>JACGCM010000475.1:0-458780 GCA_014058105.1 Kingdonia uniflora
TAACATATCAAAAGAGTGGCATGGATAATGCGTTTTGAATTGGATCTAACCATCGGAGGAGTCATAATTCCGTGCCTGTTAAAAATTCAAACTGGTGTTTTTTACGAGTCATTTGAAACCGCTCTGCATGCTAGCGCTAGATGCAAAACCTCTAGAGCGATCCAACCTCACAACGAGTTAGCAGGTGTCTATCTTTTTATAACTTGCATTCTAAAGCACGGATGAGATGTACAAATCACGTAACCAGTTAAAATTAAACCGTCGTATTGCGATTCATTTGGTAATCCTCGAAGGTTGTCGGGTCGATACGAAACTCTTAGAAATGAACATCCACATTAGCACATTGTCAGTAGGAAAATTTTTTCCCATAATTGCAAAGAAACCATCGGAGTGGTACATAATCCGTACCGGTCAAAAATTCAAAGCGGGAGCATTCGATTCATTTGGTAACTATCCAACATGTTGTTCGAAACGAAGTCATAAAAACAATCCAATTTCTCTTGCGAGTAGCCGGTATGCATATTTCGCAGAATCGCGATCTATAGCATTGAGATGATCGAAATCTGAACCAGTCAAAAAGAGTAGCCAGGAGTATTGCAATTTATTTAGAAACAATCCTTGCATATTACCGATCGAAACGAAGCTCTTAAAATTGATCCAACCCTCCAACTGAGTTTTCGGTATCCAAGCTTCTCAGAATTGCTATCTAAAGCATTATAGAGGTACGAAATATGTATCCGTCAAAATTTCAAACCGGGAGAATTGTGATTCATTTGGTAACTATTCTAGCATGTTGTCGGTTGAAACAGAACTCTTTAAAGCGATCCAACCTGTCAAACGAGTTGCATGTAGACATGTTTTTTTGAATTGAGATCTAAACCATCGGAGAGGTACATAATCCGTACCTATAAAAAATTCAAACTGAAGGTATTACGATTCATTTGAAAACTATCCTTGCATGTTATCGATAGAAGCGATCCAACCTCGCATACGAGTTGCCGGCAGCCAACCTTTCATAATTGCATTCTAAAGCATCGGAGAGGTACGAAATCCGTACTAATGAAAAGGTAAAACCGACAGTATTGCGATTCATTTGGTAACTATCCTAGTATGTTGTCGGACCTAACGAAACTCTATGAAATGATCCATCCTTTCAAACGAGTTGTCAGTATCCATATTTCTCAGAATCGCGATCTAAATCATCGGGGAGGTTTGAAATCCGAACTAGTCATAAATAGAAGCCGGGAGTATTACGATATATTTAGTATCTATCCTTGCAAATTGTCGGCCAAAACGAAACTTTTAAAATCGATCCAACCTCTACAACGAGTTTCTGATATCCAAGCTTTTCAAAATTGCGATCTAAAGCAATATAGAGGTACGAAATATATACCAGTCAAAAATTCAAGCCGGGAGTATTGCGATTCATTTGCTAACTATCCTTGCATGTTGTCGGTTGAACAAAACTCTTGAAAACATTCATCATCTCATACGAGTTGAATGTATACATGCGTTTTTTAATTAAAATATAAACCATCGGAGAGGTACATAATCCGTACCTGTCAAAAATTCAAACTGAGGGTACTACGATTGATTTGAAAACTATTCTTGCATGTTATCGATAGTAGCAAAACTCTTAGAAGCAATCCAACCAAACAAACGAGTTGTCGGTATCCAATCTTTCAAAATTGCGTTCTAAGGCATCGAAGAGGTGCGAAATCCGTACCAGTGAAAATGTAAAACATGCAGTATTGCGATTTATTTGGTAACAATCCTAGTATGTTGTCGATCCAACCAAAACTCTTTGAAATGATCCATCCTTTCAAACCAGTTGCCAGTAGCCAAATTTCACAGAATTGCAATAGAAACCACCGGAGTGGTACATAATCCGTACCGGTTGAAAATTCAAACCGGGAGCATTGCGATTCATTTGGTAACTTCCAAGCATGTTGTCGGCCGTAATGAACTCATTAAAACAATCCAACTTCTCTAACGAGTAGCCTGTATCCATATTTCTCAGAATCGCGATCTAAAGCATCGGAGAGGTTCGAAATCCGAACCAGTCATAAATAGAAGCCGGGAGTATAGCAATTTATTTGGCAACTATCCTAGCATCTTGTCGGTCGAAACGGAATACTTTAAATCGAACCAACCTCTCAAACGAGTATCCGATATCCTTGTTTCTCCGAATTGCGATCTAAAGCAATATAGAGGTACGAAATATGTACCAGTAGAAAATTCAAACCAGGAGTATTGCGATTCATTTGGTAACTATCCTAGCATGTTGTCGGCTGAAGCAAAACTCTTAAAAACTATCTAACCTCCCAAACTAGTTGCTTGTAGATATGCGTTTTTGAATTGAGATCTAAACCATCGGAGAGGTACATAATCCGCACCTGTCAAAATTTCAAACTGAGGGTATTGCAATTCATTTGAAAACTATCATTGCATGTTATCGATAGAAACAAAACTGTTAAAAGCGATCCAACCTCACAAACGATTTGCCAGTATTCGACCTTTCATAATTACGTTCTAATGCATCGAAGAGGTACGAAATCCGTACCACTGAAAAAGTAAACAGGCAGTATTGCGATTCATTTGGTAACTATCCTAGTATGTTGTTGGACCTAACCAAACTCTTTGAAATGATCCATCCCTTCAAACGAGTTGCCAGTAGCCAAATTTTACAAAATAGCGATAGAAACCTTCGGAGAGGTACATAATCTGTACCTGTCAAAAATTCAAACCGGGAGCATTGGGATTCATTTGGTAACTTTCCAAGCACGTTGTCGGTCGAAACAAACTCATAAATTCAATCCAATTCTTTAACGAATAGCCAGTATCCATATTTCTCAGAATCGCGATATAAGCATCGGAGAGGTTCGAAATCCGAACCAGTCATAAATAAAAGCCGGGTGTATTGCGATTAATTTGGTTACTATCTTAGCAAGTTGTCGGTCAAAACGAAACTCTTAAAATAATTCAAATCCTTCAAACGAGTTTCCGGTATCCAAGCTTCTCAGAATTGCGATCTAAAGCATTATAGAGGTACGAAATATTTTTGCCAGTCAAAATTTCAAACCGAAAGTATTGCGGTTCATTTGGTAACTATTCTAGCATGTTGTCGGTTGAAACAGAACTTTTAAAAACGATCCAACATGTCAAACGAGTTGCATGTAGACATGCTTTTTTGAATTGAGATCTAAACCATCGGAGAGGTACATAATCCGTACCTATCAAAAATTCAAACTGAAAGTATTACGATTCATTTGAAAACTATCCTTGCATGTTATCGATAGAAGCGAAACTCTTAGAAGCGATCCAACCTCACATACTAGTTGTCGGCATCCAACCTTTCCTAATTGCATTCTAAAGCATCGGAGAGGTACGAAATCCGTACCAATGAAAATGTAAAACCGGCAGTATTGCTATTCATTTGGTAACTATCCTAGTATGTTGTCGGTTCTATCGAAACTGTATGAAATGATCCATCCTTTCAAATGAGTTGTCAGTAGCCAAATTTCTCAGAATTGCGATAGAAACCATCTGAGTGGTACATAATCCGTACCGGTCTAAAATTCAAACCGGGAGTATTGCGATTCATTTGGTAACTATCTAAGTATTTTATCGGCAAAACGAACTCATAAAAAAAATCCAACTTCTCTAACGAGTAGCCGGTATCCATATTTCTCAGAATCGCGATCTAAAGCATCGAAGAGGTTTGAAATCCGAACCAGTCATAAATAGAAGCCGGGATTATTGCGATTTAATTGGTAACTATCCTAGCATCTTGTCGGTCGAAACGGAACTCTTAAAATCGGTCCGACCTCTCAAATGAGTATCCGTATCCGAGTTTTCAGAATTGCGATCTAATGTAATATAGAGGTAGGAAATATGTATCAGTAGAAAATTCAAACCGGAAGTATTGCGATTCATTTGGTAATTATCCTTGCATGTTGTCATTCAAAAAAAACTATTATAAGCGATCCAAGCTCACAAACGAGTAGCTTGTATCACACTTTTTATAATTGCGTTCTAAAGCATCAGAGAGGTACGAAATCCGTACCAAAAAAAAATTAAAACCGGCTTCATTGCGATTCATTTCGTAACTATCCTAGCAAGTTGTCGGTCGTAACGAAACTCTTAGAAATGATACATCCTCTCAAACGAGTTGCTAGTAGCCAAATTTCTCAGAATTGCAATAGAATCCATCGGAGTGGTACATAATCCGTACCGGTCAAAAATTCAAACCGGGAACATTGCAATTCATTTAGTAACTATCCAACATGTTGTCGGTCAAAACAAACTCATAAACACAATCCAACTTCTCTAACGAGTAGCCAGTATCCATATTTCTCAGAATCGCGATCTAAATCATCGGAGAGGTTCGAAATCCTAAACAATCATAACTAGATGCCGGGAGTATTGCGATATATTTGGTAACTATCCTCGCAAATTGTCGGCCGAAACGAAACTTTTAAAATCGATCCAACCTCTACAACGAGTTTCTGATATCCAAGCTTTTCAGAATTACGATCTAAAGCAATATAGAGGTACGAAATATATACCATTATAAAATTTAAACCGGGAATATTGCGATTTATTTGGTAACTATCCTTGCATGTTGACGGTTGAAACAGAACTCTTAAAAACTATCCATCCTCTCATACGAGTTGCATGCAGACATGCGTTTTTTAATTAAAATATAAACCATCGGAGAGGTACATAATCTGTACCTGTTAAAAATTCAAACTGAGGGCACTACGATTCATTTGAAAACTATCCATGCATGTTATCGATAGTAGCAAAACTCTTAGAAGCAATCCAACCAAACAAACGAGTTGCCGGTATCCAATCTTTCATAATTGCGTTCTAAGGCATCGAAGAGGTACGAAATCCGTACCAGTGAAAAAGTAAAACCAGCAGTATTGCGATTCATTTCGTAACAATCCTAGTATGTTGTCAATCTAACCGAAACTCTTTGAAATGATCCATCCTTTCAAACGAGTTGCCAGGTGCCAAATTTCACAGAATTGCGATAGAAACCACCGGAGTGGTACATAATCCGTACCGGTCGAAAATTCAAACCAGGAGCATTGCAATTCATTTGGTAACTTCCAAGTATGTTGTCGGCCGTAAAGAACTCATTAAAACAATCCAACTTCTCTAACGTGTAGCCTGTATCCATATTTCTCATAATCGCGATCTAAAACATCGGAGAAGTTCGAAATCCGAACCAGTCATAAATAGAAACCGGGAGTATAGCGATTTATTTGGCAACTATCCTAGCATCTTGTCGGTCGAAACGAAACTCTTAAAATCGAACCAACCACTCAAACGAGTATCCGATATCCTAGCTTCTCCGAATTGCGATCTTAAGCAATATAGAGGTACGAAATATGTACCAGTAGAAAATTCAAGCCAGGAGTATTGCGATTCATTTTGTAACTATCCTAGCATGTTGTCGGCTGAAACATAACTCTTAGAAACTATTTAACCTCCCAAACGAGTTGCATGTAGACATACGTTTTTGAATTGAGGTCTAAACCATCGGAGAGGTACATAATCCGCACCTGTCAAAAATCCAAACTGAGGGTATTACGATTCATTTGAAAACTATCATTGCATGTTATCGATAGAAGCAAAACTCTTAGAAGCGATCCAACCTCAGAAACGATTTGCCAGTATCCGACCTTTCATAATTGCGTTCTAATGCATCGAAGAGGTGCGAAATCCGTACCGGCGAAAAAGTAAAACAGGCAGTATTGCGATTCATTTGGTAACTATCCTAGTATGTTGTCGGACCTTACAAAACTCTTTGAAATGATCCATCCATTCAAACGAGTTGCCAGTAGCCAAATTTCACAAAATAGCGATAGAAACCATCGGGTGGTACATAATCTGTACCGGTCAAAAATTCAAGCCGGAAACATTAGGATTCATTTGGTAACTTTCCAAGCATGTTGTCGGTCGAAACGAGCTCATAAAAATGATCCAATTCTCTAACGAATAGCCAGTATCCATATTTCTCAAAATCGCGATATAAGCATCGGAGAGGTTCGAAATCCGAACCAGTCACAAATAAAAGCCGGGATTATTACGATTTATTTGGTTATTATCTTAGCAAGTTGTCGGTCGAAACGAAACTCTTAAAATAAATCCAATTCGTCAAATGAGTTTCCGGTATCCAAGATTCTCAGAATTGCGATCTAAAGCATTATAGAGGTACGAAATATGTACCAGTCAAAAATTCAAACCGGCAGTATTGCGATTCATTTTGTAACTATCCTAGCATGTTGTCGGTTGCAGCAGAACTCTTAAAAATGATCCAACCTGTCAAACGAGTTGCATATAGACATGCTTTTTTGAATTGAGATCTAAACCATCGGAGAGGTACATAATCCGTGCCTATGTAAAATTCAAACTGAAGGTATTACGATTTATTTGAAAACTATACTTGCATGTTATCGATAGAAACGAAACTCTTAGAAGCGATCCAACCTCTCATACGAGTTGCCGACATCCAATCTTTCATAATTGCATTCTAAGGCATCGGAGTGGTACGAAATCCGTACCAATGAAAAGCTAAATCCGGCAGTATTGCGATTCATTTGGTAACTATCCTTGTATTTTGACAGACCTAACGAAGCTCAATGAAATGATCCATCCTTTCAAACGAGTTGTCAGTAGCCAAATTTCTCAGAATTGCGATAGAAACCATCTGAGTGGTACATAATCCGTACCGATAAAAAATTCAAACCGGGAGCATTGCGAATCATTTGGAAACTATCTAATTATTTTGTCGGCAAAGCGAACTCATAAAAAAATCCAACTTCTCTAACGAGTAGCCGGTATCCATATTTCTCAGAATCGCGATCTAATGCATCTAAGAGGTTCAAAATCCGGACCAGCCATAAATAGAGGCCGGGAGTATTGCGATTTAATTGGTTACTATCCAAGCATCTTGTCGATCGAAGCAAAACTCTTAAAATCGAACCAACCTCTCAAATGAGTATCCGATATCCGAGATTTTCAGAATTGCGATCTAAATTAATATAGAGGTAGGAAATATGTATCAGTAGAAAATTCAAACCGGGAGTATTGTGATTCATTTGGTAACTATCCTAGCATGTTATCGGTTGAAACAGAACTCTTAAAAACTACCCAACCTCTCAAGCGAGCTGCATGTAGACATGCTTTTTTGAATTGAGATCTAAACCATCAGAGAGCTACATAAACTGTACCTGTCAAAAATTAAAACTGAGGGTATTACAATTCATTTGAAAGTTATCCTTGCATGTTATCGATAGAAGCGAAACTTTTAGATGCGATCCAACCACACAAACGAGTTGCCGTTATCCAACCTTTCATAATTGCATCCTAAAGCGTCGACGAAGTACGAAATCCGTACCAGCGAAAAAGTAAAACCTGCAGTATTGCGATTCATTTGGTAACTATCCTAGAATGATGTCGGACCTAACGAAACTCGTTGAAATGATCCATCCTATCAAACGAGTTGCCAGTAACCAAATTAATCTGAATTGTGTTCGAAACCATCGGAGTGGTACATAATCCGTACCGGTCAAAAATTCAAACCGGGAGCATTGCGATTCATTTAGAAACTATCCAAGCATGATGTCGGTCAAAACGAACTCATTAAAAAAATTCAACTTCTCTAACGAGTAGCCGGTTTCCATATTTCTCTGAATCGCGATCTAAAGCATCAAAGAGGTCCGAAATGCGAACCAGCCATAAATAGAGGCCGGGAGTATGGCGATTTATTTTGCAACTCTCCTAGCATGTTGTCGGTCGAAATGAATCTCTTAAAATCAGACGAACCTCTCAAACGATTTTCCGGTATCCAAGCTTCTCAGAATTGCGATCTAAAGCATTAAAGAGGTACGAATTATGTACCAGTAAAAAATTCAAACCGGGAGTATTGCGATTAATTTGGTAACTATCCTGGCATGTGGCCGGTTGAAACAGAACTCGCAAAAATGATCCAACCACTCAAACGAGTTGCATGTAGACATGCTTTTTTGAATTGAGATCAAAACCATCGGAGAAATACATAATCCGTACCGGTCAAAAATTCAAACTGGAAGTATTGCGATTTATTTGATAACTATCCCTGCATGTTATCGATCGAAGAAAACTCTTAGAAATGATCCAACCTCACAAACAAGTAGTTGGTATCCATCTTTTTATAATTGAGTTCTAAAGCATCGAAGAGGTACGAAATCCGTACCAAAAATTAAATTAAAATCGGCTGTATTGCGATTCATTTGGTAACTATCCTAGCAAGTTGCCAGTCCTAACGAAACTCTTAGAAATGATACATCCTCTCAAACGAGTTGCCAGTGGCAAAATTTCTCAGAATTGCGATTGAAACTACCGGAGTGGTACATAATCCGTACCGGTCAAAAATTCAAACCGGGAGAATTGCATTCATTTGGTAACTATCCAACATGTTGTCGGTCGAAACGAACCCATAAAAACAATCCAACTTCTCTAATGAGTAGCCGGTATCCATATTTCTCAGAATCGCTATCTAAAGCATGGGTGTGGCTCGAAATCCGAACCAGTCATAAATTAAAACCGGGAGTATTGAGATTTATTTGGTAACAATCCTAGCATCTTTTCGGTCGAAACGAAACTCTTAAAATCGATCCAACCTCCCATACGAGTATCGGATATCCGAGCTTCTGAGAATTTCGATCTATAGCAATATAGTGGTACGAAATATTTACCAGTGAAAAATTCAAACCGGAAGTATTGCGATTCATTTGCTAACTATCCAAGCATGTTGTCGGCTGAAAGAAAACTCTTAATAACGATCCAACCCGTCAAACGAGTTGCATGTAGACATTCTTTTTTGAATTGAGATCTAAACCACCGGAGATGTACATAATCCGTACCTGTCAAAAATTCAAGCTGTGGGTTAACGATTCATTTGAAAACTATCCTTGCATGTTATCGATAGAAGATAAACATTTAGAAGCGATCCAACCTCACAAACGAGTTGCCGGTATCTAACATTTCATAATTGCATTCTGAAGCATCGAAGAAGTACGAAATCCGTACCAGTGAAAAAGTAAAACCGGCAGTATTGCGATTCATTTGGCAACTATCCTAGTCTATTGTCGGACCTAACGAAACTCGTTGAAATGATCCATCCTTTCAAGCGAGTTGTCAGTAACAAAATTTCTCAGAATTTCGATAGAAACCATCAGAGTGGTACATAATCCTTACCGGTCAAAAATTCAAACCGGGAGCATTGCGATTCATTTTGTAACTATCCGGGCATGTTGTCGGTCTAAACGAACTCATAAAAAATTCCAACTTCTCTAACGAGTAAACGGTATCCATATTTCTCGGAATCACGATCTAAAGCATCGGAGAGTTTTGAAATCCGAACCAGCCATAAATAGAGGCCGGTGGTATTGCTATATATTTGGTAACTATACTAGCATGTTGTCGGCCGAAATGAAACACTTAAAATCGATCCAACCACTCAAACGAGTTTCCGGTATCCAAGCTTCTCAGAATTGCGTTTTAAAGCATTATAGAGTTACGAAATATGTACCATTCAAAAATTCAAACCCGGAGTATTGCGATTCATTTGGTAACTATCTCAGCATGTTGTCGTTGAAGCAGAACTCCGAAAAACGATCCAACCACTCAAACGAGTTGCATGTAGAGATGATTTTTTTAATTGAAATCTAAACCATCGGAGGGGTACATAATCCGTACCTGTCGGTTGAAAACTATTCATTCATGTTATCGATAGAAGCGAAACTCTCAAAAGTGATCCAACCTCACAAACGAGTTGCCGACATCCAACCTTTCATAATTGCGTTCTAAGGCATCGAAGGGGTACGAAATCAGTTCCAGTGAAAAAGTAAAACCGACAGTCTTACAATTTATTTGGTAACTATCCAAGTATGTTGTCGGTCCTAACGAAACTCGCTGAAATGATCCATCCTTTCAAACGAGTTATCAGTAACAAAATTTTTCAGAATTACGATAGATACCATCGGAGTGGTACATAATCTGTACCGGTTAAAAATTCAAACCGGGAGTATTGCGATTCATTTGGAAACTATCCAAGCATGTTGTCGGTCGAAACGAACTCATAAAAACAATCCAACTTACCTAACGAGTAGCCGGTATCCATATTTCTATGAATCGCGATCTAAAGCATCGAAGAGGTACGAAATCCGGACAAGTCATAAATAGAAGCTGGGATTACTGCAATTTATTTTGAAACAATCCAAGCACGTTGTCGGTCGAAACGAACTCATAAAATCGATCTAACCTCTCAAACGAGTTTTTGGTATCCAAGCTTCTCAGAATCGCGATCTAAAGCATTATACAGGTACGAAATATGTACCAGTCAAAAATTCAAACCGGGAGTATTGCAATTTATTTGGTAAATATCCAAGCATGTTGTCGGTTGAAACAAAACTCTTAAAAATGATCCAACCACTCAAACGAGTTGCACATAGACATGCTTTATTTAATTGAGATCAAAACCATCAGAGAGGAACATAATCCGTATCGGTCAAAAATTCAAACTGAGAGTATTGCGATTCATTTATTAACTATCCTTGCATGTTGTTGATCGAAGAAAACTCTCAGAAGCGATCGAGCCACACAAACGAGTTGCCGGTATCCAACCTTTCATAATTGCATTCTAAAGCGTCGAAGAAGTACGAAATCCGTACCAGTGAAAAAGTAAAGCCTGCACTATTGCGATTCATTTGGTAACTATCCTAATATGCTGCCGGACCTAACGAAACTCGTTGAAATGATCCATCCTTTCAAACGAGTTGCCAGTAACATAATTTCTATGAATTGCGTTAGAAACCATCGGAGTTGTACATAATCCGTACCGGTCAAAAATTCAAACCGGGAGCATTGCGATTCATTTAGAAACAATCCAAACATGATGTCGGTCAAAACGAACTCATAAAAAAAATCCAACTTCTCTAACGAGTAGCCGGTATCCATATTTCTCTTAATCGCGATCTAAAGCATCAGAGGGGTCCGAAATCCGAACCAGCCATAAATTGAGGCCGGGAGTATGGCGATTTATTTTGAAACTATCCTAGCATGTTGTCTGCCGAAACGAAACTCTAAAAATCTGACGAACCTCTCAAACGATTTTCCGGTATCCAAGCTTCTCAGAATTGCGATCTAAAGCATTAAAGAGGTACGAAATATGTACTAGAAAAAAATTCAAACTGGGAGTATTGCAATTAATTTGGAAACTATCCTAGCATGTGGCCGAGTGAAACAGAACTCGCAAAAATGATCCAACCACTCAAACGAGTTGCATGTAGACATGCTTCTTTGAATTGAGATCTAAACCATCGGAGAAATACATAATCCGCACCGGTCAAAAATTCAAACTGGAAGTATTGCGATTCATTTGATAACTATCCCAGCATGTTGCCGATCGAAGAAAATTCTTAGAAACGATCCAACCTCACGAGCGAGTAGTTGGTATCCAACTTTTTATAATTGAGTTCTAAAGCATCGGAGAGGTACGAAATCCGTACCAAATAAAAATTTAAACCGGCTGTATTGCGATTCATTTGGAAACTATCCTTGCAAGTTGTCAGTCGTAGCGAAACTCTTAAAAATGATACATCCTCTCAAACGAGTTGCCAGTAGCCAAATTTCACAGAATTACGATTGAAACTACCGAAGTGGTACATAATCCGTACCGGTCAAAAATACAAACCGGGAGCATTGCGATTCATTTGGTAACTATCCAACATGTTGTCTGTCGAAACGAACCCATAAAAACAATCCAACTTCTCTAACGAGTAGCCGGTACCAATATTTTTCAGAATCGCGATCTAAAGCATCGGAGAGGCTCGATATCCGAACCAGTCATAAATTGCAGCCGGGAGTATTGAGATTTATTTGGTAACAATCCTAGCATCTTTTCGGTCGAAACGAAACTCTTAAAATCGATCCAACCTCCTATACGAGTATCGGAAATCCGAGCTTCAGGGAATTTTGATCTATAGCAATATAGAGGTACGAAATATTTACCAGTGAAAAATTCAACCGGGAGTATTGCGATTCATTTTCTAACTATCCTTGCATGTTGTCGGTTGAAATAGAACTCTTGAAAACGATCCAACCCGTCAAACGAGTTGCATGTAGACATGCTTTTTTGAATTAAGATCTAAACCATCGGAGATGTAGATAATCCGTACCTGTCAAAAATTTAGGCTGAGGGTTAACGATTCATTTGAAAACAATCCTTACATGTTATCGATAGAAGCGAAACTTTTAGAAGCGATCCATCCTCACAAACGAGTTGCCGGTATCTAACCTTTCATAATTGCATTCTGAAGCATCGAAGAAGTACAAAATCTGTACTAGTGAAAAAGTAAAACCGGCAGTATTGCGATTCATTTCGAAACTATCCTAGTATGTTATCCGACCTAACGAAACTCTATGAAATGATCCATCCTATCAAACGAGTTGCCAGTAACCAAATTTCTCTGAATTGCGTTAGAAACCATCGGAGTGGAACATAATCCGTACCGGTCAAAAATTCAAACCGGGAGCATTGCGATGCATTTGGTAACTATCCGGGCATGTTGTCGGTCAAAAAAACTCATAAAAAAAATTCAACTTCTCTAAAGAGTAAACGGTATCCATATACTCGGAATTGCGATCTAAAGCATCGGAGAGGTTCGAAATCCGAACCAGCCATAAATAGAGGCCGGTGGTATTGCTATATATTTGGTAACTATCCTAGCATGTTGTCGGCCGAAACGAAATACTTAAAATTGATCCAACCTCTCAAACGAGTTTCCGGTATCCAAGCTTCTCAGAATTGTATTTTAAAGCATTATAGAGGTACAAAATATGTACCATTCAAAAATTCAAACCCGGAGTATTGTGATTCATTACGTAACTATCCTAGCATGTTGTCCGTTGAAACAGAACTCCTAAAAACGATCCAACCACTCAAACGAGTTGCATGTAGAGATGATTTTTTTAATTGAGATCTAAACCATCGGAGAGGTACATAATCCGTACCTGTCGGTTGAAAATTATTCATGCATGTTATCGATAGAAGCGAAACTATCAAAAGTGATCCAACCTCACAAACGAGTTGCCGACATCCAACCTTTCTTAATTGCGTTCTAAGGCATCGAAGGGGTACGAAATCAGTACCAGTGAAAAAGTAAAACCGATAGTCTTACAATTAATTTGGTAACTATCCAAGTATGTTGTCGGTCCTAACGAAACTCGTTGAAATGATCCATCCTTTCAAACGAGTTATTAGTAACAAAATTTCTCAGAATTGTGATAGAAACCATCGGAGTGGTACATAATCTGTACCGGTCAAAAACTCAAACCGGGAGCATTGCTATTCATTTGGAAACTATCCAAGCATGTTGTCGGTCGAAACGAACTCATAAAAACAATCAAACTTCTTTAACGAGTAGCTGGTATCCATATTTCTCAGAATCGAGATCTAAAGAATCGGAGACGTTCGAAATCCAAACCAGTCATAAATAGAAGTCGGGAGTATTGCGATTTACTTGGCAACTATCCTAGCATCTTGTCGGTCGAAACGGAACACTTAAAATCGAACCAACCTCTCAAACGAGTTTTTGGTATCCAAGCTTCTCCGAATCGCGATCTAAAGCATTATACAGGTACAAAATATGTACCAGTCAAAAATTCAAATCGGGAGTATTGCAATTTATTTGGTAAATATCCAAGCATGTTGTCGGTTGAAACAGAACTCTTAAAAGCGATCCAACCACTCAAACGAGTTGCATGTAGACATGCTTTATTTAATTGAGATCAAAACCATCAGAGAGGATCATAATCCGTACCGGTCAAAAATTCAAACTGGGAGTATTGCGATTCATTTGATAACTATCCCTGCATGTTGTTAATCGAAGAAAACTCTCAGAAGTGATCGAAGCACACAAACGAGTAGCCGGTATCCAACTTTTAATAATTGCGTTCTAAACCACCGGAGAGGTACAAAATCTGTACCAGTAAAAAATTAAAGCCGACTGTATTGTGATTCATTTGGTAACTATTCTAGCAAGTTGTCGGTCGCAACGAAACCCTTAGAAATGTTACATCCTCCCAATCGAGTTGCCTTTAGCCAAATTTCCTAAAATTGCGATAGAAACCATCGGAGTGCTACATAATCCGTACCGGTCAAAAATTCAAGCCGGGAGCATTGCGATTCATTTGGTAACTATACAATCATGTTGTCGGTCGAAACGAAATCATATAAACAATCCAACTTCCCAAACGAGTAGCCGGTATCCATATTTCTCAGAATCGCGATCTAAAGCATCGGAGAGGATCGAAATCCGAACAAGTCATAAATAGAAGCCAGGAGTAATGTGATTTATTTGGTAACAAGCCTAGCATGTTGTCGGTTGAAACGAGCGCATAAAATCGATCCAACCTCTCAAACGAGTTTCCAGAATCCAAGCTTCTCAGAATTGCGATCTAAAGCATTATAGAGGTACGAAATATGTACCTGTCAAAAATTCAAACTGGGAGTATTGCGATTCATTTGGTAACTACCCTAGCTTGTTATCGGTTGAAACAAAACTCCTAAAAATGATCCAACCACTCAAACGAGTTGCATGTAGACATGCTTTTTAAATTGAGATCTAAACCATCGGAGAGGTACATAATCCGTACCGGTATAAAATTCAAACTGGGCGTATTGCGATTCATTTGATAACTATCCCTGCATGTTGTCGATAGAAGAAAAGTCTTAGAAGCGATCCAACCTCACAAACGAGTAGCTGGTATCAATTTTTTTATAATTGCGTTCTAAAGCATCGGAGATGTACGAAATCTGTACCAGTAAAAAATAAAAACCGATTGTATTGCGATTCATTTGGTAACTATTCTAGAAGGTTGTCGGTCGTAACGAAACTCTTAGAAATGATACATCCTCTCAAACGAGTTGCCAGTAGCAAAATTTCCTAAAATTGCAATAGAAACCATCGGAGTGGTACATAATCCGCGCCGGCCTAAAATTCAAACCGGGAGAATTGCGATTCATTTGGTAACTATCCAACATGTTGTCGGTCAAAACGAACTCATAAAAGCAGTCTAATTTCTCTTACGAGTAGCCGGTATGAATATTTCAGAGAATCGCGATCTAAAGCATCGGAGATGTTCGAAATTCGAACCAGTCATAAATAGAAACCTATTGCGATTTATTTGGTAACAATCCTAGCATATTGCCGGTCGACACAAAACTTTTAAAATCGATCCAACCTCTCAAACGAGTTTTCGGTATCCATGCTTCTCTGAATTGCGATCTAAATCAATATAGAGGTACGAAATATGTACCTGTCAAAAATTCAAACCGGGAGTATTGCGATTCATTTAGTAATTATCCTAGCATGTTGTCGGTTGAAATAAAACTCTTAAAAATGATCCAACCTCTCAAACGAGTTGCATGTAGACATGCGTTCTTGAATTGAGATCTAAACCATCGGAGAGGTACACAAACCGTACCTTCCTAAAATTCAAACTAAGGGTATTACGATTCATTTGAAAACTTTCCTTGCATGTATCGATAGAAGCGAAACTCTTAGAAGCGATCCAACCTCACAAACGTGTTAGTGGAATCCAACCTTTCATAATTGCATTCTAAAGCATCGAATAGGTACGAAAATCGTACCAGTAAAAAAGTAAAATCAGTAGTATTGCGATTAATTTAGTATGTTGTCGGACCTAACGAAACTCTTTGAAATGATCCATCCTTTCAAACGAGCTGCCAGTAGCCATATTTCTCAAAATTGCGATAGAAACCATCAGAGTAGTAGATAATCAGTACCGGTAAAAAATTCAAACCGGGAGTATTGCGATTCATTTGGTAACTATCCAAGCATGTTGTCGCTCGAAACGAACTCATAAAAAAATCCAACTTCTCTTACGAGTAGTCGGTATCCATATTTCTCAGAATTGCGATCTAAAGAATCTGAGAGGTTCAAAATCCGAACCAGTCATAAATAGAAGCCGGGAGTAGTGCGATTTATTTGGTAACTATCTTAGCATGTTGTCGGTCGAAACGAAATTCTTAAAGCCGATCCAACCTCTCAAACGAGTTTCCGGTATCCAAAGCTTCTCAGAATTGCGATCTAAAGCATTATAGAGGAGCGAAATATGTTCCGGTAAAAAATTTAAACTGGGAGTATTGCGATTCATTTGATAAATATCATAGCATGTTGTCGGTGGAAAGAGAACTCTTAAAACGATCCAACCACTCAAACGAGTTGCATGTAAACATGTTTTTTTCAATTGAGATCTAAACCATGAGAGAGGTACATAATCCGTGCCGGTCAAAAATTCAAACTAGCAGTATTGCGATTCATTTGATAACAATCCCTGCATGTTGTCGATCAAAGAAAACTCTTAGAAGTGATCGAACAACACAAACGAGTAGCTGGAATCCAACTTTTTATAATTGCGTTCTAAAGCATCGGAGAGGTACGAAATCCGTACCAGTAAAAAATTAAAGCCGGCTGTATTGTGATTCATTTGGTAACTATCCTAGCAAGTTTCGGTCGTAACGAAACTCTTCGAAATGATAGATCCTTTCAAACGAGTTGCCAGTAGCCAAATTTCTCAAAATTGCGATAGAAACCATCGGTGTGGTGCATTATCCGTACGGGTCAAAAATTTAAACCGGGAGCATTGTGATTCATTTGGTAACTTTCCAAGCATGTTGTAGGTCGAAAGGAACTCATAAAAACAATCCAACTTCTCTAACGAGTAGACGGTATCCCTATTTCTCAGAATCGCGATCTAAAGCATCGGAGAGGTTCGAAATCCGAACCAGTCATAAATAGAAGCCGGGAGTATTGCGATTTATTTGGTAACTATCCTAACATGTTGTCGGCCGAAACGAAGCCCTTAAAATCGATCCAACCACTCAAGCGAGTTTCCGGTATCCAAGCTTCTCAGAAATGCGATCTAAAGCATTATAGAGATACGAAATATGTACCAGTCTAAAATTCAAACCGGGAGTATTGCGATAAATTTGGTAAATATTCTAGCATGTTGTTGGTTGAAACAAAACTCTTAAAAACGATCCAACCACACAAACGAGTTGCATGTAGACATGTTTTTCTGAATTGAGATCTAAACCATTACAGAGGTACATAATCCGTACCGGTCAAAAATTTAATCTAGAAGTATTGCGATTCATTTGATAACTGTCACAGTATGTTGTCGATCGAAGAAACCTCTAAGAAGCGATCGAACAACACAAACGAGTAGCTGGTATCCAACTTTTTATAATTGCGTTCTAAAGAATCGGAGAGGTACTAAATCCGTAGCAGTAAAAAATTAAAACCGGCTGTATTGCGATTCATTTGGTAACTATCCTAGCAAGTTATCGGTCGTAACAAAATTCTTTGAAATGATACATCCTCCCAAACGAGTTGCCAGTAGCAATATATCACAGAATTGCAATAGGAACCATCGGAGAGGGATATAATCCGTACCGGTCAAAAATTCAAGCCGGGAGTATTGCGATTCGTTTGGTAACTATCCAACATGTTGTCGGTCGAAACCAGCTAATAAAAACAATCCAACTTCTCTTACGAGTAGCCGGTATCCATATTTCTCCGAATCGCGATCTAAAGCATCGGAAAGGTTCGAAATCGGAACCAGTCATAAATAAAAGCCGGGAGTATTGCGATTTATTTGGTAACTATCCTAGAAGTTTGTTGGTCGAAACGAAACCTTTAAAATCAATCAAACTTCTCAAACGATTTTCCGGTATCCAAGCTTCTCAGAATTGCGATCTAAAGCATTATAGAGGTACAAAATATGTACCAGTCAAAAATTCAATCCGGGAGTATTGCGATTCATTTCGTAACTATCCAAGCATGTTGTCGGTTGAAACAAAACTCTTAAAAACGATCCATCCTCACAAACGAGTTGAATGTAGACATACGTTTTTTAATTGAGATCTAGACCATCGGAATGGTAGATAATCCGTACCTGTCAAAAATTCATACGTAGGGTATACGATTCATTTGAAATCTATCCTTGCATGTTATCGATTGAAGCGAAACTCTTAGAAGCGATCCAACCTCACAAACGAGTTGCCGGTATCCAACCTTTCTTAATTGCGTTCTAAGGCATCGAAGAGCTACGAAATCTATACCAGTGAAAAAGTTAAACAGGCAGTATTGCGATTCATTTGGTAACTATCCTAGTATGTTATCGGTCCTAACGAGACTCTATGAAATGATCCATCCTTTCAAACGAGTTGCCACTATCAAAATTTCTCAGAATTGCGATAGAAACCATCGGATTGGTACATAATCCGTACCGGTCAAAAATTTAAACCGTGAGCATTGCGATTCATTTGGTATCTATCCAAGAATGTTGTCAGTCGAAACGAACTCATAAAATCAATCCAACTTCTCTAACGAGTAGCCGGTATCCATATTTCTCAGAATCGCAATCTAAAGCATCGGAGAGGTTCAAAATCCGAACCAGTCTTAAATTGAAGCCAGGAGTATTGCGATTTATTTTGTAATTATCCTACCATGTTGTCGGTCGAAACGATACTCTTAGAATCGAACCAGCCACTCAAGCGAGTTTTTGGTATCCAAGCTTCTCAGAATTGCGATATAAAGAATTATAGAGTTACGAAATATGTACCAGTCAAAAATTCAAACCGGGAGTAATGCGATTCATTTGGTAACTATCCTAGCGTGTTGTCGATTGAAACAGAGCTCTTATAAATGATCGAACCACTCAAACGAGTTGCATGTAGACGTGCTTTTTTGAATTGTGATCTAACCCATTGGAGAGGTACATAATCCTTGCCGGTCAAAAATTCAAACTGGGCGTATTGCGATTCATTTGATAACTTTCCCAGCATGTTGTCAATCGAAGAAAACTCTTAGAAGCGATCCGACCTCACAAACGAGTAGCTGGTATCCAAAATTTTTAATTGCGTTCAAAAGTATCGGAGAGGTACGAAATCCGTACCAGTAAAAAATTAAAACCGGCTGTACTGTGATTCATTTGTTAACTATCCTAACAAGTTGTCTGTGGTAACAAAACTATTAGAAATGATACATCCTCTCAAACGAGTTGCCAGTAGCCAAATTACTCAAAATTGCAATTGAAACCATCGGAGTGGTACATAAACTGTACCGGTCAAAAATTCAAATTGGGAGCATTGCGATTCATTTGGTAACTATCCAACTTGTTTTTGGTCGAAACGAACTCATAAAAATAATCAAACTTCTCTAACGAGTAGCCGGTATCCATATTTCTTAGAATCGCGATCTAAAGCATCAGAGAGGTTTGAAATCCCGACCATTCATAAATAGAAGCCGGGAATATTGCGATTTATTTGGTAACTATCTTAGCATGCTGTGGGTCGAAATGAAACTCTTAAAATCGATCCACCCACTCAAACGTGTTTCCGGCATCCAAAGCTTCTCAGAATTGCGATCTAAAGAATTATAGAGGTACGAAATATGTACCTGTCAAAAATTCAAACCGAGAGTATTGCAATTTATTTGGTAAATATCCAAGCATGTTGTCGGTTGAAACAAAACTCTTAAAAACGATCAAACCACTCAAACGGGTTGCATGTAAACATGTTTTTTTAATTAAGATCTAAACAATAAGAGAGGTATATAATCCGGACCGGTCAAAAATTCAAACTGGGAGTATTGCGATTCATTTAATAACTATCCCTGCATGTTGCTGACCAAAGAAAACTCTTAGAAGCGATGGAACCGCACAAACGAGTAGCTGTTATCAAACTTTTTATAATTGCGTTCTAAAGCATCGGAGAGGTACGAAATCCGTACTAGTAAAAAATAAAAACCGGCCGTATTGCAATTCATTTGGTAACTATCCTAGCAAGTTTCACTCGTAACGAAACTCTTAGAAATGATACATCCTCCCAAACGAGTTGCCAGTAGTCAAATTTCTCAAAATTGCGATAGAAACCATCGGTATGGTACATAATCCGTACCGGTCAAAAATTCAAACTGGGGGCATTGTGATTCATTTGGCAACTATCCAAGCATGTTGAAGTTCGAAACAAACTCATAAAAACAATCCAACTTCTCTAACGAGTAACCGGTATCAATATTTCCCCGAATCGCGATATAAAGCATCGGAGAGGTTCGAAATCCGAACCAGTCATAAATTGAAGCCGGGAGTATTGCGATTTATTTGGTAACTATCCTAACAGTTTGTTGGTCGAAGCGAAACCTTTAAAATTGATCAAACCTCTCAAGCGAGTTTCCGGTATCCAAGCTTCTCAGAATTGCGATCTAAAGCATTATAGAGGTACGAAATATGTACCATTCAAAAATTCAAACCGGGAGTATTGCGATTCATTTGGTAACTATCGAAGCATGTTGTCGGTTGAAACAGAACTTTTAAAAATGATCCAACCTCACAAACGAGGTGTATGTAGACATGCGTTTTTGAATTGAGATCTAAACCATCAGAGTGGTACATAATTCGTACCTGTCAAAAATTCAAACGTAGGGTATATGATTCATTTGAAAACTTTCCTTGCATGTTATCGGTAGAAGCGAAACTCTTAGAAGCGATCCAACCTCGCAAACGAGTTGCCGGTATCCAACCTATCTTAATTGCGTTCTAAGGAATCAATGAGCTACGAAATCCGTACCAGTGAAAAAGTAAAATTGGCAGTATTGCGATTCATTTGGCAACTATCCTAGTATGTTATCGGTCCTAACGAAACTCTATGAAATGATCCATCCTTTCAAACGAGTTGCCAATAGCAAAATTTCTCAGAATTGCGATAGAAGCCATAGGATTGGTACATAATCCGTACCGGTCAAAAATTTAAACCGTGAGCGTTGGGATTCATTTGGTAACTATCCAAGAATTTTGTCGGTCGAAACGAACTCATAAAAACAATCCAACTTCTCTAACGAGAAGCCGGTATCCATATTTCTCAGAATTGCAATCTAAAGGATCGGAGAGGTTCGAAATCTGAACCAGTCATAAATAGAAGCCGGGATATTGCGATTTATTTGGTAACTATCCTGGCAGTTTGTTGGTCGAAACGAAACCTTTAAAATCGATCAAACCGCTCAAACGAGTTTCCGGTATCCAAGCTTCTCAGAATTGCGATCTAAAGCATTATTGAGGTATGAAATATGTACCAGTCAAAAATTCAAACCGGGAGTATTGCGATAAATTTGGTAAATATCATAGCATGTTGTCGGTTGAAACAGAACTTTTAAAAGCGATCAAACCTCACAAAGGAGTTGCATGTAGACATGCTTTTTTGAATTGAGATCAAAGCCATCGGAGAGCTACATAATCCGTACCAGTCAAAAATTAAAACTGAGGGTATTACGATTCATTTGAAAACAATCCTTGCATGTTATCGATAGAAGTGAAACTCTTAACAGCGATCCAACCTCACATGCGAGTTGCCGGTATCCAACCTTTCATAATTTCATTCTAACGCATCGAAGAGGTAGGAAATCCGTACCAGTGAAAAAGTAAAACCGGCAGTATTGCGATTCATTTGGTAACTATCCTAGTATGTTGTCCGACCTAACGAAACTCTTTGAAATGATACATCCTTTCAAATGAGTGGCCAGTAGCCAAATTTCTCAAAATTACGATAGAAACCATCGGAGTGGTACATAATCCGTACCGGTCAAAAATTCAAACCGGGAGCATTGCGATTCATTTGGTAACTATCCAAGCATGTTGTCGGTCAAAATGAACTCAAAAAAACAATCCAACTTCCCTAACGAGTAGCCGGTATCCATATTTCTCAGATTCGCGATCTAAACCATCGGAGAGAATCAAAATTCGAACAAGTCATAAATAGAAGCCAGGAGTATTGTGATTTATTTGGTAACAAGCCTAGCATGTTGTCGGTCGAAACGAGCACATAAAATCGATTCAACCTCTCAAACGAGTTTCCGGTATCCAAGCTTCCCCGAATTGCGATCTAAAGCTTTATAGAGGTACGAAATATGTACCATTAAAAAATTAAAACTGGGAGTATTGCGATTCATTTGGTAACTATCCTAGCATGTTGTCCGTTGAAGCAGAACTCCTAAAAACGATCCAACCACTCTAACGAGTTGCATATAGAGATGTTTTTTTTAATTGAGATCTAAACCATCGGAGAGGTACATAATCCGTACCTGTCAAAAATTCAAACCGGGAGTATTGCGTTTAATTTGGTAATTATCCAACATGTTGTCGGTCGAAACAAACTCATAAAAACAATCCAACTTCCCTTACGAGTAGCCGGTATCCATATTTCTCAGAATCGCGATCTAAAACATTGAAGAGGTTCGAAATCCGAACCAGTCATAAATAGTAGTCGGGAATAGCATGTTGTCGGTCGAAACGAAACCCTTAAAATCGATCCAACATCTCAAACGAGTTTCTGGTATCCAAGCTTCTCTGAATTGCGATTGAAGGCATTATAGTGGTACGAAATATGTACCATTCAAAAATTTAAACCGGGAGTATTGCGATTCAGTTGGTATCTATCCTAGCATGTTATCGGCTGAAACTGAACTCTTAAAAGCGATCCAACCTGTCAAACGAGTTGCATGTAGTAATGATTTTTTGAATTGAGATCTAAACCTTCGGATTGGTACAAAATCCGTACCGATCAAAAATTCAAACCGTGAGCATTGCGATTCATTTGGTAACTATCCAAGAATATTGTCGGTCGAAACAAACTCATAAAAACAATCCAACTTCTATAACGAGCTGTATCCATATTTCTCAGAATCGCGATCTAAAGCATCGGAGAGGTTCAAAATCCGAACCAGTCATAAATTGAAGCTGGGAGTATTGCGATTTATTTTGTAATTATCCAAGCATGTTTTCGGTCGAAACGAAGCTCTTAAAATCGATCCAACCACTAAAGCGAGTTTTCGGTATCCAAGCTTCTCAGAATTACGATATAAAGCATTATAGAGGTACGAAATATGTACCAATCAAAAATTCAAACTGGGAGTATTGCGATTAATTTGATAACTATCCTAGCATGTTGTCGGTTGAAACAAAACTCTTAAAAATGATCCAACCACTCAAACGAGTTGCATGTAGACATGCATTTGTTAATTGAGATCTAAACCAATGGAGAGATCAAAAATTCAAACTGAGAGTATTACGATTCATTTGATAACTATCCCTGCATGTCGCCGATCGAAGAAAACTCTTAGAAGCGATCCAACCGCACAAACGAGTAGCTGGTATTCATCTTTTTATATATGCGTTCTAATGCATCGGACGGGTACAAAATCTGTACCAGTAAATAATTTAAACGAGCTGTATTGCGATTCATTTGGTAACTATCCTAGGATGTTGTATGTCCTAACGAAACTCTTTGAAATGATCCATCTTTTCAAACGAGTTGCCAGTAGCCAAATTATTCAGAATTGCAATAGAATCCATCGGAGTGGTACATAATCCGTATCGGTCAAAAATTCAAGCCGGGAGCATTGCGATTCATTTGGTAACTATCCAACTTGTTGTCGGTCGAAATTAACTCATAAAAACAATCCAACTTCTCTAACGAGTAGCCGGTATCTATATTTCTGTTAATCGCGATCTATAGCATCGGAGAGGTTCGAAATCCTAACCAGTCATAAATAGAAGCCGGGAGTATTGCGATTTATTTGGTAACTATCCTAGCATGTTGTCGGTTGAAATCGAACTCTTAAAAACAATCCAACCACTCAAAAGAGTTGCATGTAGACATGATTTTTTTAATTGAGATCTAAACCATCGAAGAGGTACATATTTCGTACCTGTCAAAAATTCAAACCTGGAGTATCGCGATTCATTTGGGAACTATCCAACATGTTGTCGGTCGAAACAAACTCATAAAGACAATTCAACTTCTCTTACGAGTAGCCTGTATCCATATTTCTCAGAAACGAGATCTAAAGCATCGGAGAAGTTCGAAATCCAAACCAGTCATAATAAAAGCCGTGATTATTGCAATTTATTTGGAAACAATCCTAGCATATTGTCGGTCAAAACGAATCTCTTAAAATCGATCCAACATCTCAAAAGAGTTTCCAGTATCCAAGTTTCTAAGAATTGCGATGTAAAGCATTATAGAGGTACGAAATATGTAACAGTCAAAAATTCAAACCGGGAGTATTGCGATTCATTTGGCAACTATCCTAGCATGTTGTCAGTAGAAACAGAACTCTTAAAAATGATCCAACCTCTCAAACGAGTTCCATGTAGACATGCCTTTTTGAATTGAGATCTAAACCATCGGAGAGGTACATAATCCGTACCTGTCAAAAATTCAAACGTAGGGTATGCGATTCATTTCAAAACTATCCTTACATGTTATAGAAAGAAGCGAAACTCTTGGAAGCGATCCAACCTCACAAATGAGTTGCCGGTATCCAACCTTTCATAAATTAGTTCTAGGGCATCGAAGAGGTACGATATCCGTACCAGTGAAAAAGTAAAACCGACAGTATTGCAATTCATTTGGTAACTATCCTAGCATGTTGTCGGACCTAACGAAACTCTTTGAAATGATACATCCTCTCAAACGAGTTGCCAGTAGCCAAATTTCTCTGAATTGCAATAGGAACCATTGAAGAGGTACATAATCCGTACCGGTCAAAAATTCAAACCGGGAGTATTGCGATTCATTTGGTAACTATCCAACATGTTGTCGGTCAAAACAAACTCATTAAAACAATCCAACTTCTCTTACGGGGGAAGCCGGTTTACATATTTCTCAGAATCGCGATCTAAAGCATCAGAGAGGTCCGAAATCCGAGCCAGTCATAAATAGATGCCGATATTATTGCAATTTATTTGGTAATAATCCAAGCAATTATCGGTCGAAACGAAACTCTTAAAATCAATCCAACCACTCAAACAAGTTTTCGGTATCCAAGCTTCTCAGAATTGCGGTCTAAAGCATTATAGAGGTACGAAATATGAACCAGTCAAAAATTCAAACCGGGAGTATTGCAATTCATTTGGTAACTATCCTAGCATGTTGTCGGTTGAAACAGAACACTTAAAAATGATCGAACCACTCAAACGAGTTGCATGTTGACATGCTTTTTTGAATTGAGATCTAACCCATCGGAGAGGTACATAATCCGTACCGGTCAAAAATTCAAACTGGGAGTATTGCGATTCATTTGATAACTTTCCTTGCATGTTGTCGATCGAAGAAAACTCTTAGATGCGATCCGACCTCACAAGCAAGTAGCTGGTATCCAACTTTTTTTAATTGCGCTCAAAAGCATCGGAGAGGTACGAAATCCGTACCATTAAAAGAATAAAATCGGCTGTATTGCGATTCATTTGCTAACTATCCTAGCATGTTGTCGGTGGTAACGAAACTCTTAGAAATGATACATCCTCTCAAACGAGTTGCCAGTAGCCAAATTACTCAGAATTGCAATAGAAACCATCGGAGTGGTACATAATCCGTACCGGTCAAAAATTTAAACCCGGAGCATTGCGATTCATTTGGTAACTATCCCACTTGATGTCATTTGGTAACTATCCTAGCATGTTGTCGGTTGAAACAAAACTCTTAAAAGCGATCCAACCTGTCAAACGAGTTGCATGTAGACATGCTTTTTTGAATTGAGATTTAAACCATCGGAGAGGTACATAATCCGTACCTGTCAGAAATTCAAGCTGAGGGTATTACGATTCATTTGTAAACTATCCTTGCATGTTATCGATAGAAGCGAAACTTTTAGAAGCGATCCAACCTCATAAACGAGTTGCCGGTATCCAGCCTTTCATAATTGAGAGGATGTATCATTTCTAAGAGTTTCATTGCGGCCGATAATATGCATGGATAGTTACCAAATAAATCGTAATACTGCCGGTTTTAATATTTCACTGATACGGATTTCGTACCTCTTCGATGCTTTATAACGCAATTATGAAAAATTGGATACCAGCTACTCGTTTTTGAGTTTGGATCGCTTCATAGAGTTTTTCTTCGATCGACAACATGCTACGATAGTTATGAAATGAATCGCAATACTCCCTGTTTGAAATTTTGATCGGTACGGATTATGTACCTCTCCGATGGTTTAGATCTCAATTTCAAAAAGCATGCCTACATGCAACTCCTTTAAGAGGTTGGTCCATTTTTATGAGTTTTGTTTAAACCGACAACATGCTAGGATAGTTGCCAAATGAATCGCAATACTCCCGGTTTGAATTTTTGAATGGTACATGTTTCGTACCTCTATAATGCTTTAGATCGTAATTCTGAGAAGCATGGATGCCGGCAACACGTTTGAGAGGTTGGATCGATTTTAAAATTTCGTTTCAACAGACAACATGCTTGGATAGTTACCAACTAAATTGTAATACACCCGAATTCTATTTATGACTTGCATGGATTTCGAACCTCTCCGAGGCTTTAGATCGCGATTTTGAGAAGTATGGATACTGGCTACTCGTTTGATATGTTAGATTGTTTTTATGAGTTCGTTTCGTCCGACAACATGCTTGGCTAGTTATCAAATGAATCGCATTGCTCCTGGTTTGAATTTTTGACCGGTACGTATTATGTACCACACTGATGGTTTCTATCGAAATTCGGAGAAATTTGGCTACCGGCGACTCGTTTGAGAGGATGTATTATTTCTATGAGTTTCTCTACGACCGTCAACATGCGGGGATAGTTACCAAATGAATCGCAATACCGCCGGTTTTAATTTTTGACTGGTCCGGATTTCGTACCCCTCTGATGCTTTGGAGCGCAATTATGAAAGGCTGGATACCGGCAATTCGTTTGTGAGTTTGGATTGCTTCGAAGAGTTTCCCTACGATCGACAACATGTTAGGATTATTATCAAATGAATCGCAATACTCCAAGTTTGAATTTTTGACCGGTACAGATTAAGTACCTCCCAAATGGTTTAGATCTCAATTCAAGAAAGCATGTCTACATGCAACTCGTTTGGGAGGCTGGATCGTTTTTAAGAGTTCTGTTTCAACCGACAACATGCTAGGATAGTTACCAAATAAAACGCAATTCCGAGAATGTAGGCAACACGTTTGAGAAGTTGGATCGATTTAAAGAGTTTCATTTCGACCGACAACATGCTATGATAGTTACAAAATAAATCGCAATACTCCCGGCTTCTATTTATGACTGGCTCGGATTTTGAACCTCTCCGATGCATTAGATCGTGATTTTGTAAAATATGGATACCGGCTACTCGTTAGAGAAGTTGTATTGGTTTTATGAGTTCGTTTCGACCGACAAAATGCATGTATAGTTACCAAATTAATCGCAATATTCCCAGTTTGAATTTTTGACCGGTACGGATTATGTACCACTCTAATGGTTTCTATCGCAATATTGAGAAGTTTGGCTACCGACAACTCGTTTGAGAGGATGAATCATTTTAAAGAGTTACATTACGAATGACAACTTGCTAGGATAGTTTCAAAATGAATCGCAATACTGCCGGTTTTAATTTTTCACTTGTACGGATTTCGTACCTCTCCGATGCATTAGAACGCAATTAAGAAAAGTAGGATACCAGCTACTTGTTTGTGAGGTTGGATCGTTTCTAAGAGTTTTCTTCAATCGACAACCTGCTGGGATAGTTATCAAATGAATCGCAATACTCCCAGTTGGAATTTTTTAACGGTACGGATTATGTACCTCTCCGATGGTTTAGATCTCAATTCAAAAAAACATGTCTACATGCAACACGTTTGAGAGGTTGGATCACTTTTAAGAGTTCTGTTTAAATTGATAACATGCTAGGATAGTTACCAAATAAATCGCAATACTCCCGGCTTCTATTTTTGACTGGTTCGGATTTCGAACGTCTCCGATGCTTTAGATCGCGATTTTGAGAAATTTGGATACTGGCTACTCGTTAGAGAAGTTGGATTGTTTTATGAGCTCGTTTTGACTGACAATATGTTTGGATAGTTACCAAATGAATCGCAATACTCCCCGGTTTGAATTTTAGATCGGTACGGATTATGTACCACTCCGATGGTTTCTATCGCAATTTTGTGAAGTTTGGCTACTGGAAACTCGTTTGAGATGTTGGATCATTTCTAGGTGTTTCGTTACGGCCGACAACATACTACGATAGTTACCAAATGAATCGCAATACTGCCAGGTTTCATTTTTCACAAGTACAGATTTCGTACCTCTCCGATGCTTTGGAACGCAATTATGATAGGTTGGATACTGGCAACTCGTTTCTGAGGTTGGATCGTTTCAAAGAGTTTTGCATCGATCGATAAGATGCTAGGATAGTTATCAAATGAATCGCAATACTCCCAGTTTGAATTTTAGACCGGTACGAATTAAGTACCTCACCAATGGTTTAGATCTCAATTCAAGAAAGCATGTCTACATGCAACTCGTTTGAGAGGTTGAATCATTTTTATGAGTTCTGTTTCAACTAACAACATGCAAGGATAGTTACCAAATAAATTACAATTCTGAGAAGCTTCGATACCGGGAACACGTTCGAGAGGTTGGATTGATTTAAAGAGTTTCGTTTCGACCGGCAACATGGTAGGATAGTTACCAAATAAATCGCAAAACTCCTGGTTACTATTTATGATTGGTTCGAATTTCAAACCTCTCCGATGCTTTAGATCCCAATTCTAATAAGTTTGGATACCGGCTACTCGTTTGGGAAGATGGATCATTTTTAAGAGTTCGTATTGATCGACAACATGCTTGTATAATTACCAAATGAATCGCAATACTCCCAGTTTGAATTTTTTACCGGTACGTATTATGTACCACTCTGATAGTATTTATCGCAATTATGTGAAATTTGCATACCGACAACTCGTTTGAGAGGATGTTTCATTTCTGAGAGTTTCAATACGACCGACAACTTACTACGATAGTTACCAAATGAATCGCATTACTACCGGTTTTTTGTTTTCATTGGTACGGATTTCGCACCTCTCCGATGCTTTAGAACCCAATTATAAAAAGTTGGATACCAGCAACTCGTTTGTGATGTTGGATCGCATCTAAAAGTTTTCTTCGATCGACAACATGCGGGGATAGTTATCAAATGAATCGCAATACTCCCAGTTTAAATTTTTGACCAGTACGGATTATGTACCTTACCGATGGTTTAGATCTCAATTCAAAAAAGGATGTGTACATGCAGCTCGTTTGAGAGGTTGGATCGTTAGGAGTTCTGTTTCAATCGACAACATGCTAGGATAGTTACCAAATAAATCGCAATTCCGAGATGCATGGATACCGGAAACACGTTTAACAGGTTGGATCGATTTAAAGAGTTTCGTTTCGACCGACAACATGCTAGGATAGTTACCCAAAAAATTGCAATACTACCGTCTTTTATTTATGACTGGTTTGGATTTCGAACCTCTCCGATGCTTTAGATCACGATTTTGAGAAATATGGATACCACCGGCTACTCGTTAGAGAAGTTGGATTGTTTTTATGAGTTCGTTTTGACCGACAGCAAGCATGGATAGTTACCAAATGAATCGCAATGCTTCAGGTTTGAATTTTTGACTGGTACGGATTATGTACCACTCCAATGGTTTCTATCGCAATTTTGAGGAATTTGGCTACCGACAACTCGTTTGAGAGGATGGATCATTTCAAAGAGTTTCGTTACGACTGACAACATGCTACGATAGTTACCAAATGAATCGCAATACTGCCAGTTTTAATTTTTCACTGGTACGGATTTCGTACCTCTCCGATGCTTTAGAATGCAATTATGAAAAGTTGGTTACCACGTACTCGTTTGAGAGGTTGGATCACTTCTAAGAGTTTTCTTCGATCGACAACATGCTAGGATAGTTATCAAATGAATCCCAATACTCCCAGTTTGAATTTTTGACCGGTACGGATTATGTACCTCTCCGATGGTTTAAATCTCAATTCAAAAAAGTATGCCTACATTCTACTCGTTTGAGAGGTTGGATCTTTTTTAAGAGTTCTTTTTCAACCCACAGCATGCTAGGATAGTTACCAAATGAATCGCATACTCCCGGTTTGAATTTTTGAATGGTACATATTTCGTACCTCTATAATGCTTTAGATCGCAATTCTGAGAACCATGGATGCCGGCAACACGTTTGAGAGGTTGGACCAATTTTAAGAGTTTCGTTTCAACAGACAGCATGCTTGGATAGTTACCATATAAATTACAATTCAACCGGCTTCTATTTATGATGGGTTTGGATTTCGAACCTCTCCGATGCTTTAGATCGCGATTCTGAGATATATGGATGCCGGCTACTCGTTTGATATGTTAGATTGTTTTTATGAGTTCGCTTCGTCCGACAACATGCTTGGCTAGTTATCAAATGAATTGCATTGCTCACGGTTTAAATTTTTGACCGGTATGTATTAGGTACCACTCCGATGGTTTCTATCAAAATTCTGAGAAATTTGGCTACCGGCAACTCGTTTTAGAGGATGTATTATTTCTAAGGGTTTCACTACGACTGTCAACATATGAGGATAGTTACCAAATGAATCGCAAAACTGTCGGTTTTAATTATTAACTGGTACGGATTTCGTAACTCTCTCTGATGCTTTAGAGCGCAATTATGAAAGGTTGGATACCGGAAATTCGTTTGTGAGTTTGGATTGCTTCTAAGAGCTTCCCTTCGATTGACAACATGTTACGATAGTTATCAAATGAATCGCAATACTCCCAGTTTGAATTTAAGACCGGTACGGATTTAGTACCGCACCGATGGTTTAGATCTCAATTCAAAAAAGCATGTCTACATGCTTTTTTAAGACCGATGGTTTAGTTATCAAATGAATCGCAATACTCCCAGTTTGAATTTAAGACCGGTACGGATTTAGACCTCACCGATGGTTTAGATCTCAATTCAAAAAAGCATGTATACATGCAACTCGTTTGAGAAGTTGGATCGCTTTTAAGAGTTCAGTTTCAACCGACAACAAGCTAGGATAGTTAACAAATAAATTGCAATTTCGAGAATATAGGCAACACGTTTGAGAGGTTGGATCGATTTAAAGAGTTACGTTTCGGCCGACAACATGCTAGGATAGTTGCCAAATAAATCGCAATACTCCCGGCTTCTATTTATGACTGGTTCAGATTTTGAACCTCTTTGATGCATTAGATCGCGATTTTGAGAAATATGGATACCGGATACTCGTTAAAGAAGTTGGATAGTTTTTATGAGTTCGTTTCGACCGACAACATGCATGTACAGTTACCAAATGAATCACAATGTTCCCAGTTTGAATTTTTGACCGGTACGGATTATGTACCACTCTAATGGTTTATATCGCGATATTGTGAATTTTGGCTACCAGCAACTCGTTTGAGAGGATGGATCATTTCAAAGAGTTTCATTATGAACGATAACTTGCTAGGATAGTTTCCAAATGAATCGCAATACTGCTGGCTTTAATTTTTCACTGGTACGGATTTCGTACCTCTCTGATGCTTTAGAACGCAATTAAAGAAAGATGGATACCAGCTACACGTTTGTGAGGTTGGATCGCTTCTAAAGATTTCTTCAATCGACAACATGCGGGGATAGTTATCAAATTAATCGCAATACTCCCTGTTTGAATTTTTGAACGGTACGGATTATGTACCTCTCCGATGGTTTAGATCTCAATTCAAAAAAGCATGTCTACATGCAACACGTTTGTGAGGTTGGATCGCTTTTAAGAGTTCAGCTTAAACTCACAACATGCTTTTAACCGATAACATGCTAGGATAGCTACCAAATAAATCGCAATACTCCCAGTTTTAATTTTTGACTGGAACATATTTCGTACCTCTATGATGCTTTAGATAGCATTTCTGTGAAGCTTGGATACCGACAACTCGTTTGAGAGCTTGGATCAATTTTAAGAGTTTCGTTTCGACCAACAACATTCTAGGATAGTTACCAAATAAATCGCAATACTCCCGGCTTCTATTTTTGGCTGGTTCAGATTTTGAACCTCTCCGATACTTTAGATCGCGATTTTAAGAAATTTGGATACCGGCTACTCGTTAGAGAAGTTGGATTACTTTTATGAGCTCGTTTTGACCGACAATATGTTTGGATAGTTACCAAATGAATCGCAATACTCCCGGTTTGAATTTTAGATCGGTACGGATTATGTACCACTCCGATGGTTTTTATCGCAATTTTGTAAAGTTTGGCTACTGGAAACTCGTTTGAGATGATGTATCATTTCTAGGAGTTTCGTTACGACCGACAACATTCAACGATAATTACCAAATGAATCGCAATACTGCAAGTTTTAATTTTTAACAAGTACGGATTTCGTACCTCTCCGATGCTTTAGAACGCAATTATGGTAGGTTGGATACCGGCAACTCGTGTATGAGGTTGGATCGCTTTAAAGAGTTTTGCATCGATCGATAAGATGCAGGGATAGTTATCAAATGATTCGTAATACCCTCAGTTTGAATTTTTGACCGGTACGGATTATGTACCTTTCCGAAGGTTTAGATCTTAATTCAAAAAAGCATGTCTACATGCAACTCGTTTGAGAGGTTGGATCGTTTTTAGGAGTTTTGTTTCAACCGACAACATGCTAGGATAGTTACTAAATAAATCACAATTCCGAGAAGCTTCGATTCCGGGAACACGTTTGAGAATTTGGATCGATTTAAAGAGTTTCATTTCTACCGACAACATGGTAGGATAGTTACCAATTAAATCGCAATACTCCTGGTTACTATATATGATTGGTTCGGATTTTATACCTCTCCGATGCTTTAGATCCCAATTCTGATAAGTTTGGATACCGGCTACTCGTTTGGGAAGATGGATTATTTTTAAGAGTTCGTTTCGATCGACAACATGCTTGGATAGTTGCCAAATGAATCGCAATACTCCCAGTTTGAATTTTTGACCGGTACGTATTTTGTGCCACTCCGATAGTTTTTATCTCAATTATGGGAAATTTGCATACCGACAACTCGTTTGAGAGGATGTATCATTTCTGAGAGTTTCATTACGACCGACAACTTACTAGGATAGTTACCAAATGAATCGCAATACTGCCGGTTTTAACTTTTCATTGGTACGGATTTCCTTCGTCTCCGATGCTTTAGAACGCAATTATAAAAAGTTGGATACCAACTACTTGTTTGTGATGTTGGATCGCATCTAAGAGTTTTCTTTGATCGACAACATGCGGGGATAGTTATCAAATGAATCGCAATACTCCCAGTTTAAATTTTTGACCGGTACAGAGTATTTACCTCTCCGATGGTTTAGATCTCAATTCAAAAAAGGATTTCTACATGCAACTTTTTGAGTGGTTGGATCGTTTTTAGGAGTTCTGTTTCAACCGACAACATGCAAGAATAGTTACCAAATAAATCGCAATTCCGAGATGCTTGGATACCGGCAACACGTTTGAAAGGTTGGATCGATTTAAAGAGTTTCGTTTCGGCCGACAACATGCTAGGATAGTTACAAAATAAATTTCAATACTCCCGGCTCCTCTTTATGAATGGTTCGGATTTGAAACCTCTTCGATGCTTTTGATCTCAATTTAAAAAAACATGCCTACATGCAACTCGCTTGAGAGGCTGGATATTTTTTATGAGTTTCGTTTCAACCAACAAAATGCTCTGATAGTTACCAAATGAATCGCAATACTCCCGGTTTGAATTATTGACCGGTACGGATTATTTACCACTCTGATAGTTTCTATCACAATTATGAGAAATTTGGCTACCGGCAACTCGTTTGAGAGGATGCATCATTTCTAAGAGTTTCGTTGCGGCCGATAACATGCAAGGATAGTTACCAAATAAATCGCAATACTGCCGGTTTTATGTTTTTTACTGGTACGGATTTCGTACCTCTTCGATGCTTTATAACGCAATTATGAAAAATTGGATGCCAGCTACTCGTTTGTGAGTTTGGATCGCTTCATAGAGTTTTTCTTCGATCGACAACATGATACGATAGTTATGAAATGAATCGCAATACTCCCTGTTTGAATTTTTGACCGGTACGGATTATGTAGCCCTCCGATGGTTTAGATCTCAATTTCAAAAAGCATGCCTACATGCAACTCCTTTGAGAGGCTGGTTCTTTTTTATTAGTTTTGTTTAAACCAACAACATGCCAAGATAGTTACCAAATGAATAGCAATACTCCCGGTTTGAATTTTTGAATGGTACATCTTTCGTACCTCTGTAATGCTTTAGATCCCAATTCTAAGAAGCATGGATGCCGGCAACACGTTTGAGAGGTTGGATCCATTTTAAAAGTTTCGTTTCAACAGACAACATGCTTGGATAGTTACCAAATAAATTGCAATACACCCGGCTTTTATTTATGACTGGCATGGATTTCGAACCTCCCCGATGCTTTAGATCGCAATTCTGAGAAATATGGATACCGGCTACTCGTTTGATATGTTATATTATTTTTATAAGTTCATTTTAACCAACAATATGTTTGGATAGTTACCAAATGAATCGCAATACTACCGGTTAGAATTTTAGACCGGTACGAATTATGTAGCACTCCGATGGTTTCTATCGCAATTTTGAGAAGTTTGGCTACTGGAAACTCGTTTGAGATGATGGATCATTTCTAAGAGTTTCGCTATGACCGACAACATGCTACGATAGTTACCAAATGAATCGCAATACTGCCAGTTATAATTTTTCACAAGTACGGATTTCGTACCTCTCAGATGCTTTAGAACGTAATTATGATAGGTTGGATACTGGCAATTCGTTTGTGAGGTTGGATCGCTTAAAAGAGTTTCGCATCGATCGACAACATGCTTGGATAGTTACCAAATAAATTGCAATGCACCCGACTTGTATTAATGACTGGCTTGGATTTCGAACCTCTCCTCCGATGCTTTAGATCGCGATTCTGAGAAGTATGGATACCAGCTACTCGTTTGAGATGTTAAATTGTATTTATGAGTTCGTTTCGATTGACAACATGCTTGGCTAGTTATCAAATAAATCGCATTGCTACCGGTTTGAATTTTTGACCGGTACGCATTATGTACCACCCCGATGGTTTCTAACAAAATTCTGAGAAATTTGGCTACCGACAACTCGCTTGAGAGGATGTATTATTTCTAAGAGTTTCGCTTCGGCATTCAACATGTGAGGATAGTTGCCAAATGAATCGCAATACTGCCGGTTTTAATTTTTACTGGTGCGGATTTCGTACCTCTCCGATACTTCAGAGCGCAATAATGAAAGGTTGGATACCGGCAACTCATTTGTGAGTTTGGATCGCTTCTAAGAGTTTCCCTTCGATCAAGAACATATTAGGATAGTTATCAAATGAATCGCAATACTCTCAGTTTGAATTTTTGACCAGTACGGATTAAGTACCTCTCCGATGGTTTAGATGTCAATTCAAAAAAGCATTTCTTCGTACAACTTGTTTGAGAGGTTGGATCATTTTTAAGAGTTCTGTTTCAACCGACAACATGCTAGGATAGTTACCAAATAAATCGCAATTCCGAGAAGCTTCGATACCGGCAACACGTTTGAGAGGTTGGATCGATTTAAAGAGTTTCGTTTCGACCGACAACATGCTAGGCTAGTTACCAAATAAATCGCAATACTCCCGGCATCAATTTATGACTGGTTCGGATTTCGTACCTCTCCGATGCTTTAGATCGCGATATTGTGAAATATGGATACCGGCTTGGATAGTTACCAAATGAATCGTAATACTCACAGTTTGAATTTTTGACCGGTAGGGATTATGTACCACTCCAAGGGTTTCTACCGCAATATTGAGAGTTTGGCTACCGGCAAATTGTTTGAGAGGATGGATCTTTTCAAAGAGTTTTGTAATGACCGACAACATGCTACGATAGTTACCAAATGAATCGCAATACTGCCGATTTTAATTTTTCACTGGTACGGATTTCGTACCTCTCCGATGCTTTAGAATACAATTATGAAAGGTTGGATATCGGCAACTCGTTTGTGAGGTTAAGTGTTTCACATCGATTGATGATATGTTAGGATAGTTATCAAATGATTCGTAATACCCTCCGTTTGAATTTTTGACCGGTACGGATTATGTACCTCCACGATGGTTTATATCGCAATTCAGAAAAACTTGGTTACATGCAACTTGTTCGAGAGGTTGGATCGTTTTTATAAGTTTTGTTTCAACCGACAACATGCCAAGATAGTTACCAAATGAATCGCAATATTCCCAGTTTTTAATTTTGACTGGTACATATTTCGTACCTCAATGATGCTTTAGATCGCAATTCTGAGAAGCCTCAATACCGGCAACACGATTGAGAGATTGGATAGATTTAAAGAGTTTTGATTCGACCGACAACATGCTAGGTTAGTTACCAAATAAATCACAATACTCCCCGCTTCTATTTATGACTGGTTCAAATTTCAAACCTTTCCGATGTCGGCTACTTGTTTGAGAAGTTTGGATACCGGCTACTCGTTTGAGATGTTAGATCGATTTTAAGAGTTTGTTTCGACCGACAACTTGCTTGGATGGTTACCAAATGAATCGCAATACTCCCTATTTGAATTTTGGACCGGTACGAATTATGTACCACTCCGATGGTTTCTATCGCAATTCCGAGATATTAGGCTACCAGCAACTCGTTTGAAAGAATGTATCATTTCTAAGAGTTTTGATATGACCGACAACTAGCGAAGATAGTTACCAAATGAATCGCAATACTGCCGTTTTTACATTTTTACTAGTACGGATTTCGTACCTCTTCGATGCTTTAGAACACAACTATGAAAAGTTGGATACGAGCTACTCGTTTGTGAGGCTGGATCGCTTCTAAGAGTTTTCTACGATCGAAAACATGCAAGGATTGTTATCAAATGAATCGCAATAATCTCAGCTTGAATTTTTGACCGGTACGGATTATGTACCTCACCGATGGTTTAGATCTCAATTTGAAAAAGCATGCCTACATGCAACTCGTTTGAGAGGTTGGATCTTTTTTAAGAGTTCATTTTCGACTGACAACCTGTTAGGGTAGTTACCAAATTAATCGCAATACTCCTGGATTGAATTTTTGACTGGTACATATTTCGTACTTCTATGATGTTTTAGATCGCAATTCTGAGAAGCTTGGATACGGGAAACTCTTTTCAGAGGTTAGATTGATTTTAAGAGTTTTGTTTCAGCCGACAACATGCTAGGACAGTTACCAAATAAATCTCAATACTCCCCACTTCTATTTATGACTGGTTCGGATTTCGAACCTCTCTGATGCTTTAGATCGCGATTCTAAGAAATATATTTACCGGCTACTTGTTTTAGAATTTGGATTGCCCTTATGAGTTCGTTTCGACCGACAACATGCTTGGATAGTTACCAAATGAATCGCAATACTCCCGGTTTTAATTTATTACCGGTACGAATTATGTACCACTCCGAAGGTTTCTATCACAATTATGAAAAATTTGGCTACCAGCAACTCGTTTGAGAGGATGTATCATTTCTAAGAGTTTCGTTACGACCGACAACATGCTAGGATAGTTTCCAAATGAATCGCAATACTACCGGCTTTAATTTTTCAATGTTATGGATTTCGTACCCCTCTGATGCTTTAGAATGTAATTATGAAAAGTTGGATACCAGTTACTCGTTTGTGAGTTTGGATCGCTTCTTAGAGTTTCTATTCGATCGACAACATGCTTGGATAGTTATGAAGTGAATTGCAATTCTCCCAGTTTAAATATTTGACCGGTACGGATTATGTATCTCTCTGATGGTTTAGATCGCAATTCAGGAAGCTTGGCTACATGAAACTTGCTCGGGAGGTTGAATCGTTTTTAAGAGTTTTGCTTTAACCGACAACATGCCAAGATAGTTACCAAATGAATCGCAATACTCCCGGTTTGTACTTTTGATGGGTACATATTTCGTAACTCAATGATGCTTATGATTGCAATTCCGAGAATCTTTGATACCGGCAACACGTTTGAGAGGTTGGATCGATTTAAAGAGTTTCGTTTCGACTGACATCATGCTAGTATAGTTATCAAATAAATAGCAATACTCCCGGCTTCTATTAATGACTGGTTCGGATTTTGAACCTCTCCGATGCTTTAGATCGCGATTTTGAGAAATATGGATACCGGCTACTCGATAGAGTTGTCGGATTGTTTTTATGAGTTCGTTTTAACCGACAACATGCATGGATTGCTACCGAATGAATCGCAATACTCCCGGTTTTTATTTTTGAGCGGTACAGAATATGTACCACTCCGATGGTTTCGATCGAATATTGAGAAGTTTTGATACCGACAACTTGTTTTAGAGAATGGATCATTTCAAAGAATTTTGTTACGACCGACAACATGCTATGATAGTTACCAAATTAATCGCAATACTGCCGGTTTTAATTTTCCACTAGTACGGATTTTGTACCCCTCCGATAGTTCATAACGCAATTATGAAAGGTTGGATTCCGACAACTTGTTTGTGATGTTGGATCGCTTCTAAGAGTTTCGCTTTGATTGATAACATGTTAGGATAGTTATCAAATGAATCGTAATACCCTCAGTTTGAATTTTTTACCGGTACGGATTATGTACCTCTCCGATGGCTTAGATCGCAATTCAGAAGCGCTTGGCTACATGCAACTTGTCCGTGAGGTTGTATCGGCTTTAAGAGTTTTGTTTCAACCGACAACATGCCAAGATAGTTACCAAATGAATCGCAATACTCCCGGTTTGTATTTTTGACTAGTACATATTTCGTACCTCAATGATTCTTTAGATCGTTATTCCGAGAAGCATGAATACCGGCAACACGTTTGAGAGGTTGGATCAATTTAAAGAGTATTGTTTCGACCGACAACATGCTAGGATAGTTTCGCAATACTCCCGGTTTTTATTTATGACTGGTTCAGATTTGAAACCTCTCTGATGCTTTAGATCACAATTAAGAAAAGCTTGGCTAGATGCAACTTGTTCGAGAGGTTGGATCAATTTTAAGACTTTTGTTTCAGCCGATAACATGCCAAGATAGTTACCAGTCAGCCGAAAAAAAGTTACTTGCTCTGGCGATTTTACTGTAGCACATTAGGAGATCTCCTTCCATCTCCTTCCCAACCACTAAGTTCAGTTATGTAATTTTCCTTCTTTGGTCATCCTTAAGTGTTGATTATTATATTTCAATGGTCTAGATTGGTACAAAGGGTGGTTGTGCATTTAAGACGTATTGTTGGAAGCACTGTAGCCATTTCCAATTACTTGTTGTTACCCCCACTCTCTCCTCTTCTGGGAAGCTTGAGTGGAGATCGCCGCCATGGAAGGCCGAGGGGGCGCCTCTCCGGTTCAGAGGAACCTCCCAACATTCAGCACCCCATTGTCTTCTGATAGAGGAAAGGAATTATCTATTTTGGAGCTCTACAACCTCTCCTATGGAATCCAATCTACGAAGGGACAAAAGAAATCAGCAATTACTGAAGATGAATTGGGTGTTTATCGAACGATTTTTAGCATTAAGTTCCACGCCCTGGATGCACAAGCACAAAAACTGTTTCAAGAGGTCATCAAACAGCAACAATGGCAGCAGCAACTTCTAAAATTGAATGATAAAAGGCACCATTCCACCTTTAGAGATCAGCAAATGGTTCGTGCTCAGGAACGAATGGAGGATTTAGCATCTTCATCATCAGTGGGTCAGACAGGGGCAGAGACTGATGAGAGAATTGATCAGTTAATTAAAGATACTGATGCAATGATTGATAATGATAAGAGTGTGAGAACTCCTGATCTTGGTCTGACAGAGGATATTAGGAATGCTATGGCCAACTTCACCAACAGGCAAGAGGAGATTGATGAAGCTAGTTAGTCCTCAGAGCCAAGGAAGTTTAGTCTTGCTGATTTGGTGGAATGCAATTATGAGAGTTGTGACAGAGCTAGTTGTAATGTTCATTGTATTAATGGGACTCTTAAATGGGGTAAGTGCCTTAATATATGTCATAGGAGCAAGGAATCTATACTTGCTTTACCAGCTCAGCTTGACAGTACATCTAAAGGAATTAATGCAGAGGTTGTTGAAGGTACTCAATCTAACTCTACTTATGAATTGAATTCTGGGTCTCTAAGAGTTGATGAACAACCACTTGAAGGGGAATTAAATCAGGCCAGCTCATGGGCATTACTTATGAAAGGCCCCTCTAAGAACCGAGGGTTCACAAATTTGGCTTACACACCACCTGAAGTAGTTGAAGGAAAGAAAATTCTCAATATCAGCTCTAGTGACTTTGAGGAAGACAATAGTGTCCATGAGCAACTACTTGTAGGTCATTTCATTGGCAGGAAATTGGCCTATAGTTTTGTAAAAGCTACTCTTTCTGCTCTTTGGGCCCTGAAGGGAGAGTTAGAAATGCCTGTTAGGAGAAACCATTTCTTTTTTAAATTCTCTAACTGGGATGATAGGCAGAATGCTCTAGAGCATGGGAACCAGCACATTGCTAGCAGAATGTTCATTCTGAGAGAGTGGCACCCCTTTATTGAGTATGAACCTATTGAAGCAAAATTCTTACCTATTTGGGTTATGATTCATGATGTGCCCACTCAATGCTGGAATCAATATGGGATTGGGAAAATTGCAAGCTTGATTGGAAGACCTATGTACACAGACAAAGCTACTGAAAGTAAAAGAAGGCCCTTTGTGAGAGTTTGTGCGGAAGTCAGGGCTACAGATGAGCTGCCTGAACAAGTGTCTATGATTGTGGATGGTAACTATACTATCAACCTTGTTGTTGAATACAACTGGGTCCCTAGTAGATGCCTACACTGTAAATTGTTTGGTCATAGTGACACTCACTACTTGGAAAGGGAATATCCAGCACCAGAAGCACCCAAAGCGTCTACTACAGCAATGAACAAAACAACTCAGAAGAAAGTTTGGAGTGAGGCACAAAAGGATGGTAGAGCAATCAAAGAGATAGCAGATGCAACAAAACAACCCCCACACATGGCCACTGATTCACATAATGCTTTTCAACCTTTGGACCAATGTAATGAAACTGAAGCAACTGACCCTCATACAAATTCAGAGAAGGAAGAAACTTTGACTGCTCCACAGGGAGGAAATCTGCATCAACCTTCACCAATGCCTGTTGGAAGTGACTATCTGGATGAGGGATTTCAACTTTCTAAAAGTGCCCTCAAAAAGATAAGAAAGAATAAACGGATCTCTGAGAAAGAAATGAGAGAGGCAGATGTCAGGGAGCCACCATCTAAAGAGAAATATACTAGCACATCTCGTGGGAAACCAGCTAGCTCCTCCAAACAGCCTAATCCTAAGCCTAATAGCCAGAAAGGAAGAGGGAATGGTAATAGAAGAGGTAGCAATGTGTAGCACACCAACCTATATTTGTGGGGTTAAGTGTCTTGTCCTAGGCACTTTGAACTCTACCTGGATCTATTGGAGTTGGAATCATTTTAGTGAGGCAGACAATACTTACCATCTTTCTAAGCATGAGTGATATTGGGAAGGAACCCAAATGGGGTTCTCTTACTGTTTAGATTCCCCAGGAGCATCTGCAAAGCTTGGGCAGATCTGTCTTTATGCTTCAGAGTGAGAGCCAGCTCATCCTTGGTGAGGAAGAAAGTGAGTATGCATCGTTCAACTTCAGATAACAGCCTTATGAATGAGTGCAGTGAGGTTGTGAGGGAGCCAGTCAAATTTACTCCCCAAAGTTGGTCACATGCAATTAAAAATGAGTTTGCCAATTTTGCTATAGTGTTTGTTGATTGTACATGTATTAGATGCCATAATTGGGAAGACCTCCTAGAACAGTTTTTTGGGAGAGATAACCTGAGTGAGAAGAGAGATCTTCATTGGTTCTTCTGGGAAGACCTCCTAGAACAATTTTCTGGGAGGAATAACATGAGTGAGTGGAGAGTTGTTCTGTGTTTCTGGTGGAGGAAGATTTTCTCCTCCAAGAGTCGGACCATTGGATGGATGGCAAAGCATGGAAGCTGTAATGGCCACTGGAATTTGAGTGGGCTTCTCCTTCATTCCAGTTATGTCATTATGGGAATCAATGATTTCAACTCCCCCAACAGTCATGGATTGATTGTTAAGCATGAGAGTTGTCTTGGTCACTAGAATTTGAGTGGGCTTGTCCTTCATTCCAGGTGGTCCAATATGAGCTTAAATGGTTTCAATAATCCCACAAGTCACGGACGGTTGGTGAATCATAGTAGCTGTAATGGCCATTGGAATTTGAGTGGGCTTGGCCTTCATTGCGGGTGTCTCATTATTAGCTTAAATGTGTTCACCACCCCACTGTCCTCCTCGTACCGTTCTATCATCGGTTCTTGTGATGGTTTTGTTCTTATTAGGTACTCAATATGGTGTATAACCTATAAGGATGGACATAGCTGGGCTAGGCTCTTTATCCACCTCTATAAGGTTAGAACTTTATGTGAGGCATTTCATATTCACTCCTTTTGCTGTATACATCATAGTGTCATAAGTATAGGTCTTTTTGAATGGGAAAAGGGTTGCTGGGTTACGCTCATTCCTCTGTCCTACTTAATCGGCCTTATTCTTGCTTACTACACTGTGAAGGAACACAGAATGGAGATTTTTGTCTACCTTCTTGTAGGTACAGACAAGGACTGGAGCAGAAGACTCTTGAGACAATTTCTCAAGAATGCCTATATGAGGGGTAAGGAGAGTGGAGTGATTCTAAGATGTAGAGGCCTAACTGCTGTTGTTGTGGTACCTCTCTTTCAGGTCGTTTCTAAGATCGGGGGGCTTGGTTGGAGGTATTATTTATTTTCTATCTACACCATGTATGATGAGTACATCTAAAATAAATTTTGGGTGTTGGAATATTAGGGGTGTAAATGATCCTATGAAACAAGCTGAAGTTAGAAACTGGATTAAGGTGCACCATTTAAAAAAAATTGGCCTTGTTGAGACTTAGGTAAAGCCTTGCAATAAGGACTGGATTTTTAAACTCAATTAGTGAGAACTGGGAGTCTAAGCAAAACTATGAATTCTCCCCTTCGGGTAGAATCTGGCTTTGCTGGGATTCTAGGTTTGCTAAAGCCAATAATTTCAGCATATCCGAGCAAATGATTACTGCTGATCTCCCACTTAATAAGCAACATTGAGATTAAAATTGCTGTTATATATGGTAGTAACTCCAGGACTGCCAGGAGGACCTTATGGAATGATTTTGAAGACTTAGCTTGCAATGTGACTAAGCCTTTAGTTCTCTTGGGGGATTTTAAAAATATTTTCTCTTCCCAAGAGAAAGTGGGGGGTAGACAACTCCGGCCCTTCCAAATTGTTGACTTTATTCATTGCATTCAGAACACCGACTTTGTTAATTGCAAGTATAAGGGCAACTTTCTTACTTGGAATAACAAGAAGGTGTGGGGTAGAAGAATCGAAGAAAATTCAAACTGGGAGTATTGCGATTCATTTGATAACTTTCCTTGCATGTTGCCGATCGAAGAAAACTCTTAGATGCGATCCGATCTCACAAACGAGTAGCTGGTATCCAACTTTTTTTAATTGCGTTTTTAAGCATCGGAGAGGTACGAAATCCATGCCATTAAAAAAATAAAATCGGCCGTATTGCGATTCATTTGTTAACTATCCTAGCATGTTGTCGCTGGTAACGAAACGCTTAGAAATGATACATCCTCTCAAACGAGTTGCCAGTAGCCAAATTACTCAGAATTGCAATAGAAACCATCAGAGTGGCACATAATCCGTACCGGTCAAAAATTCAAACCCGGAGCATTGCGATTCATTTGGTAACTATCCAACTTGTTGTCAGTCGAAACGAACTCATAAAAACAATCCAACTTCTTTAACGAGTAGCCAGTATCCATATTTCACAAAATCGCGATCTAAAGCATCGGAGATGTTCGAAATCCGAACCAGTCATAAATAGAAGCCAGGAGTATTGTGATTTATTTTGTAACAATCCTAACATATTGTCGGCCGAAACGAAACTCTTAAAATCGATCCAACCTTTCAAACGAGTTTCCGGTATCCAAGTTTGTCAGAATTGCGATCTAAAGCATTATAGAGGTACAAAATATGTACCCATAAAAAATTCAAACCGGGAGTATTGCGATTCATTTGGTAACTATCCTAGCATGTTGTCGGTTGAAACAAAACTCTTAAAAGCGATCCAACCTATCAAACGAGTTGCATGAAAACATGCTTTTTTGAATTAAGATATAAACCATCGGAGAGGTACATAATCCGTACATGTCAAAAACTCAAGCTGAGGGTATTACGCTTAATTTTAAAGCTATCCTTGCATGTTATCGACAGAAGTGAAACTTTTAGGAGCGATCCTACCTCACAAACGAGTTGCCGGTATTCAACCTTTCATAATTGAGAGGATGTATCATTTCTAAGAGTTTCATTGCGGCCGATAACATGCAAGAATAGTTACCAAATAAATCGCAATACTGCCGGTTTTAATTTTTTACTGGTACGGATTTCGTACCTCTTCGATGCTTTATAACGCAATTATGAAAAATTGGATACCAGCTACTCGTTTTTGAGTTTGGATCGCTTCATAGAGTTTTTCTTCGATCGACAACATGCTACGATAGTTATGAAATGAATCGCAATACTCCCTGTTTGAATTTTTGACCGGTACGGATTATGTACCTCTCCGATGGTTTAGATGTCAATTACAAAAAACATGCCTACATGCAGCTCCTTTGAGAGGTTGGTTCTTTTTTATGAGTTTTGCTTAAACCGACAACATGCTATGATAGTTGCCAAATGAATCGCAATACTCCCGGTTTGAATTTTTGAATGGTACATATTTCGTACCTCTATAATGCTTTAGATCGCAATTCTGAGAAGCATGGATGCCGGCAACACGTTAGAGAGGTTAGATCGATTTAAAAAGTTTCGTTTCAACAGACAACATGCTTGGATAGTTACCAACTAAATTGTAATACACCCGAATTCTATTTATGACTTGCATGGATTTCGAACCTCTCCGAGGCTTTAGATCGCGATTTTGAGAAGTATGGATACTGGCTACTTGTTTGATATGTTAGATTGTTTTTATGAGTTCGTTTCGTCCGACAACATGCTTGGCTAGTTATCAAATGAATCGCATTGTTCCCGGTTTGAATTTTTGACCGGTACGTATTATGTACCACTCTGATGGTTTCTATCGAAATTCTGAGAAATTTGGCTACTGGCAACTCGTTTGAGAGGATGTATTATTTCTAAGAGTTTCTCTACGACCGTCAACCTGTGAGGATAGTTACCAAATGAATCGCAATACTGCCGGTTTTAATTTTTGACTGGTCTGGATTTCGTACCTCCCTGATGCTTTAGAGCGCAATTATGAAAGGTTGGATTCAGGCAATTCATTTGTGAGTTTGGATCGCTTCTAAGAGTTTCCCTTCGATCGACAGCATGTTAGGATAGTTATCAAATAAATCGCAATACTCCCAGCTTGAATTTTAGACCGGTAGAGATTAAGTACCTCACCAATGGTTTAGATCTCAATTTAAGAAAGCATGTCTACATGTAACTCGTTTGAGAGGTTGGATCATTTTTAAGAGTTCTGATTCAACCGACAACATGCTAGGATAGTTACCAAATAAATTGGAATTCCGAGAATGTAGGCAACACGTTTGAGAAGTTGGATCGATTTAAAAAGTTTCGTTTCGACCGACAACATGCTAGGATAGTTACGAAATAAATCGCAATACTTCCGGCTTCCATTTATGACTTGTTTGGATTTTGAACCTCTCCGATGCATTAGATTGCAATTTTGTGAAATATGGATACCGGCTACTCGTTAGAGAAGTTGGATTGTTTTTAAGAGTCCGTTTCGACCGACAACATGCATGTATAGTTACCAAATGAATCGCAATACTCCCAGTTTGAATTATTTACCGGTACGGATTATGTACCACTCTAATGGTTCTACCGCAATATTGTGAAGTTTGACTACCGGCAACTCGTTTGAGAGGATAGATAATTTCCAAGAGTTTCGTTACGACCGACAACTTGCTAGGATAGTTTCCAAATGAATCGTAATACTGCCGGTTTTAATTTTTCACTGGTAGGGATTTCGTACCTCTCCGATCTTTAGAACGTAATTAAGAAAAGTTGGATACCAGCTACTCGTTTGTGATGTTGGGTCGCATCTAAGAGTTTTCTTTGATTCACAACATGCGGGGATAGTTATCAAATGAATCGCAATACTCCCAGTTTGAATTTTTGAACGGTACGGAATATGTACCTCTCCGATGGCTTAGATCTCAATTCATAAAAGCATGTCTACATGCAACACGTTTGAGAGGTTGGATCGCTTTTAAGAGTTCTGTTTAAACTGATAACATGCTAGGATAGTTACCAAATAAATCGCAATACTCCCAGCTTCTATTTTTGACTGGTTCAGATTTCGAACGTCTCCGATGCTTTAGATCGCGATTTTGAGAAATTTGGATACCGGCTACTCGTTAGAGAAGTTGGATTGTTTTTATGAGCTCGTTTTGACCGACAATATGCTTGGATAGTTACCAAATGAATCGCAATACTCCCGTTTTGAATTTTGGAACGGTACGGATTATGTACCACTCTGATGGTTTCTATCGCAATTTTGAGAAGTTTGTCTACAGAAAACTAGCTTGAGATGATGGATCATTTCTAGGTGTTTCGTTACGACCGACAACATACTACGATAGTTACCAAATGAATCGCAATACTGCAAATTTTAATTTTTCACAAGTACAGATTTCGTACCTCTCCGATGCTTTAGAACGCAATTATGATAGGTTGGATACTGGTAACTCGTTTGTGAGGTTTGGTCGCTTCAAAGAGTTTGGCATCGATCGATAAGATGTTAGGATAGTTATCAAATGAATCGCAATACTCCCAGTTTGAATTTAAGACCGGTACGGATTAAGTACCTCACCAATGGTTTAGATATCAATTCAAGAAAGCATGTCTACATACAACTCGTTTGAGAGGTTGAATCATTTTTAAGGGTTCTTTTTCAACTGACAACATGCTAGGATAGTTACCAAATAAATCACAATTCCGAGAAGCTTCGTTACCGGGAACACGTAAGAGAGAGGTTGGATCGATTTAAAGAGTTTCGTTTCGACCGACAACATGGTAGGATAGTTACCAAATAAATCGCAATACTCCTGGTTAATATTTTTGATTGGTTCGAATTTCAAACCTCTCCGATGCTTTAGATCCCAATTCTGATAAGTTTGGATACTGGCTACTCGTTTGGGAAGATGGATCATTTTTAAGTGTTCGTATCGATCGGCAACATGCTTGGATAATTACCAAATGAATCGCAATACTCCCAGTTTGAATTTTTGACCGGTACGTATTATGTACCACTCTGATAGTTTTTATCGCAATTCAGAGAAATTTGCATACCGGCAACTCGTTTGAGAGGATGTATCATTTCTGAGAGTTTCCGTACGACCGACAACTTACTACGATAGTTACCAAATGAATCGCAATACTACCGGTTTTTACTTTTCATTGGTACGGATTTCGTGCCTCTCTGATGCTTTAGAACCCAATTATAAAAAGTTGGATACCAGCTACTCGTTTTTGATGATGGATCGCATCTAAAAGTTTTCTTCGATCGACAACATGCGGAGATAGTTATTAAATGAATCGCAATACTCCCAGTTTAAATTTTTGACCGGTACGGATTATGTACCTCTCCGATGGCTTAGATCTCAATTCAAAAAAAGATGTCTACATGCAACTCGTTTGAGAGGTTGGATCGTTTTTAGGAGTTCTGTTTCAGCCGACAATATGCTAGGATAGTTACCAAATAAATCGCAATTCCGAGATACTTGGATACCGGCAACACGTTTAACAGGTTGGATCGATTTAAGGAGTTTCTTTTCGACCGACAACATGCTAGGATAGTTACCAAATAAATTGCAATACTACCGTCTTTTATTTATGACTGGTTCGGATTTCGAACCTCTCTGATGCTTTAGATCGCGATTTTGAGAAATATGGATACCACCGGCTACTCATTAGAGAAGTTGGATTATTTTTATGAGTTCGTTTTGACTGACAACATGCATGGATAGTTAACAAATGAATCGTAATGCTTCGGGTTTGAATTTTTGACTGGTACGGATTATGTACCACTCCAATGGTTTCTATCGCAATTTGAGAATTTTGGCTACCGGTAACTCGTTTGAGAGGATGGATCATTTCAAAGACTTTCGTTACGACCGACAACTTGCTAGGATTGCTTCCAAATGAATCGCAATACTGCCGGTTTAATCTTTTACTGATACGGATTTTGTACCTCTCCGATGCTTTAGAACGCAATTATGAAAAGTTGGATACCAGCTACTCGTTTGTGAGGTTGGATCCCTTCTAAGAGTTTTCATCAATAGACAACATGCTGGGATAGTTATCAAATGAATCGCAATACTCCCAGTTTAAATTTTCTACCGGTACGGATTATGTAACTCTCCGATGGTTTAGATCTCAATTCAAAAAAGCATGTCTACATGCAACACGTTTGAGAGGTTGGATCACTTTTAAGAGTTCTGTTTAAACTGACAACATGTTAGGATAGTTACCAAATAAATTGCAATATTCCAGGCATCTATTTTTGACTGGTTCGGATTTCGCACCTCTCCGATGCTTTAGATCGCGATTTTGAGAAATTCGGATAACGGCTACTCGTTAGAGAAGTTGGATTGATTTTATGAGCTCGTTTCGACCGACAATATGTTTGGATAGTTCCCAAAAGAATCCCATTACTCCCGGCTTAAATTTTAGACCGGTACGGATTATGTACCACTCTGTTGGTTTTTATCGCAATTTTGAGAAGTTTGGCTACTGGCAACTCGTTTGAGATGATGGAGCATTTCTAAGAGTTTCGTTACGACCTACAACATGCTAGGATAGTTACCAAATGAATCGCAATACTGCCGGTTTTAATTTTTGACTTGTATGGATTTCGTAACTCTCCGATGCTTTAGAACGCAATTATGATAGGCTGGATACCGGCAACTCGTTTGTGAGGTTGGATCGCTTCAAAGAGTTTTGCATCGATCGATAAGATTCTCGGATAGTTATCAAATGATTGGTAATACCTTCAGTTTAAATTTTTGAACGGTACGGATTATGTACCTCTCCGAAGGTTTAGATCTCAATTCAAAAAAGCATGTCTACATGCAACTTGTTTGAGAGGTTGGATCGTTTTCAAGAGTTTTTTTTCAACCAAAAACATGCTAGAATAGTTACCAAATAAATCACAATTTCGAGAAGCTTCGATTCCGGGAACACGTTTGAGAGTTTGGATCGATTTAAAGAGTTTCGTTTTGACCGACAACATGGTTGGATAGTTACCAAATAAATTGCAATACTCCTGGTTACTATGTATGATTGGTTCAGATTTCAAACCTCTTCGATGCTTTAGATCCCAATTCTGATAAGTTTGGATACCGGCTACTCGCTTGCGAAGATGGATCATTTATAAGAGTTCGTTTCTATCGACAACATGCTTGGATAGTTAACCAAATAAATCGCAATATTCCCAGTTTGAATTTTTGACCGGTACGTATTTTGTACCACTCCGATAGTTTTTATCGCAATTCTGGGAAATTTGGATACCGACAACTCGTTTGAGAGGATGTATCATTTCTGAGAGTTTCGTTACGATCGGCAACTTACTAGGATAATTACCAAATGAATCGCAATACTACCGGTTTTAACTTTTCATTGGTCCGGATTTCGTACGTCTCCGATGCTTTAGAACGCAATTATAAAAAGTTGGATACCAGTTACTCGTTTGTGATGTTGGGTCGCATCTAAGAGTTTTCTTTGATTCACAACATGCGGGGATAGTTATCAAATGAATCGCAATACTCCTAGTTTAAATTTTTGACCGGTACGGATTATATACCTCTCCGATAGTTTAGATCTCAATTCAAAAAAGGATGTCTACATGCAACTCGTTTGAGAGGTTGGATCATTTTTTGGAGTCAGTTTCAACCGACAACATGGAAGGATAGTTACCAAATAAATCGCAATTCTGTGATGCCTGGATACCGGTAACACGTTTGAAAGGTTGGATCGATTTAAAGAGTTTCGCTTCGACCGACAACATGCTAGGATAGTTACCAAATAAATTGCAATACTCCTGTCTTTTATTTTTGACTGGCTCGGATTTCGAACCTCTCCGATGCTTTAGATCGCGATTTTGAGAAATATGGATACCACCGGCTACTAGTTAGAGAAGTTGGATTACTTTTATGAGTTCATTTCGACCGACAACAAGCATGGATAGTTACCAAATGAATCGTAATGTTTCGGGTTTGAATTTTTGACTGGTACGGATTATGTACCACTCCAATGGTTTCTATCGCAATTTTGAGAAATTTGGCTACCGGCAACTCGTTTGAGAGGATGGATCATTTCAAAGAGTTTCGTTACGACTGAAAACATGTTACGATAGTTACCAAATGAATCGCAATACTGCCAGTTTTAATTTTTCACTGGTACGGATTTCGTACCTCTCCGATGCTTTAGAATTCAATTATGAAAAGTTGGTTACCACCTACTCGTTTGGGAGGTTAGATCACTTCTAAGAGTTTTCTTCATTGGTACGGCTCCTATTTATGACTTGTTCGGATTTCAAACCTCTTCGATGCTTTAGATCTCAATTTTAAAAAGCATGCCTACATGCAACTCGTTTGGGAGGTTAGATATTTTTTAAGAGTTTCGTTTTGACCGATTAAATGCTCTGATAGTTACCAAATGAATCGCAATACTCCCGGTTTGAATTATTGACCGGTACAGATTATTTACCACTCCGATAGTTTCTATCACAATTATGATAAATTTGGCTGCCGGCGACTCGTTTGTGAGGATGTATCATTTCTAAGAGTTTCGTTGCGGCCGATAACATGCAAGGATAGTTACCAAATAAATCGCAATACTGCCGGCTTTAATTTTTTACTGGTACGGATTTCGTACCTCTTCGATGCTTTATAACGCAATTATGAAAAATTGGATACCAGCTACTCATTTGTGAGTTTGGATCGCTTCATAGAGTTTTTCTTCGATCGACAACATGCTACGATAGTTATGAAATGAATCGTAATACTCCCTGTTTGACTTTTTGACCGGTACGGATTATGTACCTCACCGATGGTTTAGATCTCAATTTCAAAAAGCATGCCTACATGCAACTCCTTTGAGAGGTTGGTTCTTTTTTGTAAGTTTTGTTTAAATCGACAACATGCCAAGATAGTTACCAAATGAATCGCAATACTCCCGGTTTGAATTTTTGAATGGTACATATTTCGTACCTCTATAATGCTTTAGATCCCAATTCTGAGAAGCATGGATGCCGGCAACACGTTTGAGAGGTTGGATCGATTTTAAAAGTTTCGTTTCAATAGACAACATGCTTGGATAGTTACCAAATAAATTGCAATACACCCGGCTTCTATTTATGACTGGCCTGGATTTTGAACCTCCTCGATGCTTTAGATCGCGATTCTGGGAAGTATGAATACCGGCTACTCGTTTGATATGTTAGATTGCTTTTATGAGTTCGTTTTGACCGATAATATGTTTGGATTGTTACCAAATGAATCGCAATACTCCTGGTTTGAATTTTAGACCGGTATGGATTATGTACCACTCCGATGGTTTCTATCGCAATTTTTAGAAGTTTGGCTACTGGAAACTCGTTTGAGATGATGGATCATTTCTCGGATTTTCGTTACGACCGACAACATGCTACGATAGTTACCAAATGAATCGCAATACTACCAAATGGATCATTTCTGGGAGTTTCGTACCTCTCCGATCCTTTAGAATACAATTACGAAAGGTTGGATCGCTTCTAAGTGTTTCGCATCGATCGATGATATGTTAGGATAGTTATCAAATGATTCGTAATACCCTCCGTTTGAATTTTTGACCGGTACGGATTATGTACCTCCCCGATGGTTTATATCGCAATTCAGAAAAGCTTGGTTACATGTAACTTGTTTGAGAGGTTGAATCGTTTTTAGGAGTTTTGTTTCAACCGACAACATGCCAAGATAGTTACCAAATGAATCGCAATATTCCCGGTTTGTAATTTTGACTGGTACATATTTCGTACCTCAATGATGCTTTAGATCGCAATTCGGAGAAGCCTCGAAACCGGCAACACGTTTGAGAGATTGGATCGATTTAAAGAGTTTTGATTCGACCAACAACATGCTAGGTTAGTTACCAAATAAATCGCAATATTCCCCGCTTCTATTTATGACTGGTTCAGATTTCAAACCTCTCCGATGCCGGCTAATTGTTTGAGAAGTTTGGATACCGGCTACTCGTTTGAGATGTTAGACCGATTTTAAGAGTTTGTTTCGACCGACAACTTGCTTGGATAGTTACCAAATGAATCGCAATACTCCCGATTTGAATTTTTGACCGGTACGGATTATGTACCACTCCGATGGTTTCTATCGCAATTCTGTGAAATTCGGCTTCCAGCAACTCGTTTGAAAGAATGTACCATTTCTAAGAGTTTCGATACGACCGACAACTAGCTAGGATAGTTACCAAATGAATCGCAATACTGCCTGCTTTACATTTTTACTAGTACGGATTTCGTACCTCTCCGATGCTTTAGAACGCAACTATGAAAAGTTGGATACGAGCTACTCGTTTGTGAGGTTAGATCGCTTCTAAGAGTTTTCTTCGATCGAAAACATGCTAGGATTGTTATCAAATAAATCGCAATAATCCTAGTTTGAATTTTTGACCGGTACGGATTATGTACCTCACCGATGTTTTAGATCTCAATTTGAAAAAGTATGCCTACATGCAACTCGTTTGAGAGGTTGGATCTTTTTGAAGAGTTCATTTTCAACCTACAACCTGCTATGGTAGTTATCAAATTAATCGCAATACTCCAGGATTGAATTTTTGACAGGTACATATTTCGAACTTCTATGATGCTTTAGATCACAATTCTAAGATGCTTGGATACCCGCAACTCTTTTCTGAGGTTGGATTGATTTTAAGAGTTTCATTTCGACCGACAACATGCTAGGACAGTTACCAAATAAATCGCAATACTCCCCGCTTCTATTTATGACTGGTTCGGATTTTGAACCTCTCCGATACTTTAGATCGCGATTCTAAGAAATATATTTACCGGCTACTTGTTTTAGAATTTGGATTGCTTTAATGAGTTCGTTTCGACCGACAACATGCTTGGATAGTTAACAAATGAATCGCAATGCTCCCGGTTTTAATTTATTACCGGTACGGATTATGTACCACTCCGATGGTTTCTATCACAATTATGAGAAATTTTGCTACCGGCAACTCGCTTGGGAGGATGTATCATTTCTAAGAGTTTCGTTATGACCGACAACATGCTAGGATAGTTTCCAAATGAATCGTAATACTACCGGTTTTAATTTTTCAATGGTATGGATTTCGTACCGCTCCGATGCTTTAGAACGCAATTATGAAAAGTTGGATACCAGCTACTCGTTTGTGAGTTTGGATCGCTTCTTAGAGTTTCTATTCTATCGACAACATGCTTGGATAGTTATGAAATGAATTGCAATACTCCCAGTTTAAATATTTGACCGGTACGGATAATGTATCTCTCCGATGGTTTAGATCGCAATTCAGAAAGCTTGGCTACATGAAACTTGTTCGGGAGATTGGATCATTTTTAAGTGCTTTGTTTCAACCGACAACATGCCAAGATAGTTACCAAATGAATCGCAATACTCCCGATTTGTATTTTTGACTGGTACATATTTCGTACCTTAATGATTCTTTTGATTACAATTCCGAGTATCTTTTATACCGGCAACACGTTTGAGAGTTTGGATCGATTTAAAGAGTTTCGCTTCGACTGACATCACCCTAGTATAGTTACCAAATAAATCGCAATACTCCCGGCTTCTATTAATGACTGGCTCGGATTTCGAACCTCTCCGATGCTTTAGATCGCGATTTTGAGAAATATGGATACCGGCAACTCGATAGAGTTGTCGAATTGTTTTTATGAGTTCGTTTTGATCGACAACATGCATGGATAGTTACTGAATGAATCGCAATACTATTTTTGAACGGTACGGAATATGTACCACTCCGATGGTTTCGATCGAATTTTGAGAATTTTTGATACCGGCAACTTGTTTTAGAGAATGGATCATTTCAAAGAATTTCGTTACGACCGACAACATGCTATGATAGTTACCAAATTAATCGCAATACTGCCGGTTTTAATTTTCCACTAGTACGGATTTCGTACCTCTCCGATACTTTATAACGCAATTATGAAAGGTTGGATTCGACAACTTGTTTGTGATGTTGGATCGCTTCTGAGAGTTTCGTTTTGATTGATAACATGTGAGGATAGTTATCAAATGAATCGTAATACCCTCAGTTTGAAATTTTTATCGGTACGGATTATGTACCCCTCCGATGGCTTAGATCGCAATTCAGATAAGCTTGGCTACATGCAACTTGTTCGAGAGGTTGTATCATTTTTAAGAGTTTTGTTTCAACCGACAACATGCCAAGATAGTTACCAAATGAATCGCAATACTCCCGGTTTGTATTTTTGACTAGTACATATTTCGTACCTCAATAATTCTTTAGATCGTTATTCCGAGAAGCATGGATACCGGCAACACGTTTGAGAGGATGGATCAATTTACAGAGTTTTGTTTCGACCGACAACATGCTAGGATAGTTTCGCAATACTCCCGGTTTTTATTTATGACTGGTTCAGATATTAAACCTCTCTGATGCTTTAGATCGCAATTAAGAAAAACTTGGCTACATGCAACTTGTTCGAGAGGTTGGATCGATTTAAAGAGTTTTGTTTCAGCCGATAGCATGCCAAGATAGTTACCAGTCAGCCGAAAAAAAGTTACTTGCTCTGGCGATTTTTTTGGCGATTTCTACTATAGCAAAATTGACTTTTTTTACTGTAGCACATTAGGAGATCTCCTTCTATCTCTTTCCCAACCACTAAGGTCAGTTATGTAATTTTCCTTCTTTGGTCATCCTTAAGCGTTGATTATTATATTTCAATGGTCTAGATTGATACAAAGGGTGGTTGTGCATTTAAGACGTGTTGTTGGAAGCACTGTAGCCGTTTCCAATTACTTGTTGTTACTCCTACTCTCTCCTCTTTTGGGAAGCTTGAGTGGAGATCGCCGCCATGGAGGGCCGAGGGGGTGCCTCTCCGGCTCAGAGGAACTTCCCAACATTCAACACCCCATTGTCTTCTGATAGAGGAAAGGAATTATCTATTTTGGAGCTTTACAACCTCTCCCAAGGAATCCAATCTACGAAGGGACAAAAGAAATCAGAAATTACTGAAGATGAATTGGGTGTTTATCGAACGATTTTTAGCATTAAGTTCCACGCCCTGGATGCACAAGCACAAAAACTGTTTCAAGAGGTCATCAAACAACAACAATGGCAGCACCAACTTCTAAAATCGAATGATAAAAGGCACCATTCCACCTTTAGAGATCAGCAAATGGTTCGTGCTCAGGAACGAATGGAGGATTTAGCATCTTCATCATCAGTGTGTCACACAGGAGCAGAGTCTGATGAGAGAATTGATCAGTTAATTAAAGATACTGATGCAATGATTGATAATGATAAGAGTGAGAGAACTCCTGATCTTGGCCTGACAGAGGATATTAGGAATGTTATGGCCAACTTCACCAACAGGCAAGAGGAGATTGATGAAGCTAGTTGGTCCTCAGAGCCAAGGAAGTTTAGTCTTGCTGATTTGGTGGAATGCAATTATGAGAGTTGTGACAGAGCTAGTTGTAATGTTCATTGTATTAATGGGACTCTTAAATGGGGTAAGTGCATTAATATATGTCATAGGAGCAAGGAATCTATACTTGCTTTACCAGCTCAGCTTGACAGTACATCTAAAGGAATTAATGCAGAGGTTGTTGAAGGTACTCAATCTAACTCTACTTCTGAATTGAATTTTGGGTCTCTGAGAGTTGATGAACAACCACTTGAAGGGGAATTAAATCAGGCCAGCTCATGGGAATTGCTTATGAAAGGCCCCTCTAAGAACCGAGGGTTCACAAATTTGGCTTACACACCACCTGAAGTAGTTGAAGGAAAGAAAATTCTCAATATCAGCTCTAGTGACTTTGAGGAAGACAACAGTGTCCATGAGCAACTACTTGTAGGTCATTTCATTGGCAGGAAATTGGCCTATAGTTTTGTAAAAGCTACTCTTTCTGCTCTTTGGGCCCTGAAGGGAGAGTTAGAAATGTCTGTTAGGAGAAACCATTTCTTTTTTAAATTCTCTAACTGGGATGATAGGCAGAATGCTCTAGAGCATGGGAACCAGCACATTGCTAGCAGAATGTTCATTCTGAGAGAGTGGCACCACTTTTATTGAGTATGAACCTATTGAAGCAAAATTCTTACCTATTTGGGTTATGATTCATGATATGCCCACTCAATGCTGGAATCAAGATGGGATTGGGAAAATTGCAAGCTTGATAGGAAGACCTATGTACACAGACAAAGCTACTGAAAGTAAAAGAAGGCCCTTTGTGAGAGTTTGTGCGGAAGTCAGGGCTACAGATGAGCTGCCTGAACAAGTGTCTATGATTGTGGATGGTAACTATACTATCAACCTTGTTGTTGAATACAACTGGGTCCCTAGTAGATGCCTACACTGTAAATTGTTTGGTTATAGTGACACTCACTACTTGGAAAGGGAATATCCAGCACCAGAAGCACCCAAAGCGTCTACTACAGCAATGAACAAAACAACTCAGAAGAAAGTTTGGAGTGAGACACAAAAGGATGGTAGAGCAATCAAAGAGATAGCAGATGCAACAAAACAACCCCCACAAATGCCCACTGATTCTCATAATGCTTTTCAACCTTTGGACCAATGCAATGAAACTGAAGCAACTGACCCTCATACAAATTCAGAGAAGGAAGAAACTTTGACTCCTCCACAGGGAGGAAATCTGCATCATCCTTCACCAATGCCTGTTGGAAGTGACTATCTGGATGAGGGATTTCAACTTTCAAAAAGTTCCCTCAAAATGATAAGAAAGAATAAACGGATCTCTGAGAAAGAAATGAGAGAGGCAGAAGTCAGGGAGCCACCATCTAAAGAGAAATATACAAGCACAACTCTTGGGAAACCAGCTAGCTCCTCCAAACAGCCTAATCCTAAGCCTAATAGCCAGAAAGGAAGAGGGAATGGTAATAGAAGAGGTAGCAATGTGCAGCACACCAACCTATATTTGTGGGGTTAAGTGTCTTGTCCTAGGCACTTTGAACTCTACCTGGATCTATTGGAGTTGGAATCATTTTAGTGAGGCAGACAATAATTACCATCTTTCTAAGCATGAGTGATATTGGGAAGGAACCCAAATGGGGTTCTCTTACTGTTTAGATGCCCCAGGAGCATATGCAAAGCTTGGGCAGATCTGTCTTTATGCTTTAGAGTGAGGGCCACCTCATCCTTGGTGAGGAAGAAAGTGAGTATGCATCGTTCAACTTCAGATAACAGCCTTATGAATGACCGCAGTGAGGATGTGAGGGAGCCAGTCAAATTTACACCCCAAAGTTGGTCACATGCAATTAAAAATGAGTTTGCCAATTTTGCTAAAGTGTTTGTTGATTGTACATGTATTAGATGCCATAATTGGGAAGACCTCCTAGAACAGTTTTTTGGGAGGGATAACCTGAGTGAGAAGAGAGATCTTCATTGGCTCTTCTGGGAAGACCTCCTAGAACAGTTTTCTGGGAGGAATAACATGAGTGAGTGGTGAGTTGTTCTTTGTTTCTGGTGGAAGAAGATTTGCTCCTCCAAGAGTCGGACCATTGGATGGATGGCAAAGCATGGAAGCTGTAATGGCCACTGGAATTTGAGTGGGCTTGTCCTTCATTCCAGTTATGTCATTATGGGAATCAATGATTTCAAATCCCCCAACAGTCATGGATTGATTGTTAAGCATGAGAGCTGTCTTGGTCACTAGAATTTGAGTGGGCTTGTCCTTCATTCCAGGTGGCCCAATATGAGCTTAAATAGTTTCAATAATTCCACAAGTCACGGGCGGTTGGTGAATCATAGTAGCTATAATGGCCATTGGATTTTGAGTGGGCTTGGCCTTCATTGCGGGTGTCTCATTATTAGCTTAAATGTGTTCACCACCCCACTGTCCTCCTCGTACTGCTCCATCATCGGTTCTTGTGATGGTTTTGTTCTTAATAGGTACTCAATATGGTGTATAACCTATAAGGGTGGGCATAGCTGGGCTAGGATCCTTATCCACCTCTATAAGGTTAGAACTTTATTTGAGGCATTTCATACTCACTCCTTTTGCTGTATACATCATAGTGTCGTAAGTATAGGTCTTTTTGAGTGGGAAAAGGGTTGCTGGGTTACGCTCATTCCTCTGTCCTACTTAATCGGCCTTATTCTTGCTTACTACACTGTGAAGGAACACAGAATGGAGATTTTTGCCTACCTTCTTGCAAGTACAAACAAGGACTGGAGCAGAAGACTCTTGATACAATTTCCCAAGAATGCCTATATGAGGGGTAAGGAGAGTGGAGTGATTCTAAGATGTTGAGGCCTAACTGCTGTTGTTGTGATACCTCTCTTTCAGGTCGTTTCTAAGATCGGGGGGCTTGGATGGAGGTATTATTTATTTTCTATCTACACCATGTATGATGAGTACATCTAAAATAAATTTTGGGTGTTGGAATATTAGGGGTGTTTAATGATCCTATGAAACAAGCTGAAGTTAGAAACTGGATTAAGGTGCACCATTTAAAAAAAATTGGCCTTGCTGAGACTTAGGTAAAGCCTTGCAATAAGGACTGGATCTTAAACTCAATTAGCGAGAACTGGGAGTCTAAGCAAAACTATGAATTCTCCCCTTCGGGTAGAATCTGGCTTTGTTGGGATTCTAGGTTTGCTAAAGCCAATAATTTCAGCATATCCGAGCAAATGATTACTGCTGATCTCACACTTAATAACCAACATTGAGATTAAAATTGCTGTTATATATGGTAGTAACTCCAGGACTGCTAGGAGGTTCTTATGGAATGATATTGAAGACTTAGCTTGCAATGTGACTAAGCTTTTAGCTCTCTTGGGGGATTTTAATAATATTTTCTCTTCCCAAGAGAAAGTGAGGGGTAGACAAGTCTGGCCCTTCCAAATTGTTGACTTTATTCATTGCATTCAGAACACCGACTTTGTTGATTGCAAGTATAAGGGCAACTTTCTTACTTGGAATAACAAGAAGGTGTGGGGTAGAAGAATCGCTTGTAAACATGATAGGGTTATGGTTAATTCCTGTTGGGTATCCACTTTTAATAGATCTGAAGTTTATTTTTTAAATCATTGTATCTCAGACCACTCTCCTTCTATTCTAACCATTTTTAGTGGCACCAAACATGGCCCGACTCCTTTTATGTTCTTTAATTCTTGGGCTGACAATCCCAAGTTTGAAGAAGTTGTGAGGGGTCATTGGAACTGTAAAAGGAAAGGTAATGCTACCTTTAGATTCACTGCTACGATGAGAGAGTTAAAGCCTATTTTAAAGGAAAATTTTGTTGCTACTAAAGTTGATATGCAGATCTCTAACTCTAAACAAGTCCTTGAGGTTATACAGAATAATTTACAAGTGGATCCCCTCAATTTGTTTCATGCTAATGCTGAAACATCGGCGCTAGAAGTTTATACAAAGTTGATCAGATTGGATGAATCCCAGAAAAGACAAAAGTCTAGAGTGCAATGGTTAGCTCTCGGTGATCAGAACAATGCCTTTTTTCATCGATCCATGCAAAGTAGAAGATCCAGGAACAACATCACAACTATTTTCAATGAGGAAGGTAAGGAGCTTGTCAATGAGGAGGACATTGCAGCTGAGGGTATAAAGTACTTTGTGGATATCATTGGTAAGCCACATTCTGAAGGTATGCCCCCAAATTTTCTCTCTTGTCTTAATTTTTCTTGTCTTTCTGTTGATGAGAAGCATGAGATGAGCAGGGTTGTTTCTAGGGATGAGATTCTTAGTGCCTTTTTTGGGATTGGGGATGATAAGGCACCAGAGCCTGACAGGTACACTGCTTGTTTTTTCAAAAAGTCCTGGAGTACTATTGGGGATGACTTTATGAAAGCTGAGAAGTTTGGCTACCGGCTACTCGTTTGCGAGAATGTATCATTTCTAAAAGTTTCGTTACGACCGGCAGCATGCGAGGATAGTTACCAAATGAATCGCAATACTGCCGGTTTTAATTTTTGACTGGTACGGATTTCGTACCTCTCCGATGCTTTAGAACGCAATTATGAAAGGTTGAATACCGGCAACTCGTTTGTGAGTTTGAATCGCTTCTAAGAGTTTCGCTTCGATCGACAACATGCTAGGATAGTAATAAAATGAATCGCAATTCTCCCGCTTTGTATTTTTGACTGGTACATATTTCGTACCTCAATGATACTTTATATCGCAATTCCGAGAAGCTATGATACCGGTAACACGTTTGAGAGGTTGGATCGATTTAAAAAGTTTTGTTTCGTCCGACAATATGCTAGGATAATTACCAAATTAATCGCAATACTCCCGATTTCTATTTATGATTGGTTTGGATTTCAAACCTCTCCGATGCTTTAAATCGCAATTCTGAGAAGTTTGGATACCGGCTACTCGTTTGAGAAGTTGGATCATTTTTAAGAGTTCCTTTAGACCGACAACATGCTTGGATAATTACCAAATGAATCGCAATGCTCCCGGTTTGAATTTTTACCGGTACGGATTATGTTCTACTCCGATGGTTTCTATCGAAATTTTGAGAAGTTTGGCTACCAGCTACTCGTTTGTGAGGATGTATCATTTCTAAAAGTTTCGTTACGACCGGCAGCATGCGAGGATAGTTACCAAATGAATCGCAATGCTGCCGGTTTTAATTTTTGACTTGTACAGATTTCGTACCTCTCTGATGCTTTAGAACGCAATTATGAAAGGTTGGATACCGGCAACTCATTTGTGAGTTTGGATCGCTTCTAAGAGCTTCGTTTCGATCGACAACATGCTATGATAGTAATAAAATGAATCGCAATACTCCCAGTTTGAATTTTTGACCTGTACGGATTATGTTTCTCTCCGATGGTTTAGATCGCAATTCAAAAAGCTTGGCTACATGCAACTAGTTCGAGAGGTTGGATCCCTTTAAAGTGCTTTGTTTCAACCGACAACATGCCAAGATAGTTACCAAATGAATCGCTATACTCTCGGTTTTAATTTTTGATTGGTACATATTTCGTACCTCAATGATGCTTTAGATCGCAATTAAGAGAAGCTTGGATTCTGGCAACACGTTTGTGAGGTTGGATCGTTTTAAAGAGTTTCGTTTCGACCGACAACATGCTAGGATAGTTACCAAATATATCGCAATACTCCCAGTTTCTATTTATGATTGGTTCGGATTTCAACCCTCTCCGATTCTTCAAATCGCAATTCTGAGAAGTTTTTTTTTTTCAATAGCAAAATAGGGTTAGGTGGACCCCATGACCAGTTATATAACAAGATAGAAAGAATTACATCCTAATGACTGATTTACCCCTTCTATCCTTATCTATATATCTATACAGTTCCATTGGAAAAGAGCTAGGAGTATAAGTCACAAAACTATTACATGTCAGGTATCCAGCAAGAAAATTTGCACATTCATTCACTTCTTTAAATTTGTGAAAAATCTTGAATTCCTCAAACCTCAGGAACATAGTCAATAGAGCATTATAAGTATGTAAACACCTCCATGGTGGGATGACTCCATCTCTCAAGTAAGACACCATACAAGTTGAATCAGTATTCACCCACAGTCTTGGGAGTCCCAAGTTCACAGCAGTTTCAAGCCCTTGTAAAATAGCTTGCATCTCATGAAGCACAATATCAACAGGCTCTAACATTCCTGCATAGGCTATTATGCATATACCTTCGGAATTCCTTATAATGCCTCCAGTCCCTCCTCTTGAGTTAATATAAGACCCATCAGAATTAAGAAGACAGATACCCTGTGGAGGTGGGTCCCATGATAAAAGTATAGTTTTAGGTAGAACATAGTCTGAGTGTAGGTGCCAAGCTCCACAATACTCTCTGTTCCTTGCAGTATCAGCTGCTCTGATAATAGTGGCATTCAACCTTGTATAAGCATCATTTGTGATTTGTCTAATCACCTTAGGGCAATTGCTAAACTTGTTCCTGAAGACAGCATCATTCCTTGTTCTCCATATATGGTACACAAAGGAGCAGAAACTGGTGTGCACAATCTTTGTAACAGTACCATTTTTTTTCAATTTTGAGAGCCATTCCACTTCTTCATAAAAATCTCCAATGTGCCTATAAAATCTAGAAATAGCAAGAATTTTAGACCATATATCATAAGAGAAAACACAGTCCATAAGTAAATGAGATGTACTTCCAGGGGCATTTTTGCAAAAAGTACAAACAGAAGTGCTCAACACTTGCCTTTGAACAAGCCTATCCTGAGTAGCCAGGATTCCTTTCATAGCCTGCCAAACTGTAAATCCTTGTTATGGAATGACATATGAGTTCCAGCAAATTGTAGTCCAAGTTAATCTAATTCTAGACTGCCTTATGTGCTCATAAGCAAACAGTATAGACACCTATCTTATTAGGAGTCCATACTATCTTGTCATAGTTAGTATTGCTAGCTACAATTTGGGGCAGGCTATTCATGATATCAGGCAGATCATAATAGATATGTGGAGGAACAGACCATTCCCCATCAATAATGAAAGTAGAAACTTTAGTATCAAATTTGAGGAAGGAGTCATACCTGTGATGTTGTCTAAACTTATTCAAGAGGATACCTTTCTCATGCCAGGGGTCATTCCAGAAACTGGTTTGCTCTCCTTTGTTAATAAAGTGTTTGATCATAAGCTTAGCTTTATCTCTTATTTTAAGAATTTTCCTCCAACACCAGGAACAATCTCTAGGTATATCAATAGACCAAATATTTCTTTTTCTAAGTAAGTTTGCCTCAGCCCATTTGGCCCATATAGACTCACTTTTAGAGGCCAACTTCCAGAGATGCCTCATAATAGCAGCCTCGTTCCACTTTTCTAGACTTCTTAGACCTAATCCTCCTTCTTCCTTAGGGTAGCAAAGGCTATTCCACCTTATAGGAACAGTTCTCTTCTTTTCATTTCCATGCCATAGGAATTTAGAGAAAGTGTTCTCAATTTGGTTCATGATCTTTTTAGGCAAAATAAATAAGCTAGTCCAATATATATGTATAGAGTTAAGAACATATTTGATTAATTGGAGCTTACCTGCAAATGAAAGATAAGAATACCTCCAAGAGTGTATCCTTGAAATAATCCTCTCCACCAAAATGTTGCAGTCCCTAGACTTAAGCCTTGTGGAAATAAGAGGCACTCCAAGGTACTTAAAAGGCAGAGTGCCTATGTTGAAACCCAGAGTTGCGACAAGTTGTTGTTGGTTCACATCATCTGTCCCTGAAAAATAAATAGCTGATTTGGAGAGATTAACCTTTAGTCCACTAATTCAATTTAGAATAGTCAGACTAGCTCTGATAGAGTTGACTGAGTTCACATTTCCTTTGAAAAATACTAGCAAATCATCTGCAAATGCAAGGTGAGTAATAGTGGGGTTAGAACACTTACTATGGAGATCAAACATACCTGTACCCACTGATTCAGCTAGCAATAAACCAAAAGTTTCCATTACGAGCACAAATAAATAAGGAGATATGGGGTCACCTTGTCTGAGACCTCTCTTACCTTGGAAGAACCCCTCTTGAGAACCATTCACAGAGATGGAGTTAGAGGCTGTAGACACACATTCCATAACCCAGCCAATATAAACTTTAGGGAAGCCCAGAATACTCAAAATAGTTTCAATGGCCTCCCATTGAACTAGGTCATAGGCCTTCCTAAGATCTATTTTGGCTGTGCAATCAGTTTTATTAGAGCTCCCATGATAAATCCTAAGCAGTTCATGACTAATCATAAGGTTATCTGTAATGCTTCTACCTTCAACAAAAGCAGCTTGATTACTACTAATGAGAGGGGGCAACACTCTTTTAAGTCTAGTCGTTAAGATCTTAGATATAACTTTGTAGGTCACATTACAACAAGATATAGTCCTATAATCCCCAAAAGTATTGGGATTAAGGGTTTTTGGAACAAGGGCAACCACTGTAGTATTAATTTGTTTCAGCATCCTACCCTTCCTAAAAAAGTTGTTAATACCTTTACAAAAAACTTTCTTAATTCTCTTCCAAGTACTTTTGTAAAAGTTGGCATTTAGCCCATCAGGGCCTGGGGCCTTATCATCACTAATAGAGAACAAGGCTAGCTCAATCTCTTCATCTGAAACTTTTTTCTCTAAGCTAGCCTTATCCTCATTTAGAATTTTATTTTTAAAATTAAGCCCTCGAATCTTCTCAATGTCAATATCAACCTTTCCCTGGCCAAGAATATGCTTGAAGTAATTAACAGCTTCTTTAGCTATTAGGGTAGGTTCATAAATAGTGTTGTCTTGCTCATCCTTGATGCTCAAGATAGCATTCCTTGCTCTCCTTCCCTTAATTGCTCTATGAAAGTAGCTAGAACTAGTGTTTCCCATAGTAAGCCAGTCAACCCTGGCCTTTTGTCTAAGGTAAGACTCCTCTTTTTTGGCTAGAGTTGTGAAGTTGTATATAGCATTTTTTTCCTCTCTCATCAAAATCTCATTAGTAGGGTCCACCAGCAAGTTAGCCTGAATGTGGTCAAGTAAGCATCTAGCTTCTTTCACTTTATTCTCAACATTACAAATTTTAGCCTTGCTCCAATCTCTCATAGCAGATCTAGCATTATTAAGTTTTGAGTGTTGAGTGAAGAGAGCATTGCCAGTAGGGTGCCCTCTAAAAGCATCTGCTATGAGCTCTTGGAACCCTTCTTCTTTCTCCCAATAATTAAAGTATTTAAAGCTCTTCTTACCTTTAGCGGTGTCCTCCTTAATCCTTACAACCATGGGACAATGATAAGAGATTCCAGGTAGCAAAAATTACCCTTCAGTTGCCCTATATTTGTTGCTCCATTCCTCAGAAATCAATATTCTGTCAATTTACTTTGAATGTTGTTGCTGCCTCTCTGCTTGTTGCTCCATGTGAAATAACTTCCTTTGTAGTTGAGGTCACTGAGCTTGTTATTGAGCATTTGATTTTGGTACATAGTAATTACAGTATCATGAACTTCTCTTCCTCCTAGCTTATCTTAAGAGTTAAATGGGTTGTTGAAGTCACCTAGCAGGATCCAAGGCTTTTGAATATTGCTTTTAAGAAGAGAAAGATCCCTCCACAGAGCTTCCCTACAACTGCTCTCATTAAAACCATAAATCAAGGATACAAGAATGGAATTATCCTGCCATTCCACACTACAGTGAAAAGCTTGTTGGGTCCTACCAATCACAACAACAGAAAACAAATTAGGATTCCAACACAAGATCATTCTACTCTTATTACCAACCTCAAAATTCCCTTCACAAATCCATGAAGGGAACATTCTATTAATAATAGCAGTAAAACAATCCTTTCTAATTTTAGTTTCAAGAAGGCCCATAAGAGAGATATCATGTTTCTGAATAATTCTAGTAACTTCTTTTTGCTTAATAGGGCAGTTTAAACCCCTTACATTCCAGGCAGCAAGCTTATACATAACCTTGAGTTTTATTGTTACCTTGCTTAGAGCACCAAACTCTCCTACATTCTTCTACCTTTGCCTTTATTTTCTTGCTGGTACAAATTTTCACATAGAATTCTCCTATTATAATCAGCCCTTTACAATAACCATAGAGATAACCTGTATACTTGTTGCAATTATTTACTATTATAATAGTGCTACTCTTAGGCATGCAAATCACCTTGTGTGTTTGAGAAGGATCGGTAAATTTCCCTTTCCAAAGGTTTGTCTCAATAATCATCTTATTACCATAATAAACAGTAATAGAAGGATTTTTGCTTTTAGATATGTGATCCCAAATTTTTTTAGAATCTTTGAGGTATGGAAATAGTCTTAGGATCAATAGATCTGCCTCATTCCTTATAACTCTTAAAAAATTTGCAAACCCACAATTACAACCAGATGATTGTTCCATAAATCGTTTGCCTATAATTATAGCGCATCCTAAGACCAGCTCTCTGTACCAGAGGGTGTAATGTAGTACTATGATAATAGGTTCCACCTCACTAGTAGTAATAAGATACTCATTGCTAAGGGAGCCACATATGGTCTTGAAACAAAAATCCTCAAAGATAAACCCATGCATTAAGTCCTTGATTTTAGGGAGGATCCAAAAATTAAGGGAGTAAATGAGATATGGAAGAAGATCTGCCTCATACCCCAAATTTCCCTTAATTCTAGATAAGATGCTAGCACTAGCACTCCCTAACATCATCACTTTCCCCACCAATTGTAAATAATAACAACTATACAATTTTTAACCTTACAAGTAGTATAGGCATACTCATAGTTGTATAAAAATATTTTAGTCATATTGCCGGTCCCATCAGCTTGAATTCCAGGAGCATCCCATAATTAATAGAACATATAAGGTATCGAAAATCCCTCATGTTTCTTTTAATTATTAGTTGCATGTATCAATAGCTATCCTCAAGACCAACATCCTGAACCAAAAGTAGTTAAGCAATAGTATTATACTATTTATTTCCCATCTATAAGACTCATAGTAAGAACTAAATATTATGATATTGCTATCAACATCTAGATAACTCACAGACTCTCTCATGTTTATTTTAGACTTGTGTATCTTGGGGGAAGGCCCCTGCAAGATAAGCTTAAAGTTGCCAGCTCCATGCTCCTTATAGTTACCTGTACACAAAAACAAACTAAATATAAATGCGTATTTCTCCCTCACCATTTGACTGGCACTCAGGATATTTCTTCTTTTATAGGTCTCACAATCTCTTATAAGGAGTTTACTGCACACTTTCGTACTATGATTCATCTCTAGGGTGTAACTCATTTCTTATTCTTTTTTCTTTGTGTTGACCCTTCCTCCAATCCCTTCTTTGGAGTTATCTGTTCCTTGTGCAAGTATTTATCCTTGGAAGGAGAACTAACTGCCTCTCTTTCCCGTCTCTCCTTTTCATGAATTTGGGCTAACTTTTTAGCTCTTTTAATCTGACTTTTTTAAGGCGGGTTCTCTGATGCCTCCTGAGAGACTAGGGTCCCTTCTTTATTTTTATCTTTTCTAGTGTCAAAGGAACCTTTTTCTTTGTTCAGCCCTCTACCTTCAGCCTCCTGCACTGGTTCTGACTCTCTTCTATTGACAACATTCTCATGTCCCACTATGTCCTTGTTTTCCTCTTGTAGTTGTTGTTCACTTAGCTCTTGGAATTGATTTTTAGATGAACTCTCCCCTTTATCTCCTGTTTGCTGCTTAGTAACATATTTTTGTGTTGCTTGGTAGGCATTTCTTTTCGCCATTTGTTTGAGTTTTGGCTGTGACCATCCCCCTCCATTTACTTTTATGAAACTTGGGTTACTCCTTCCTTCATATCTTCTATGCTCATTTGTTATCTCTGCTCTGGCCATATTCCCACTGTTCGGGTTTCTAAGATTTTCGTTAGCTTTATCTTTGGTCTCTAGCTCCTCTCTCGTTGGGCATGTAAAGTAGTTATGTCCAAAGACTTGGCAAGTTTCACACTTAGGGGGTATCCAATTGTATTCCACTGAAACATTGATAGTTTTCATCTTGTTGATTATGACTGGGATCACTTGGAGTAGGTTGTTGTTAAGATCAATCTCCACACTAACTCTATCAAATTCATTCCTTGTTTTTTCCTCAGTTGCTCTGTCCAAGCAGATAGGCTTCCCAATAGCACTTGCTACTCTTGCAATCCCTTCTGGGTGTCTCATATGAACTGGGATGTTCCAAGGATAATCCAGATTGGGATAGTTGTGATTGTAGTAGCCTCAGCTTTAATAAACGGCCTCCATGGTCTAATTAAAAATACTCTACTGGCAATGAATTGATGACCCAACTCCAGTACCTTTTCCTTATCTTCTTGGAGATCAAATTTGAAGAAATAAGTACAGTCATTCTCTAAAGACATTTTAAAATCTCCTTTTAAGCCCCAAAGATGGTTCAGAGTTTCCCTAACAAAAGGAAAGGCAAGTCTTCTGCCCACAAAGTTTCCCACCAAGTATCCCTCATATTCATTCTTGTGGTTAGCATAATCTTCATGTGTTACTTCAATCACTGGTGATCCATTAACAATAGTAGGAGTGTAAATCAAAGCAGACTTACCTCTTCCTTTAGACTGTTTCCCAATGATGTTAGCCCAGCTCATAGTAGCTTTTGTGTGGTTCTTGTCTATATGAATGACATCTCCACTCTCCTCGTCTACTCTATCTTTTCCTTTATTGCAGCAATGACACACACAATTGGTATGCTCCTCCAATTATCTACTGTAAATGGTGCAAACTCCCATTATGTTCTCCCCGTGCTTTGGGCATAGCTTTACACACTTGTACTCCTTCTCTGTGTAATCATTCTTCTCCTTCTCACCTTCCTTGTGAAAGCTCCTTAAATAGAAACTCCATTTGAGAATCTTGTTAGGGCAGTTCTTATTACTCGAATTTTTCTCACAATTTGTCTCTGCACATGGCACCATATCCAAAGGTGATACAGTATCATCTACTTCTTTGGCCTCATCCTCTTTGGTATGTCCAATATTTCCTTTCTCTGGTCTTTCCTCCCTTGCTCCATTCTCATTATAATTTGCTAGTATTACAGCAAAGAATTCTTGTTCTTCTTTTGAGAAAGGAGCACTCACATTGGTGAGGCTAAAACCTGCAGCTGCCATCGTTAAATCTCTCAGGCAGAAAGACGCACCATGAGTATCACAACTTGGGTATTTGTTGTTCATTTCTATCACAAGCTTAATCCATCGTTCTTCTTGCTCTTTGATTACTTCTTCTTCTTCTCCACTGTAACCATCTTTATCATCATCATCATCCTCCGAGCTTATGGAGTTTTTTGATCCTTGTTCTCTTCTTTCTCTAGCTGCTTTCTCTTCCCTGTCCTGTTCATTATCTTCTTCATCAGCATCTTCGACACACTCCTCTTGCACTTCTTCAAGATTTGCTTGCCATTATCTTTCTCTAGCTTCCCTTTCCGCATAGAGTTTTGCAATTCTTTTCTCGTGGAAAGAGAATCTCTGCACTTTTGTTGGAGATGGAGTCTTCTTACTTCCCCCTTCCTCCGTCGGGTTCAACTTCTCTCCTCTAGCCTCGAGGATTAACTTGAAAACTTTCCTTTCTTCTTCAGTAATTTTCGGATCTGAGCTCTTCAATGGAATTCCTCGAGCTAACATCTTCAGATCCAAGGAAGTAAAAGAAGGTACTTTGATGGGGTGAGAAGTATTTCTCTTTAAATTTGTTGGATGTGATGGTGATGGTGATGCTGATGGGTGATCGGGTGGTGGCGGGGTTGTGGTGCCTCCTCAGCCCACCATTGTTAGGAACCCAAGCTCTCCTACAAGTTTTCGTTTCCAGATCTGAAGGGTAATGCAGCGTAATTTCAAAGTTGCTACAGTGTGGCTACAGTAGCAAAATTAATGCCCAACGGTCATAGAAAAGATCTAAACCATTGAAAATAGAATAATCAACGATTAAGATAAGACCAAGGCTACATGCAACTTGTTCGAGAGGTTGGATCGTTTTTAAGAGTTTTGTTTCAACTGACAACATGCCAAGATAATTACCAAATGAATCGCAATACTCCCGGTTTATATTTTTGATTGGTACATATTTTGTACCTCAATGATGCTTTAGATCGCAATTCTGAGAAGCTTCGATACCGGCAGCAGGTTTGTGAGGCTGGATCGATTTAAAGATTTTTGATTCGACCGACAACATGCTTGGATAGTTATCAAATAAATTGCAATGCTCCCGGTTTCAATTTATGACTGGTTCGGATTTCAAACTTCTTCGATGCCTCAGATCGTAATTCTGAGAAGTATGGGTACTGGCTACTCGTTTGAGAAGTTCAATTGTTTTTATAAGTTTGTTTCGACCGAGAACATGCTTGGATAGTTACCAAATGATTCGCAATGCTCCCGGTTTGAATTTTTAACCGGTACATATTATGTACCACTCCCATGGTATATATCGCAATTTTGAGAAGTTTGGCTAACGGCAACTCGTTTTAGAGGATGAATCATTTCAAAGAGTTTCATTACGACAGATAACATGCTACGATAGTTACCAAATGAATCGCAATACTGTCGGTTTTAATTTTTTACTGGTACGGATTTCATACCTCTCCAATGCTTTAGATCGCAATTATGAAAAGTTGGATACCAGCTACTCGTTTGTGAGGTTGGATCGCTTCTAAGAGTTTTCTTCGATCGACAACATGCTAGGATAGTTATCAAATGAATCGCAATACTCCCAGTTTAAATTTTTGACCGGTACAGATTTCGCATCTCTCCGATACTTTAGAGTACAATTATGAAAGGTTGGATATCGGCAACTCGTTTGTGAGTTTGGATCGCTTCTAAGATTTTTCTTCAATCGACAACATGCTGGGATAGTTATCAAATGAATCGCAATACTCCCAGTTTGAATTTTTGAACGGTACGGATTATGTACCTCTCCGAGGGTTTTGATCTCAATTCAAAAATGCATGTCTACATGCAACTGGTTTGAGAGGTTGGACCTTTCTTAAGAGTTCTGTTTCAACCGACAACATGATAAGACAGTTACCAAATGAATCGCAATACTCTCGGTTTGAATTTTTGATTGGTACATATTTCGTACCTCTATGATCGCAATTCTGGGATGCTTGGATAGTTAACAAATAAATCACAATACTCCCGGCTTCTATTTATGATTGGTTCGGATTTCGGACCTCTCCGATGCTTTAGATCGCGATTCTGAGAAATATGGATACCGGCTACTTGTTTTAGAATTTGGATTGTTTTTATGAGTTCGATTCCACCGACAACATGCTTGGATAGTTACCAAATGAATCGCAATACTCCGGGTTTGAATTTTTGGCCGGTACGGATTATGTACCACTCCGATGGCTTCTATCGCAATTCTGAGAAGTTTGGCTACCGGGAAATCTTCTGAGGGGATGGATCATTTCTAAGAATTTTGTTACGACCGACAACATGCAAAGATAGTTACCAAATAAATCGCAATACTGTCGGCTTTAATTTTTGACTGGTGCGAATTACGTTCCTCTCTGATGGTTTAGATCGCAATTCAGAAAAGATAGGCTACATGCAACTTGTTCGAGAGATTGGATCGCTTTTAAGTATTTTGTTTCTATCGACAACAAGCCAAGATTGTTACCAAATGAATCACAATACTCCCAGTTTGTATTTTCGATTGGTACATATTTCATACCTCAATGATGCTTTAGATCACAATTCAGAGAAGCTTGGATACCGGCAAAACGTTTGTGAGGTTGGATCGATTTAAAAAGTTACGTTTCGCCTGACATCATGCTAGGATAGTTGCCAAATAAATCGTAATACTCCCAGTTTTTATTTATGATTGGTTCGTATTTCAAACCTCTCCGATGCTTTAAATCGCAATTCTGTGAAGTTTGGATACCGGCAACTCGTTTGAGAAGTTGGGTCGCTTTTAAGAGTTCATTTCGACCGACAACATGCTTGGATAGTTACCAAATGAATCGCAATGCTCCCCGGTTTGAATTTTTTACCGGTACGGATTATGTACCACTCTGATGGTTTTTATCAAAATTTTGCGAAGTTTGGCTACCGGCTACTCGTTTGAGAGGATGTTTCATTTCTAAAAGTTTTGTTACGACCGGCAGCATGCGAGGATAGTTACCAAATGAATCGCAATCCTGCCGGTTTTAATTTTTTACTGGTACGGATTTCGTACCTCTTCGATGCATTAGAACGTAATTATGATAGGTTGGATACTGGCAACTCGTGTGTGAGTTTTGATCGCATCTAAGAGTTTCGCTTCGATCGACAACTTGCTAGCATAGTAATAAAATGAATCGCAATTCACCCGCTTTGTATTTTTGACTGGTACATATTTCGTACCTCAATGATGCTTTAGATCGCAATTCCGAGAAGCTATGATACCGACAACACGTTTGTGTGGTTGGATCGATTTAAAGAGTTGCGTTTCGACCGACAATATGCTAGGATAGTTACTAAATAAATCGCAATACTCCCAGTTTCAATTTTTGACTTGTTCAGATTTAAAACCTCTCCGATGCTTTTGATCGCAATTCTGAGAATTTTGAATACCGGCTACTCGTTTGAGAAGTTGGATCGTTTTTAAGAGTTCATTTCGACCGACAACATGCTTGGATAGTTACCAAATGAATCGCAATGCTCCCGGTTTGAATTTTTGACCGGTACGGATTATGTACCACTCCGATGGTTTTTATCAAAATTCTGAGAAGTTTGGCTACCGGCTACTCGTTTGTGAGGATGAATCATTTCTAAAAGCTTTGCTACGACCGTCAGCATGCGAGGATAGTTACCAAATGAATCGTAATACTGCCGGCTTTTATTTTTGACTGGCTCGGATTTTGTACCTCTTTGATGCTTTAGAACGCATTTATAAAAGGTTAGTTACCGGACACTTGTTTGTGAGTTTGGATCGCTTCTAAGAGTTTCTCTTCGATCGACAGCATGCTAGGATAGTAATAAAATGAATTGCAATACTACCAGTTTGAATTTTTGACCTGTACAGATTATGTTCCTCTCCGATGGTTTAGATCGCAATTCAGAAAAGCTTGGCTACATGCAACTTGCTCGAGAGATTGGATCGCTTTTAAGTAATTTGTTTCAACCGACAACATGCCATGATAGTTACCAAATGAATCGTATTTTCGATTGGTACATATTTCGTACCTCAATGATGCTTTAGATCGCAATTCAGAGAAGCTTGGATACCGACAACACGTTTGTGAGGTTGGATCAATTTAAAGAGTTTTGTTTCGAATGACAATATGCTAGGATAGTTACCAAATAAATCGCAATACTCCTAGTTTCTATTTATGACTTGTTCGGATTACCAACCTCTCCGATGCTTTAGATCGCAATTCTGAGAAGTTTGGATACCGGCTACTCGTTTGAGAAGTTGGATCGTTTTTAGAGTTCGTTTCGACCGACAACATGCTTGGATAGTTACCAAATGAATCGCAATGCTCCCGGTATGAATTTTTGACCGGTACGAATTATGTACCACTTCGATGGTTTTTATCGAAATTCTGAGAAGTTTGGCTACCGGCTACTCGTTTGTGAGGATGTATCATTTCTAAAAGTTTCGTTACGACCGGCTGCATGCGAAGATAGTTACCAAATGAATCGCAATACTGCTAGTTTTAATTTTTGACTGGTACGGATTTCGTACCTCACTGATGCTTTAGAACACAATTTTCAAAGGTTGGATACCGGCAACTCGTTTGTGAGTTTGGATTGCTTCTAAGAGTTTTGCTTCGATTGACAACATGTTGGATAGTAATAAAATGAATGGCAATACTCCCAGTTTGAATTTTTGACCTGTACGGATTATGCTCCTCTCCGATGGTTAATATCGCAATTCAGAAAAGCTTTGCCTCATGTAACTTGTTCGAGAGGTTGGATCGTATTTAAGTGATTTGTTTCAACCGACAACATGCCAAGATAGTTACCAAATGAATCGCAATACTCCCGGTTTGCATTTTTGATTGGCACTTATTTCGCACCTCAATGATGCTTTAGATCGCAATTCAAAGAAGCTTGGATACCGGCAACACGTTTGTGAGGTTGAATCAATTTAAAGAGTTTCGTTTCGACCGACAGCATGCTAGGATAGTTACCAAATAAATCGCAATACTTCCAGCTTCAATTTATGACTTGTTCGGATTTCATACCTCCCCGATGCTTTAAATCGTAATTTTGAGAAGTTTGGATACCGGCTACTCTTTAAGAAGTTGGATCGCTTCTAATAGTTTCTACCGGCAACTCGTTTGAGGGGATGTATCATTTCTAAGAGTTTCGTTACGACCGGCAACATGCGAGGATTGTTACTAAATGAATCGCAATACTGTCAGTTTTAATTTTTTACTGGTACGGATTTCGTACCCCAACGATGCTTTAGAACGCAATTATGAAAGGATGGATACTGGCAACTCGTTTGTGAGTTTGGATCGCTTCTAAGAGTTTCGCATCGATCGACAACATGCTAGGATAGTTATCAAAAGAATCGCAATACTTCAAGTTTTAATTTTAGACTGGTACGGATTATATACCTTGAGATGGTTTAGATCGCAATTTAGAAAAGCTTGGCTACATGCAACTTGTTCGATTGGTTGGATCATTTTTATGAGTTTTGTTTCACCAGACAACATGCCAAGATAGTTACCAAATAAATCGTAATAGTCCCGGTTTGTATTTTGGACTGGTACATATTTCGTACCTCAATGATGGTTTAGATTGCAATTCTGAGAAGCTTGGATACCGGCAACAAGTTAGAGAGGTTGGATCGATTTAAAGAGTTTTGTTTCGACCGACAACATGCTCGAATAGTTACCAAGTAAATCCCAATACTCTCGGCTACTCATTTGAGAAGTAGGATCGTTTTGACCAACAACATGCTTGGATAGTTACCAAATGAATCGCAATACTCCCGGATTGAATTTTTGACCGATATGGATTATGTACCACTCTGATGGTTTCTATTGTAATTATTAGAAATTTGGCTACCGGCAACTCGTTTGAGAGGATGTATCATTTCTAAGTGTTTCGTTACGACCGACAACTTGCTATAATAGTTATCAAATGAATCGCAATATTGCCGGTTTTAATTTTTCACTGGTACGAATTTCGTACCTCTCCGATGCTTTAGAACGCAATTATGAAAAGTAGGACACCAGCTACTCGTTTGTGAGGTGGGATCGCTTCTAAGATTTTTCTTCGGTCGACAACATACTGGAATAGTTATCAAATGAATCTCAATACTCCCATTTTAAATTTTAGACCGGTAGGGATTATGTACCACTCCGATGGTTTAGATCTCAATTCAAAAATGCATGTTTACATGCAACTTGTTTGAGAGGATGGATCGTTTTTAAGAGTTTTTTTTAGCCGAAAACATGCTAGGATAGTTTCCAAATGAATCACAATTCTTCCGGTTTTTATTTTTGACTGGAACATATTTCGTACCTCTATGATGCTTTAGATCGCAATTCGGTGAAGCTTGGATGCCGGCAACTCGTTTGAGAGCTTGAATCGATTTTAAGAGTTTGGTTTCGATCGACAACATGCAAGGATAATTACCAAATATATCGTAATTCTCCCGGCTTCTATTTATGACTGGTTCAAAATAGGAACCTCTCCGATGCTTTAGATCGCGATTCTGAGAAATATGGATACCGGCTACTCGTTAGAGAAGTTGAATTGTTTTTATGAGTTCTTTTCGACCGACAACATGCTTAGATAGTTACCAAATGAATCGCAATGCTCCCGGTTTAAATTTTTGACCGGTACAGATTATATAGCACTCCGATGGTTTCAATCGCAATTTTGAGAAGTTTGGCTACCGGCAACTCGTTTGAGAGAATAGATCATTTCAAAGTGTTTCGTTACGACCTGCAACATGCGAGGATAGTTACTAAATGAATCGCAATACTGCCGGTTTTAATTTTTGACTGGTACGGATTTTATACCTCTCCGATGCTTTAGAACGCAATTATGAAATGTTGGATACTGGCAACTCGTTTGTGAGTTTGGATCGCTTCTAAGAGTTTCGCATCGATTGGCGGCATGCTAGGATAGTTATCAAATGAATCGCAATACTCCCAGTTTGAATTTTTGACCGGTACGGATTATGTACCTCTCCGATGGTTTAGATCGCAATTCAGAAAAGCTTGGCTGCATGCAACTTGTTCGAGAGGTTGGATCGTTTTTAAGAGTTTTGTTTCAACCGACAACATGCCAAGATAGTTACCAAATGAATTGTAATACTCCCGGTTTGTACTTTTGACTGTTACATATTTCGCACCACAATGATGCTTTAGTTTGCAATTCTGAGAAACTTGGATATCGGCAACACGTTAGAGAGGTTGGATCGATTTAAAGAGTTTTTTTTTTACCGACATCATGCTAGGATAGTTACCAAATTAATTGCAATACTCTCGATTTATATTTATGACTTGTTCGGATTTCAATCCTCTCCGATGCTTTAGATCTCAATTCTGAGATGTTTGAATTCCGGTTACTCATTTTAGAAGTTGTATCGTTTTGACCGGCAACATGCATGGATTGTTACCAAATGAATCGCAATTCCCCCGGTTTAAATTTTTGACCGGTACGAATTTTGTACCATTCCGATGGTTTCTATCACAATTATGAGAAATTTGGCTACCGGCAACTCATTTGAGAGGATGTATCATTTCGAGGAGTTTCATTACGACCGACAACTTGGTAGGATAGTTACCAAATGAATCGCAATACTCCTGGTTTTAATTTTTCTCTAGTACGGATTTCGTACCTCTCCGAGGCTTTTGAAAGCAATTATGAAAAATTGGATGCCGGCAACTCGTTTGTGAGGTTTGATCGAAACATTCTGGGATAGTTATCAAATGAATCGCAATACTCCCGGTTTGAATTTTTTACTATTACATATTTCGTACCTCTATGATGCTTTAGATCGCAATTCTGAGAAGCTTGGATACCGACAACACGTTTGAGGGGTTGGATCAATTATGAAAAGTTGGATACCAGCTACTCGTTTGTGAGGTTGGATCGCATCTAAGTTTTCTACGATCGACAACATGCTGGGATAGTTATCAAATGAAACGCAATACAGCCAGTTTGAATTTTGGATCAGTACAGATTTTGTACCTCTCCGATGGTTTAGATCTCAATTCAAAAAAAAATATCCACATGCAACTCGTTTGAGAGGCCGGATCGTTTTTAAGAGTTCTGTTTCAACCGGTAATATGCTAGGATAGTTACCATAGGAATCGCAATACTCCCGATTTGAATTTTTGATTGGTACATATTTCGTACCTCTATGATGCTTTAGATCGCAATTCGAAGAAGCTTTGATACCTGCAACTCGTTTGAGAGGTTGGATTTATTTTAAGAGTTTGTTTCGATCGACAACATGCTAAGATAGTTACCAAATGAATCGCAATAATCCCGGTTTAAATTTTTTATCGGTACGGATTATGTACCAATCCGATGGTTTCTATTGCAATTCTAAGAAGTTTGGCTAGCGGCAACTCGTTTGAGAGTATTGATCATTTCTAAGAGTTTCGTTATAACCGACATGCTAGGATAGTTACCAAATGAATCGCAATACTGTCAGTTTTAATCTTTCACTGGTACGGATTTCGTACCTCTCCGATGCTTTAGAATGCAATTATGAAAAGTTGGATTCCAGCTACTCGTTTGTGAGGTTGGATCGCTTCTAAGTTTTCTTCGATCGACAACATGCCAGGATAGTTATCAAATGAATCACAATACTCCCAGTTTGAATTTTTGACCGGTACGGATTATCTACCTCTCCGATGGTTTAGATCTCAATTAAAAAAAACATGTCTACATGCAACTCGTTTGAGAGGTTGGATCGCTTTTAAGAGTTCTGTTTCAACCGGCAATATGCGAGGATAGTTACAAAAAAAATGATAGTTACCAAATGAATCGCAATACTCCCGGTCTGAATTTTTGATTGGTACATATTTCGTACCTCTATGATTCTTTAGATCCCAATTTTAAGAAGCTTTGATACCGGCAACGTGTTTGAGAGGTTGGATCGATTTTACGAGTTTTGTTTCGACCGACAACATGCTAAGATAGTTACCAAATAAATTCTAATACTCCCGGCTTCTATTTATGACTAGTTCATATTTCGAACCTTTCCGATGCATTAGATCGCGTTTCAGAGAAGTACAGATTCTGACTACTCGTTTGAGAAGTTGGATTGTTTTTATGAGTTCGCGTCGACCGACAACATGCTTGGAGAGTTACCGAATGAATCGCAATACTCCCGGTTTGTATTTTTGACCTGTACGGTTTATCTACCACTCCGATGGTTTCTATCAATATTTTGTGAAGTTTGGCTACCGGCACCTCGTTTGAGAGGATGTATCATTTCTAAGAGTTTTGTTGCGACCGGCAACATGCGAAGATAGTTACTAAATGAATCGCAATACTGCCGGTTTTAATTTTTGACTGGTACGGATTTCGTACCTCTCCGATGCTTTAGAACGCAATTATGAAAGGTTGGATGCCAGCAACTCGTTTGAGAGTTTGGATCGCTTCTAAGAGTATCGCATCGATCGACAACATGCTAGGATAGTTATCAAATGAATCGCAATACTCCCAGTTTGAATTTTTGACCGGTTCGGATTATGTACCTCTCAGATGGTTTGGATCACAATTCAGAAAAACTTGGCAACATACAACTTTTTCGAGAGGTTGGATCGTTTTTAAGAGTTTTGTTTCAACTGACAACATGCCAAGATCGCTACCAAATGAATCGGAATACTCCCACTTTGTATTTTTGACTTGTACATATTTCGTACCTCAATGATGCTTTAGATCGCAATTCTGAGAAGCTTGGATACCGGCAAAACGTTAAAGAGGTTGGATCGAATTAAGGAATTTCGTTTCGACCGACAACATGCTAAGATAGTTACTAAATAAATATCAATACTCTCGGCTTTTATTTATGACTGGTTCGGATTTAAAACCTCTCCGATGCATTAGATATCAATTCAGAGATGTTTGGATTCCAGCTACTCGTTTGCGAAGTTAGATCTTTTCGACCGACAACATGCATGGATAGTTACCAAATGAATCGCAATTCTCCCAGTTTGAATTTTTGCCGGTACAGATTATGTACCACTCCGATGGTTTCTATTGCAATTATAAGAAATTTAGCTACTGGCAACTCGTTTGAGAGGATGTATCATTTCTAGGAGTTTCGTTTCGACCGACAACTTGCTAGGATAGTTACCAAATGAATCGCAATACTACCGGTTTTAATTTTTCAGGGTACGGATTTCGTACCTCTCCGATGCTTTAGAACCCAATTATGAAAACTTGGACACCCGCTACTCGTTTGTGAGGTTGGATCGCTTCTAAGAGTTTTCTTTAATCGACAACATGCTGGGATAGTTATCAAATAAATCGCAATACTCCCAGTTTTAATTTTTAACCGGTACGGATTATGTACCTCTCCGATGGTTTAGATCACAATTCAAAAAAGCATGTTTACATGCAACGCGTTTGAGAGGTTGGATAATTTTTAAGAGTTTTGCTTCAACCGGCAATATGCTAAGATAGTTACCAAATGAATCACAATACTCCCGGTTTGAATTTTTGACTGAAACATATTTCGTACCTCTATGATGCTTTAGATCGCAATTCTTGTAACTTGGATACCGGCAACTCGTTTGAGAGCTTGGATCGATTTTAAGTGTTTCTTTTCGACCGACAACATGCTAGGATAGTTTCCAAATAAATCGCAATACTCCCGGCTTCTATTTATGACTGGTTCGGATTTTGAACCTCTCCGATGCTCTAGATAGCGATTCTGTGAAATATGGTTACCAGCTACTCGTTAGAGAAGTTGGATTGTTTATATGAGTTCGTTTCGACCGACAACATGCTTGGTTAGTTACCAAATGAATCGCAATGCTCCCGGTTTGAATTTTTGACCGGTGCGGAATATGTAGCACTCCGATGGTTTCAATCGTAATTTTGAGAAGTTTTTCTATCGACAAATTGTTTGAGAGGATGAATCATTTCAATGAGTTTTGTTACGACCGATAACATGCTAGAATAGTTAGCAAATGAGTCGTAATTATGAGAAGTTAGGCTACCGGCTACTCGTTTGAGAGGATGTATCATTTCTTAAAGTTTCGTTGCAACCGGCAGCATGCGAGGATAGTTACCAAATGAATCGAAATACTGCCGGTTTTAATTTTTCAGTGGTACGGATTTCGTACCTCTCCGTTGCTCTAGAACGCAATTATGAAAAGTTGGATACCAGCTACTCGTTTGTGAGGTTGGATCGCTTCTCAGTTTTCCTCGATCGACAACATGCTGGGATAGTTATCAAATGAATCGCAATACTGCCAGTTTGAATTTTTGAACGGTACGGATTATGTACCTCTCCGATGGTTTGGATCCCAATTCAATAAAGCATGTCTACATGCAACTCGTTTGAGAGGTTGGATCGTTTGTAAGAGTTCTGTTTCAACCGGCAATATGCAAGGATAGTTACCAAATGAATCGTAATACGCCCGGTCTGATTTTTTGATTGGTACATATTTCATATCTCTATGATGCTTTAGATCGTAATTCTAAGAAGCTTTGATACCGGCAACTCGTTAGAGAGGTTATATCGATTTTAAGTGTTTCGTTTCGACCGACAACATGCTAAGATAGTTAACAAATAAATCACAATACTCCCAGCTTCTATTTATGACAAATTCAGATTTCGAACCACACCGATGCTTTAGATTACGATTCTGGGAAGTATGAATACCAGCTACACGTTTGAGAAGTTGGATAGTTATTATGAGTTCGTGTTGACCGACAACATGCTTGGATAGTTACCAAATGAATCGCAATGCTCCCGGTTTAAATTTTTGACCGGCAAAGATTATGTACCACTCCGATGGTTTCTATCGAAATTCTAAGAAGCTTTGCTACCGGCAACTCGTTTGAGAGGATCTATCATTTCTAAGAGTTTTGGTACGACCGGCAATATGCGAGGATAGTTACTAAATGAATTGCAATACTGCCGACTTTAATTTTTGACTGGTACGGATTTCGTACCTCTCTGATGCTTTAGAACGCAATTATGAAAGGTTGAAAACCGGCAACTCGTTTGTGAGTTTGGATCGCTTCTAAGAGTTTCGCATCGATCGACAACATGCTAGGATAGTTATCAAATGAATCGCAATACTCCCAATTTGAATTTTTGACCGGTACGGATTTTATACCTGGAGATGGTTTAGATCGCAATTCATAAAAGCTTGGCTACATGCAACTTGTTCGAGAGGTTGGATCGTTTTTAAGAGTTTTGTTTCAACCGACAACATGCCAAAATAGTTACCAAATGAATCGCAGTACTCCTGGTTTATATTTTTGACTGGAACATATTTCGCACCTCAATGATGCTTTAGATCGCAATTCCGAGAAGCATGGATACCGGCAACACGTTTGGGAGGCTGTGTAATGACCTCGATCTTTCTATTTCCTAATTTAGCTATTAGTATACTCTCCGTTGCAACACTCAGTATATCCCAAATCTGCATATTCCTATTCTTTAACTTCCACATATTCCTCTGCTTCATGCACCTGCATATTCTCCTATCCTTAATTCATCTATATTGTTCTTGGTGCTAGGTTTTGTATGGATTCCATTTTGGTAGAGTTTTTATGGTTTGATGTTTTTGGTAGTTTGGCGTTTGGGCGTATTAGTTTGATTGTGTGGTGTGTGTTCGGAGAGCGGTTTCTATATCCGAAAGGGGGCTTCCGCTTCTCTCCTTCGCGTGGGTTATCGTATTTTCGATTTTCGTTCTGGGGTGGAGAGACAGGGATTAGCTACCCCTGATTTTTCAACGCCTATCAGACCGCCGTCGGACTCCTTCCATCTATTTTATTCCTTTCGGCTAAGTTTCTAGCCGTCTTTTTTTTTAGTTTTAGGAGTTTTGGTGGCCGTTAAGCGGTAGAGGTGGTGTTAGACCTTGAGAACCCTTTGTGGTGGTTGTTCGGGTGGTTCCAGTCTTCTGAGGGTCTTGGTGTCGTGTGTTTGGTTCAGGAGGACCTCGGAGTAGATTTCCCACATTGTCGTTCGAACGAGCTTCCTAGTCGTTCGAACGAATTTTTGTGTTTTCTGATCATTTTCTGCGTCTTCAGAGCGTTTTGGCCATTGGCCCGAATTGTCGTTCGAACGAGATTTATTGTCGTTCGAACGAGTTGACTAACCTCCTAGAATTTGGCCCAAGACCTCTTAGTCGTTCGAACGATTTCGTTTGTTTCGACTACTTAAGTCTTTCTTTCTCATTTCTTTTGGTTGGTTTTTCTATGAGGCGCTGCTTAGGACGATTTGAGAGAGAGAGAGAGTTCTAGTGAGAGGATTCTTCACCTCCAATCATCCCCATCACCTCCATTCATCACCTCCTCATCTTTATCATCATCCTCTCCTCTCCCTAACCTAATCCCCTCACCTCAATACTCTTTACCCAATCTTCCCCATCGCTCGCGGATCCTTGCCGAGCTTCGCCGTGATCATCTCTCCTATCCTCGGTAAGTGATTCTTGTTTCCCATCGCTCAATTTCGCTTCATTTCTAGGGTTTGGCCTTTATTGTCATTTCCTTAATTGTTTGGTGGATTGTTGTTCTCAGTGATTGCGTTAGGTTATTCAGGCATTCCGTGGCTGTTCCGTGGATTCCAGGATAGGTTTCCGAGTTGGGTTTCGAGTTGGATTTTCTGCCGGACTTGGATTATTATCAGGCGAGTTTATATTTTAACATTACTAAGTTTCTTTACTAGTTCTGAGTATTGTTTTATAGAGTAGTATTGAACTTAGAGATGGGTTGTGTTTAACTATAATTTTGAAATTATTCTGCTAGAATTGTTAACCTGTAGTTGGGGTGATAACTTGATTATGGAGTTGGTTGTGGTTCATATCGGACCTGGATTAGTTAGTAGTAGTTGGGTTGTAATTGATTCTGGTGTTGGTTTTGGCTTGTATGAGACCTGGGATTAGTTGGCGGTGGTTGGGCTAGTGTACCCGTGGGTTGCCCAGGAATGCCCCCTCCAGCCTTAAGAGATTGTTGGTTTGGATGTAGGCGACGGTTAGGTTGCTGTTTCGTCTATGCAGAGTCGGTGCAACAGAGTCCCTATCGATCCTGTTTGGGTTGCCAGGTTAGCGGTAACTGTGTTGTGCTTGGGCACCGATTACACATAACAACTTAACGTATTTTTTTATCACAACTTATTGAGATTGGATACAAAAACACTCCGCTTCGGTTGACCTCCGACGGGATCCAAGGAGTATGTGAGATCGGGTTAAAATACACAGGTGAGATTGGGAACGACATTATCATACCTAGCAAAACCACCCTGGAGTGTGGATTGGTATGAGACAGAGTCTTGGCGATCCCAAACTTATCCTCATTGAGGTTGAAATTCCTTGAAATGTCCAAGACTATTGTTCCGTAGGTTTGATCCACCCTTCCACTTTAAGATAGCATTAGACGTTAGTATCAGCATTTGCATTAGGGGATATTTATGGGAATATCCCTGTTCATCCGCCATATCATAGCATTACATCTAGGATAAGTATGGGATTATCCTAGTTATCACTTCACGCCATAGCATTGCATATCCAATCATCATCCCCCTTCTCTCATATTCTTAACTTTATTCCCTTTCCGAATCCACTCCACTCTCTCTCCGCATTAACTTTATTCTCCATTCTCTTATCAACTCAATCCTCCTTTCCATATTGATTACTTATTTCATTGATGGTTACTGATAATATTGTTAGAATTGCTTAGTCACATGTTTCTTATCACACTCGCCTCTACTCTATTTTCAGTACCTGTTATTAGTAAGTTATTTAGTTCTGTTGGATTAGTGAGCTCGTTGTTTGCTCACTCTCGCATTTAAACATTTTCAGAGGTTGACTAGCTTGGACTGCCGCGTGTGTAGCCGGTCCAGAGATAAATTTTGCCGCTGCAGATTTCTTTTAGTTCCAGATTCTGTAGGTGTTCTCATCATAAGTAGCTGAGCTTGTATTTGAGATATTGTATCACGTTTTGGCATGATATGTATATATACATGTCTCTTGCTTCCGCATTATATTGTTATATTGTTGTATCACAATTTCTTTACTCAAATGATTATTGCTATATGTGAATAGCCGAGCCAAAATTTGTCTACGGCTTGGCTATTTGTAGGGTAGAATCTTTAGATTCCCCGACCTGCACTACTTAGAGGCTAGTAATTGGTCAAGCTACCGATTACTAGATTTTGGGGAGTGACAGGTTGGATCGATTTAAAGAACTTTGTTTCGACCGACAACATGATTGGATAGTTACCAAATAAATCGCAATACTCCTGGTTTCTATTTATGACTGGCTCGGATTTCGAACCTCTCCGATGCTTTTGATCGCAATTCTGAGAAGTTTGGATACCGGCTACTCGCTTGAGAAGTTGGATCGTTTTTAAGAGTTCATTTCGACCGAAAACATGCTTGGATAGTTAACAAATGAATTGCAATACTCCCCGTTTGAATTTCAGACCGTTACGAATTATGTACCACTCCAATAGTTTCTAACGCAATTTTGAGAAGTTTGGCTACCGGCAACTCATTTGAGATGATGGATCATTATAAAGAGTTTTGCTACGACCGATAACATTCTTGGATAGTTACCAAATGAATCGCAATACTGCCAGTTTAATTTTCCACTGGTACGGATTTCGTACCTCTCCGATGCTTTAGAACGTAATTATGAAAGGCTGGATACCGGCAACTCATTTGGGAGGTTGGATCGCTTCTAAGAGTTTCGCATCGATCGATAACATGCTAGGATAGTTATCAAATGAATCGCAATACTCTCAGTTTGAATTTTTGACCGGTACGGATTATATACCTGGAGATGGTTTAGATCGCAATTCAGGAAAGCATGGCTACATGCAACTTGTTCGAGAGGTTGGATCGTTTTTAAGAGTTTTGTTTCAACCGAGAACATACCAAGATAGTTACCAAATGAATCGTAATACTCCCGGATTGTATTATTGACAGGTTAATATTTCGTACCTCAATGATGCTTTAAATCGCAATTCCGAGAAGCTTGGATACTGACAACCAATTTGAGAGGCTGGATCGATTTAAAGAGTTTCGTTTCGGCCGACAAACATGCTTGGATATTTACCAAATAAATCGTAATACTCTCGGCTTCTAATTAAGACAGGTTCGAATTTTGAACCTCTCCGATGCTTTAGATCGCGATTCTGAGAAGTATAGATACCGGCTACTCGTTTGAGAAGTTGTATTGATTTTATGAGTTTGCTTCGACCAACAACATGCTTGGATAATTACTAAATAAATTGCAATACATCCAGTTTGAATTTTTGACCGGTACGGATTATGAACCACTCCGATGGTTTCTTTCGCAATTCTGAGAAATTTTGCTACCGGCAACTAGATTAAGAGGATGTATCATTTCTAAGAGTTTCGTTAGGACCGGCAACTTGCTAAGATAATTTCCAAATGAATCGCAATACTGCCGGTTTTAATTTTTTACTGGTTCGGATTTCGTACTACTCCGATGCTTTAGAACGTAATTATGAAAGGTTAGATACCGGCAACTCGTTCGCGAGGTTGGATCGCTTCTAAGAGTTTTGCATCGATCGATAACATGCTAGGATAGTTATCAAATGATTCATAATACCCTCAGTTTGAATTTTTGACCGGTACGGATTATGTACCACTCCGATGGTCTCTATCGCAATTTTCAGAAGTTTGGCTACCGGCAACTCATTTTAGAGGATGGATCATTTTAAAGATTATTGTTATGTCCGACAACATGCTAGGATAGTTACCAAAAGAATCGTAATACTCCCGGTTTGTATTTTTGACTGGTACATATTTCGTACCTCAATGATGTTTTAGATCTCAATTCTGAGAAGCTTGGATACCGGCAACACGTTTGAGAGGTTGGATCGATTTAAAGAGTTTCGTATCGATTGACAACATACTAGGATAGTTACCAAATAAATCGCAATACTCTCAGTATCTATTTATGACTATTTTTGATTTCAAACCTCTCCGATTCTTTAGATCGCAATTCGGAGAAGTTTGGATACCGGCTACTCGTTTGAGTAGTAGAATCGCTTTTAAGAGTTCGTATCGACCGAAGAAATGCATGATAGTTACCAAATGAATCGCAATACTCCCGGTTTGAATTTTTGACCGGTACGGATTATGTACCACTCCGATGGTTTCTATCGCAATTATGAGAAATTTGTCTGTCGGCAACTCGTTTGAGAGGATGTACCATTTCTATGAGTTTCGTTACGACCGACAACTTGCTAGGATAGTTACCAAATGAATCGTAATATTGCCGATTTTAATTTTCTCTAGTACGGATTTCGTATCTCGCCGATGCTTTAAAACGCAATTATGAAAAGTTTGATACCAGCTTCTCGTTTGCGAGGTTAGATCGCTTCAAAGATTTTTCTCCGATCGACAACATGCTGGGATAGTTATCAAATGAATTGCAATACTCCCAGTTTGAATTTTTGACCGGTACAGATTTTGTACCTCTCCGATGTTTTAAATCTCAATTCAAAAAAACATATCTACATGCAACTCGTTTGAGAGGTTGGATCGTTTTTAAGAGTTTTGTTTCAACCGTCAACATGCTAGGATAGTTACCAAATAAATCACAATACTCCCGGTTTGAATTTTTGACTGGTACATATTTCATACCTCTATAATGCTTTAGATCGCAATTCGGAGAAGCTTTGATACAGGGCACTCGTTTGAGAGATTTGATCGATTTTAAGAGTTCCATTTCGACCAACAACATACTAGGATAGTTACCAAATAAATCGCAATACTCCCGGCTTTTATTTATGACTGGTTCGGATTTTGAACCTCTTTGATTCTTCAGATCGCAATTGTGAGAAGTATGGATACCGGCTACTCATTTGAGAAGTTGGATTGTTTTTAAGAATTTATTTCGACCGACAACATGCTTGGATAGTTACCAAATGAATTGTAATACTCCCGGCTTGAATTTTTGACCGGTACGGATTATGTACCACTCCGATGGTTTCTTTCGCAATTCTAAGATATTTGGCTACCGACAACTCGTTTTGGAGGATGTATCATTTCTAAGAGTTTCGTTAGGACCGACAACATACTAAGATAGTTACCAAATGAATTGCAATACTACCGGTTTTAATTTTTTACTGGTACGGATTTCGTTCGTCTCCAATGCCTTGGAGCGCAATTATCAAAGGTTGGATACCGGCAACTCGTTTGTGAGGTTGGATCACTTCTATGAGTTTTGCTTCGGTCGATAACATTCTAGGATAGTTATCAAATGATTCGTAATGCCCACAGCTTGAATTTTTGACCGGTACTGCTTATCTATCTCTCCGATGGTTTAGATCGCAATTCAAAAAAGCATTTCTACATGCAACTCATTTGGAGGTTGGACCTTTTTTAAGAGTTTTGTTTCAACCGACAACATGCTAGGATACCGACAACACGTTTGAGAGGTTGGATCGATTTAAAGAGTTTCATTTCGACCGACAAATGCTAGGATAGTTACCAAATAAATCGGAATACTCCCAGTTTCTATTTATGACTAGTTCGGATTTCAAACCTCTCCGATGCTTTAGATCGCGATTCTGAGAAGTATGGATACCGGCTACTTGTTTAAGAAGTTGGATTACTTTTTAGAGTTCGTTTCGACCGACAACATGCTTGGATTGTTACCAAATGAATCGCAATGCTCCCGGTTTGTATTTTTGAACGATACGAATTATGTACAGCTCCGATGGTTTTTATAGAAATTCTAAGAAGTTTTGCTACCGGCAACTCGTTTGAGAAAATGTATCATTTCTTAGAGTTTCGTTATGACCGACAACATGCAAGGATAGTTACCAAATAAATCGCAATACTCCCGGTTTTAATTTTTGACTGGTACGGATTTCGTTCCTCTCCGATGCTTTAGAACGCAATTATGAAATGTTGGATACCGGCAACTCGTTTGTGAGTTTGGATCGCTTCTAAGAGTTTCGCTTCGATCGACAACAAGGTAGGATAGTTATTAAATGAATTGCAATACTCCCAGTTTAAAATTTTGACCGGTACGGATTATGTACCTCTCCGATGGTTTAGATCGCAATTCAAAAAAGCTTGCTACATGCAAACTGTTTGAGAGGTTAGACCATTTTGAGGAGTTCGTTTTAGCCGACAATATGTCATGATAGTTACAAAATGAATCGCAATACTCCCGGTTTGTATTTTTGACTGGTACATAATTTGTACCTCTATGATGGTTTAGATCGCAATTCTGAGAAACATGGATACCGAAAACTCGTTTGAGAGGTTGGATCGATTTTAAAAGTTTCGTTTCGGCCGACAACATTCTTGGATAGTTACCAAATAAATTGCAATACTCCCGGCTTCTATTTATGATTGTTTCGGATTTCGAACCTCTCCGATGCTTTAGATCGCGATTCTGAGAAGTATGGATACCGGCTACTTGTTTGAAAAGTTGGATTTCTTTTATGAGTTAGTTTCGACCGACAACATGCTTGGATTGTTACCAAATGAATCGCAATTCTCTCGATTTGAATTTTTGACCAGTACGGCTTATGTACCACTCCAATGGTTTTTATAGAAATTCTGTGAAGTTTTGCTACCGACAACTCGTTTGCGAAAATTTATCAAATCTAAGAGTTTCGTTATGATCGGAGACATGCGAGGATAGTTACCAAATGAATCGCAATACTACCGGTTTAATTTATGACTGGTACGGATTTCGTACCTCTCCGATGCTTTAGAACGCAATTATGAAAGGTTGGATACCGGCAACTCGTTTGCGAGTATGGATCGCTTCTAAGAGTTTCGCTTCGATCGACAACATGTTAGGATAGTTATCAAATGAATCGCAATACAGGTACGAAATATGTACCAGTCAAAAATTCAAATCGGGAGTATTGCGATTCATTTGGTAACTATCTTGGCATGTTGTCGATTGAAACAAAACTCTTAAAAATGATCCAACCACTCAAACAAGTTTCATGTAGCCAAGCTTTGTGATTTGCGATCTAAACCATCAGAGAGATACGTAATCCATACCGGACAAATATTTAAACTTGGAGTATTGCAATTCATTTCATAACTATCCAAGCATGTTGTCGATCGAATAGAAACTCTTTGAAGCGATCCAAACTCACAAACGAGTAGCTGGAATCAAATTTTTCATAATTGTGTTATAAAGCATCGGAGAGGTACGAAATCCGTACCAGTGAAAAATGGAAACCGGCGGTATTGCGATTCATTTGGTAACTATCCTAGCATGTTGTCGGTTGAAACGAACTCATAAAAACAATCCAAATTCTGAAACAAGTAGCCGGTATCCATATTTCTTAGAATCGCGATCTAAAGCATCGGAGAGGTTCGAAATCCGAACAAGTCATAAATAGAAGCCGAGAGTATTGCGATTTATTTGGTAACTGCCCTAACATGTTGTCGGTCGAAATAAAACTTTTAAAATCAATCCAACCTCTAAAAAGAATTGCCGGTACCCAAGCTTCTCAGAATTGCGATCTAAAGCATCATAGTGGTACGAAATATGTACCAGTTAAAAATTCAATCAGGGATTATTGTGATTCATTTGGTAACTATCCTAGCAGGTTACCAGTTGAAAATGAACTCTTAAGAAAGATCCAACCTCTCAAACTAAGTTGTATGTAGGCATGCTTCCTTGAATTGAGATCTAAACCATCAAAGAGGTATATAATCCGTACCGGTCAAAAATTCAAACTGTGATTAATGCGATTCATTTGATAACTATCCTAGCATGTTGTCGATCAAAAAAACTCTTAGAAACGATCCAACCTCACAAAGGAGTAGCAGTTATCCAACTTTTCATAATTGCATTCTAAAGCATCGGAGAGGTACGAAATTCGTACTAGTAAAAAATTAAAACTCGCATTATTGCGATTCATTTGGTAACTATCCTAGCTAGTTGTCGGTCATATCGAAACTCTTAGAAATGATACATTCTCTTAAACGAGTTGCTGGTTGCCAAATTTCTCAGAATTGCGATAGAAACTATCGGAGTGGTACATAATCCGTACCGGTCAAAAATTCAAATCGGGAGTATTTCGATTCATTTGGTAACTATCCAAGCAAGTTGTCACTCGAAACGAACTCTTAAAATCGATCTAACATCTCAAACGAGTAGCCGGTATCCAAACATCTCAGAATTGCGATCTAAAGCATCGGAGAGGTTTGAAATCCGAATCTGTCATAAATAGAAACCGGGAGTATTGCGATTTATTTGGTAACTAACCTAGCATATTGTCGGTCAAATCAAACTCTTTAAATTGATCCAGCCTCTCAAACGTGTTGCCAGTATCCAAGCTTCTTAAATTGCAATCTAAAGCATCATTGAGGTACGAAATATGTACCAGTCAAAAATACAAATCGGGAATATTGCGATTCATTTGGTAACTATCTTGGCATGTTGTCGGTTGAAAAAAAAGCTCTTAAAAACGATCCAACCTCTCGAACAAGTTGTATGTAACCAAGTTTTTCTGAATTGTGATATAAACCATCGGAGAGGTACATAATTCGTACCGGTCTAAAATTCAAACTGAGGGTATTACGAATCATTTGATAACTATCCTAGCATGTCATCGATTAATGCAAAACTCTTAGAAGCGATCCAACCTCACAAACGAGTTGCCGGTATCCAACCTTTCATAATTGTATTCTAAAGCATCGGAGAGGTACGAAATCCGTACCAGTGAAAAATTAAAACAGACAGTATTGAGATTCATTTGGTAACTAACGTAGCATGTTGTCAGTCGTAACGAAACTCTTTGAAATGATGCATCGTCTCAAACGATTTGCCGGTAGCCAAATATCTCAAAATTGCGATAGAAACCCTCCGATTGGTACATAATCTGTAACGGCCAAAAATTAAAACCGGGAGTATTGCGATTCATTTGGTAACTATCGTAGCATGTTGTCGGTCGAAACAAAACTCTTTCAAATGATTCAACCTCTCAAACGAGTTGTCGGTAGCAATACTTTTGAAAATTGTGATAGAAACCATTGGAGTGGTACATAATCCGTACCAGTCAAAAATTCAAACCCGAAGAATTGCGATTCATTTGGTAACTATCCATGCATGTTGTCGGTCGAAATGAAATCATAAACATAATCCAACTTCTTTAACGAGTAACCGGTCTCCATAATTCTCAAAATCGCGATCTAAAGCATCGGAGAGGTTTGAATTCCGAACCAGTCATAAATAAAACACGGGTGTAGTGCAATTTATTTGGTAACTCTCCTACCATGTTGTCAGTCGAAATGAAACTCTTTAAATCGATCCAACCTCTCAAACGTGTATTGCCGGTATCGAAGCTTCTCGGAATTGTGATTTATTTGGTAACTATCATAGCTTGTTGTCGGTTGAAACAGAACTCTTAAAAACGATCCAACCTCTTAAATGAGTTGCATGCAGACATGCCTTTTTGATTTGAGTCCTAAACCGTCGGAGAGGTACTTAATCCGTACCGGCCAAAAATTAAAACTGGGAGTATTGCGATTCATTTAATAACTATCCTAACATGTTGTCGATCGAAGCGAAACTCTTAGAAGCGATCCAAACTCACAAACGAGTTGCCGGTATCCAACCTTTCATAATTGCACTCTAAAGCTTCAGAGAGGTACGAAATCCGTACCAGTCAAAAATTAAAACCGGCAGTATTGCGATTCATTTGGTAACTATCCTCACATGTTGACGGTCGTAACGAAACTCTAAGAAATAATAAATCCTCTCAAACGAATTGTCGGTAGCCAAATTTCTCAGAATTTGATAGAAACCATCAGAGTGGTATATATTACGTACCGGTCAAAAATTCAAACCGGGAGCATTGCGATTCATTTGGTAACTTGCCAAGAATGTTGCCGGTCGAAACGAACTCATAAAAACAATCAAACATCTCAAACGAGTAGCCGGTATCCATACTTCTCAGAATCGCGTTCTAAAGCATCGGAGAGGTTCAAAATTCGGGCCGGTCATAAATAGAGGCCGGGAGTATTGCAATTTATTTGGTAACTATCTAAGCATGTTGTCTGACGAAACGAATCTTTTAAAATCGATCCAACATCTCAAACGAGTTACCGGTATCCATGCTTCTAAGAATTTCGATCTAAAGCATTATAGAGGTACGAAACATGTACCATTCAAAAATTCAAACCGGGAGTATTGCGATTCATTTGGCAACTATCCTAGCATGTTGTCGGTTTAAACAAAACTCATAAAAATGGACCAACCTTTTATCCAAGCATGTTTTCGGTCGAAACGAAGCTCTTAAAATCGATCCAACCACTAAAGCGAGTTTTCGGTATCCAAGCTTCTCAGAATTACGATATAAAGCATTATAGAGGTACGAAATATGTACCAATCAAAAATTCAAACTGGGAGTATTGCGATTAATTTGGTAACTATCCTAGCATGTTGTCGGTTGAAACAAAACTCTTATAAACGATCCAACCTTTCAAACAAGTTGCATGTAGACATCATTTTTGAATTGAGATGTAAACCATCGAAGAGGTACATAATCCGTACCGGTCAAAAATTTAAACAGGGAGTATTGCGACACATTTCATAACTATCGTAGCATGTTGTCGATCGAAGAGAAACTCTCTGAAGCGATCCAAACTCACAAACGAGTAGCTGGTATCTTATTTTTCATAATTGCGTTTTAAAACATCGGAGAGCTACGAAATCCGTACCAGTGAATAATTAAAACCGGCAGTATTGCGATTTATTTGGTAGCTACCCTAGCATGTTATCGGCCGTAACGAAACTCATAGAAATGATACATCCTCTCAAACGAGTTCTCGGTAGCCAAATTTCTCATAATTGTGATAGAAACCATCGGAGTGATACATAATCCGTACCGGTCATAAATTTATACCGGGAGCATTGTGATTCATTTGGTAACAATCAGAGCATGTTGTCGGTCGAAACGAAACTCTTAAAAAAGATCCAACCTTTCAAACGAGTTGCATGTTGGCATGCTTTTTTAATTGAGATCTAAAACATCGGAGACGTTTGAAAACCGAACCAGTCATAAATAGAAGCCGGGAGTATTGCGATTTATTTGGTAACTGTCCTAGCATGTTGTCGGTCGAAAAGAAACTCTTAAAATCGATCGAACCCTTCAAATGAATGGCCGATATCCAAGCTTCTCAGAATTGCGATTTAAAGCATCATAGAGGTAAGAAATATGTACCAGTCTAAAATTCAATCCGGGTGTATTGCGATTCATTTGGTAACTATCCTAGCACTTTGTCGGTTGAAACAGAACTCTTAAAAAAGATCTAGCCTCTCAAACGAGTAGCATGTAGGCATACTTTTTTGAATTGAGATTTAAACCATCGGAAAGGTACATAATCTGTACCGGTCAAAAATTCAAACTGGGAGTATTGTGATTCAATTGATAACTATCCCTGAATGTTGTCGATCGAAGAAAACTTTTAGAAGCGATCCAACCTCACAAACGAGGAGGTGGTATCCAATTTTTCATAATTGCGTTCTAAAGCATCGGAGAGGTACGAATTCCATACTAGTGAAAAATTAAAATCGGCAGTATTGCGATTCATTTGGTAACTATCGTAGCATATTCTCAATCGTAACGAAACTCTTTGAAATGATCCATCCTCTCAAACGAGTTGCCGGAAGCCAAACTTCTCAAAATTACGATAAAAACCATTAGAGTGGTACATAACCCGTACCAGTCAAAAATTCAAACCGGAAGCATTACGATTCATTTGGCAACTATCCATGCATGTTTTTGATTGAAACGCAGTCATAAAAATAATCCCAACTTCTCTAACGTCTAGCCGGTATCTATATTTCTCAAAATCGCGATCTAAAGAATCGGAGAGGTTCAAAATCCGAACCAGTCATAAATAAAGAGCGGGAGTATTGCGATTTATTTGGTAACTATCCTAGCATGTTGTCGGTCGAAACGAAACTCTTTAAATCGATCCAACCTCTCAAACGTGTTGCCGGTATCCAAGCATCTCAGAATTGCGATTTATTTGGTAACTATCCTAGCATGTTGTCGGTTGAAACAAAACTCGTAAAAGCGATCCAACCTCTCAAGCGAGTTGCATGTAGACATCCTTTTTTGAATTGAGATCTAAACCATCGGAGAGATACATAATCCGTACCAGTCAAAAATTTAAACTGGGAGTATTGCGATTCATTTCATGTTGTTGATCGTAGAAAGCTCTTAGAAGCGATCCAACATCACAAACGAGTAGCTGGAATCTAACTTTTTATAATTGCGTTCTAAAGCATCGGGGAGGTACAAAATCCGTACAAATGAAAAGTAAAAACCGGTAGTATTGCGATTCATTTGATAACTATCCAAGAATATTGTCGGTCGAAGCGAAACTCATAAAAACAATCCAACTTCTCTAACGAGTAGCCGGTATCCATATTTCTCAGAATCACGATCTAAAGCCTCGGAGAGGTTCCTAATCCGAACCAGTCATAAATAGAAGCCGGGAGTATTGCGATTTATTTGGTAACTATCCTAGCATGTTGTCAGTCGAAACGTAACTCTTAAAATTGATCCAAGATCTCAAACGAGTTGTCGGTATCCAAGCTTCACAGAATTGCGATCTAAAGCATCTTAGAGGTACAAAATATGTTTCAGTCAAAAATTAAAACCGAGTATTGCGATTAATTTGGTAACTATCCTAGCATGTTGTCCGCTAAAACAAAACTCTTAAAAATGATTCAACCTCTCAAACGAGTCCCATGTAAACATGCATTTTTGAATTGAGATCAAAACCATCGGAAAGGTACATAATCCCTGCCGGTCAAAAATTTAAACTGGGAGTATTGCGATTCACTTGATAACTATTCCAGCATGTAGTCGATCGAAGAAAACTCTTAGAAGCGATCCAACCTCACAAACGAGTAGTTGGTGTCCAACTTTTCATAATTGCGTTATAAAGCATCGGAGAGGTACGAAATCCGTACCATTGAAAAATTAAAACCCGGCAGTATTGCGATTCATTTAATAACTATTCTAGCAAGTTGTCGGCCGTAACGAAACACTTAGAAATTATACATCCTCTCAAACGAGTTGCCGGTAGCTAAATTTCTCATAATTGCAATAGAAACCATCAGAGTGGTACATAATCTATACCGGTCAAAAATTCAAACCGGGAGTATTGCGATTCATTTGGTAACTATCCAAGCATGTTGTTGGTCGAAACGATTCAACTTCTCAAACGAGTAGCCGGAATCCATACTTCTCATAATTGAGATTTAAAGCATCGGAGAGGTTTTAAATCCAAACCAGTCATAAATACAAACCGAGAGTATTGCAATTTATTTGGTAACTATCCGAGAATGTTGTCGGCCGAAACAAAACTCTTTAAATCGATCCAACCTCTCTAACTTGTTGTCGGTATCCAAGCTTCTCAAAATTACGATCTAAATCATCATTGAGGTACGAAATATGTACCAGTCAAAAATACAAGCCGGGAGTATTACGATTCTTTTGGTAACTATCTTGGCATGTTGTCGGTTGAAACAAAACTCTTAAAAACGATTCAACCTCTCGATCAAGTTGCATGTAGCCAAGCTTTCCTGAATTGCGATCTAAACCATCTCTAGGAATATAATCCGTACCGGACAAAAATTCAAGCTGGGAGTTTTGCGATTCATATAATAACTATCTTGGCATGTTTTCGATCGATGCAAAACTCTTAGAAGCGATCAAAACTCGCAAACGAGTTGCCGGTTTCCAACCTTTCATAATTACGTTCTAAAGCATCGGAGAGGTACGAAATTCGTACCAGTAAAAAATTAAAGCCGGCAGTATCGCGATTCATTTAGTAACTATCCTCGCATATTGCCGGTCGTACAAAAACTCTTAGAAATGATACATCCTCTCAAAGGAGTTATCGGTAGCCAAACTTCTTAGAATTTTGATAGAAATCATCAGAGTGGTATATAATCCGTATTGATCAAAAATTCAAACCGGGAGTATTGCGATTCATTTGGTAACTATCTTGGCATGTTGTCGGTAGAAACAAAACTCTTAAAAATGATCCAACCTCTCGAACAAGTTGCATGTAAAGCTTTTATGAATTGCGATCTAAACCATCGGAGAGGAACATAATCCGTACCGGTCAAAAATTCAAACTGGGAGTATTGCGAATCATTTTATAACTATTCTAGCATTTTGTCGATCGAAGCGAACTCTTAAAAATGATTCTACTTCTCAAACGAGTAGCCGGTATCCAAACTTCTCTTAATTGCGATCTAATGCATCGGAGAGATTTGAAAACCGAACCAGTCATAAAAAAAAACCGGGATTATTGCGATTTATTTGATAACTATCCTAGCTGGTTGTTGGTCTAAACGAAACTCTTTAAATCGATCCAACCTCACAAACATGTTCCCGGTATCATAGCTTCTCGGAATTGAGATCGAAAGCATCATTGTGGCACGAGATATGTAACAGTAAAAAATACAAACCGGGAGTATTGCGATTCATTTGTTAACTATCTTGACATGTTGTCGGCAGAAACAAAACTCTAAAAATCGATCCAACCTCTCGAACAAGTTGCATGTAGCCAAGCTTTTCTAAATTGCGATCTAAACAATCGGAGAGGTTCATAATCCATACCTGTCAAAAATTCAAATCGAAGGTATTGCGATTAATTTGCTAACTATTCTAGCATGTTGTCGGTCGTAGCGAAACTCTTTGAAATGATCAATCCTCTAAAACGAGTTGCCGGTGACCAAACTTCTCAAAATTGCGATAGAAACCATCGGAGTGGTACATAATCCATATCGGTCAAAAATTAAAATTGGGAGTATTGCGATTTATTTGGTAACTATCAAAGCATGTCGTCGGTCGAAACGAAACTATTAAAATCGGCCCAACCTCTCAAACGAGTTGTCGGTATCCAAGCTTCTCAAAATTGCGATCTAAACCAACATTGAGGTACGAAATATGTATCACTCAAAAATACATGCCGAGAGTATTACAATTCATTTGGTAACTATCCTAGCATGTTGTCGGTTGAAACAAACTCTTAAAAATGATCCAACATCTCAAATAACTTCCATGTAGCAAGCTTTTTTGAATTGCGATCTAAACCATCGGAGAGGTACATAATCCGTACCAGTCCAAAATTCCAACTGAGGGTATTACGATTAATTTGATAACTATCCTAACATGCTATCGATCGAAGTGAAGCTCTCTTAGAAGCGATCCAACCTCACAAAGGAGTTGCCGGTATCCAGCCTTTCATAATTGCGTTCTAAAGCATCGGAGAGGTACGAAATCTAAACTTTTAACCAATTAAAACCGGCAGTATTGCGATTCATTTGCTAACTATTCTAGTATGATGTCGGTCATAACGAAACACTTTGAAATGATCCATCCTCTCAAACGAGTTGCCGGTAGCCAAACTTCTCAAAATTGCGATTGAAGCCATCGGTGTGCAACATAATCCGTACCAGTCAACAATTTAAACCGGTAGCATTGCGATTCACTTGGTAACTATCCAAGAATATTATCGGTCGAAACGAAACACATAAAAACAATCCAACTTCTCTAACGAGTAGCCGGTATCCATATTTCTCAGAATCACGATCTAAAGCATCGGAGAGGTTCCTAATCCGAACCAGTCATAAATAGAAACCGGGAATATTGCAATTTATTTTGTAACTATCCTCGCAAGCTACCTGTCGTAACGAAAAACTTTGAAATGATCCATCCTCTCAAACGAGTTGCCGGTAGACAAACTTCTCAAAATTACGATTGAAACCATCGGAGTGTTACATAATCCGTACCGGTCAAAAATTTAAACCGGGAGCGTTGCGATTTATTTGGTAACTATCCAAGCATGTCGTCGGTCGAAACGAACTCATAAAAGCGATCGAACTTCTCTAACGAGTAGCCGGTATCCATATTTCTCATAATCACGATCTAAAGCATCGGAGAGGTTCCTAATCCGAACAAGTCATAAATAGAAGCGGGGAGTATTGCGATTTATTTGGTAACTATCCTAGCATGCTGTCGGTCGAAACGAAACTCTTAGAATTGATCCAAGCTCTCAAACGAGTTGTCGGTATCCAAGCTTCACAGAATTGCGATCTACACAATCGGAGAGCTACATAATCCATACCAGTCAAAAATTCAAATCGAAGTTATTATGATTCATTTGATAACTATCCTAGCATGTTTTTGATCGAAGTAAAACTCTTAAAAGCGATCCAACTACACAAAGTAGTTGTCGGTATCCAACCTTTCATAATTGCGTTCAAAAGCATGAAGAGGTACGAAATCCATACTTGTAAAAAATTAGAACCTGCAGTATTGCGATTCATTTGCTAACTATTCTAGCATCTTGTCGGTCGTAACGAAACTCTTTGAAATGATCAATTCTCTAAAACGAGTTGGCGGTGACCAAACATCTCAAAATTGCGATAGAAACCATCAGAGTGGTACATAATCCATACCGGTCAAAAATTTAAATCGAGAGTATTGTGATTTATGTGGTAACTATCAAAGCATGTCGTCGGTCGAAACGAAACTATTAAAATCGATCCAACCTCTCAATCGAGTTGTCGGTATCCATACTTCTCAGAATTGCGATCTAAATCATCATGAGGTACGAAATACGTATCAGTCAAAAATACAAGCCGGGAATATTGCAATTCATTTGGTAATTATCATTAGATAATTGCGATCTAGACCATCGGAGAGGAACATAATCCGTACCGGTAAAAAATTCAAACTGAGGGTATTACGAATCATTTGATAACTATCCTAGTATGTTATCGATCGAAGCGAAACTCTTAGAAGTGATCCAACCACGCAATAAAGTTGCCGGCATCCAACCTTTAATAATTGCGTTTTAAAGCATCGGAGAGGTACGAAACCCGTGCCAGTAAAAAATTAAAACTGGCAGTATTACGATTCATTTGTTAACTATCCCAGCATGTTGTCGGTCGCAACGAAACACTTTGAAATGATTCATCCTCTCAAACGAGTTGCCGGTAACCAAACTTCTCAAAATTGCGATTGAAACCATCAGAGTGCTACATAATCCGTACCGGTTAAAAATTTAAGCCTTGAGCAGTGGGATTCATTTGGTAACTATCAAAAAATGTTATCGGTCAAAACAAAACTCATAGATGCGATCCAAACTCACAAACGAGTTGCCGGTATCTAACCTTTAATAATTGCGTTCTAAAGCATCGGAGAGGTACGAAATCTGTACATGTCAAAAATTAAAACTGGCAGTATTGCGATTCATTTGGTAACAATCCTCGCATAGAGCCGGTCATAACGAAACTCATAGAAATGATACATCCTCTCAAACGAGTAACTGGTAGCCAAACTTCACAGAATTTCTATAGAAACCATTGGAGTGGTTCATAATCCGTACCGGTCAAAAATTTAAACCGGGAGCATTGCAATTCATTTGGTAATTATCCAAGCATGTTGTTTATCGAAACGAGCTCTGAAAAACGATCCAACTTCTTAAACGATTAACCGGTATCCAAACTTCACATAATTGCGATCTAAAGCATCGGAGATATTTGAAATCCGAACCAGTCATAAATAGAAACCGGGAGTATTGCGATTTATTTGGTAACTATCCTAGCATGTTGTCGGTCAAAACAAAACTCTTTAAATAAATCCAACCTCTCTAACTGGTTGCCGGTATCATAGCTTCTCGGAAATTGAGATCTAAAACATCATTGAGGTACGAAATATGTACCAGTCAAAAATACAAACCGAGAGTATTGCGATTCATTTGGAAACTATCTTGGCATGTTGTCGGCCGAAACAAAACTCTTAAAATCGATCCAACCTCTCGAACAAGTTGCATGAAGCCAAGCTTTTCTGAATTGCGATCTAAACCATCGGAGAGGAACATAATCCGTACCGGTCAAAAATTCAAACTGGGAGTATTACGAATCATTTTATAACTATCCTTGCATGTTGTCGATCGAAGCGAAACTCTTAGAAGCATTCCAAACTCACAAACGAGTTGTCGGCATCCAACCTTTCATAATTGTCTTCTAAAGCATCGGAGAGGTACGAAATCCGTACAAATAAAAAATTAAAACCGGCAATATTGCGATTCATTTTGTAACTATCCTTGCATGTTGTCGGTCGTAACGAAACACTTTGAAATGATCCAACCTCTCAAACAAGTTGCCAGTAGCAAAACTTCTTCGAATTTTGATAGAAACCATCGGAGTGGTACATAATCCGTACCGGTCAAAAATGTAAACCGGGAGCATTGCGATTCATTTGGTAACTATCCAAGCATGTTGTCGGTCGAAGCGAAACTCATAGAAGCGATCCAATCTCACAAACGAGTTGCCGGTATCCAACCTTTCATAATTGCGTTCTAAAGCATCGGAGAGGTTCGAAATCAGTACAAGTCAAAAATTAAAACTGGCAGTATTGCGACTCATTTGGTAACTATCCTAGCATGTTGCCGGTCGTAACGAAACACTTTGAAATGATCCATCCTCTCAAACAAGTTGCCAGTAGCAAAACTTCTTCGAATTTAGATAGAAACCATCGGAGTGGTACATAATCCGTATCGGTCGACACGAACTCTTAAAAACTATCCAACTTCTCAAACTTGTAGCCGGTATCCATACTTCTCAGAATCGCGATCTAAAGCATCGGAGAGGTTCCAAATCTGAACTAGTCATAAATTGAAGCCGGGAGTATTGCGATTTATTTGGTAACTATCTAAGAATGTTGTCGGCCGAAACAAAACTCTCAAAATCGATCCAACCTCTCAAACGAGTTGTAGGTATCAAAGCTTCTTCGAAATGCGATCTAAAGCATCATAGAGGTACGAAATATGTTCTATTCAAAAATTCAAACCGGGAGTATTGCGATTCTTGTGGTAACTATCATAGCATATTACCGGTTGAAACAGAACTCTTAAAAATGATCCAGCCACTCAAACGAGTTGCATGTAGACATGCTTTTTTGAATTGAGATCTAAACCATAGGAGAGGCACAAAATCTGTACCGATCAAAAATTCAAACTGGCAGTATTGCGTTTCATTTGATAACAGTCCCATCATGTTGTCGATCATAGAAAACTTAGAAGCGATCCAACCTCAGAAACGAGTAGCTGGTATCCAACTTTTCATAATTGATCAAACCTCTCAAAGGTGTTGTCGGTATCCAAGCTTCTCATAATTGCGATCTAAAGCATCATAGAGGTACGAAATATGTACCAGTAAAAAAATTCAAAACGGGAGTATTGCGATTCATTTGATAACTATCCCGGCATGTTTCGATCAAACCTCACAAACGAGTTGCCGGTATCCAATTTTTCATAATTGCTTTCAAAAGCATGGGAGAGGTACGAAATCCATACCAGTGAAAAATTAAAACCGGGAGTATTGCGATTTATTTGGTAACTATCCTAGAAAGTTGTCGGTCGTAACGAAACTCCTAGAAATGATACATCCTCTCAAATGTGTTGCCGGTAGCAAAATTTCTCATAATTGTGATAGAAACCATCGGAATGGTACAAAATCCGTACCGGTCAAAAATTCAAACGGGGGGGGGGGGGAATTGCGATTCATTTGGTAACAATCCATGCATGTTGTCGGTCAAAATGATACAACTTCTAAAATGAGTAACCGGAATCCAAACATCTCAGAATTGAGATCAAAAGCATCAGAGAGGATTGAAATCCGAACCAGTCATAAATATAAACCGAGAGTATTGCGATTTATTTGGTAACTATTCTAGCATGATGTCGGCCAAAACGAAACCATTAAAATCGATCCAACCTCTCTAACGTGTTGCCGGTATCCAAGCTTCTCGGAATTGCGAACTAAAGCATCATTGAGGTGCGAAATATTTACCAGTCAAAAGTACAAACCGGGAGTATTACAATTCATTTGGTAACTATCTTGGCATGTTGTCGGTTGAAACAAAACTCTTAAAAACGATCCAACATCTCGAACAAGTTGCATGCAGCCAAGCTTTTCTGAATTGCGATCTAAACCATCGGAGGAGTACATAATCCGTACCGGTCAAAAATTCAAACTGGGATTATTGCGATTCATTTAATAACTATCCTAGCATGTTGCCAATCGATGCGAAACTCTTAGAAGCGATCCAAACTCACAAACGAGTTGCCGGTATCCAACGATTCATAATTGCGTTCTAAAGCATCAGAGAGGTACAAAATCCGTACCAGACAAAAATTAAAACTGACAGTATTACGATTCATTTATTAACTATCCTCGCATGTTGCCGGTCGTAACGAAACACTTTGAAATGATCCATTCTCTCAAACGAGTTGGCGGTAGCCAAACTTCCCAAAATTGCGATTGAAACCATCAAAGTGCTACATAATCTGTACCGGTTAAAAATTTAAAGCGGGTGCATTGCGATTCATTTGGTAACTATCCAAGCATGTTGTCGGTCGAAACAAAGTCATAATAACAATCCAACTTCTCTAACGAGTAGCCGGTATCCATATTTCTCAGAATCGCGATCTAAAGCATCGGAGAGGTTCCTATTTTGTACCAGTCATAAATAGAAGCTGGGAGTATTACGATTAACTTGGTAACTATCCTAGCATGCTTTCAGTTAAAACAAAACTCTTAAAAACGATCCATCCTCTCAAACGAGTTGCATGCAAACATGCATTTTTGAATTGAGATCTAAACCATCGGAGAGGTACATAGTCCCTACCGGTCTAAAATTTAAAATGGGAGTATTGAGATTCATTTGATAACTATTCCAGCATGTTTTCGACCGAAGAAAACTCTTAGAAGCGATCCAACCTCACAAACGAGTAGCTGGTGTCCAACTTTTCATAATTGCGTTATAAAGCATCGGAGAGGTACGAAATCCGTACGATTGAAAAATTAAAACCAGCAGTATTGCGATTCATTTGATAACTATTCTAGCATGTTGTCGGCCGTAACGAAACACTTAGAAATTATACATCCTCTCAAACGAGTTGCCGGTAGCAAAATTTCTCATAATTGCAATAGAAACCATCAGAGTGGTACATAATCCATGCCGGTCAAAAATTCAATCCGGGAGTATTGCGATTCATTTGGTAACTATCCAAGCATGTTGTTGGTCGAAACGATCCAACTTCTCAAACGAGTAGCCGGAATCCATACTTCTCATAATTGAGATTTAAAGCATCGGAGAGGTTTAAAATCCGAACCAGTCATAAATAGAAACCGTGAGTATTGCAATTTACTTGGTAACTATCCGAGCATGTAGTCGGTCGAAACGAAACTCTTTAAATCGATCCAACCTCTCTAACTTGTTGTCGGCATCCAAGCTTCTCCGAATTGCGATCTAAACCATCATTGAGGTACAAAATATGTACCAGTCAAAAATACAAACCGGGCGTATTACAATTTATTTGGTAACTATCTTAGCATGTTGTCGGCTGAAACAAAACTCTTAAAAACGATCCAACCTCTTGAACAAGTTGCATGTAGCCAAGCTTTTCTGAATTGCGATCTAAACCATCTCAAGGTATATAATCCGTACCGGTCTAAAATTAAAACTTGAAGTATTGCGATTCTTTTGATAACTATCCTAGCATGTTGTCGATCGATGCGAAACTCTTAGAAGCGATCCAAACTCACAAATGAGTTGCCAGTATCCATCCTTTCATAATTGCGTTCTAAAGCATCGTAGAGATACGAAATCCGTACCAATCAAAAATTAAAACCGGCAGTATTGCGATACATTTAGTAACTATCCTCGCATGTTGTCGGTCATAACGAAACTCTTAGAAATGATACATCCCCTTAAACGAGTTGCCGGTTGCCAAACTATTAGAAGCGATCCAACTTCTTAAACGAGTAGCCAGAATCCAAACTTCTCAGAATTGCGATTTAAAGCATCAGAGAGGTTCAAAATCCAAACAAGTCATAAATAGAAAATGGGAGTATTGCGATTTATTTGGTAACTATCCTAGCATGCTGTCGATCGAAACGAAACTCTTTTAATCGATCCAACCTCACAAACGTGTTGCCGGTATCCAAGCTTCTTTGAATTGCGATCTAAAACATCATTGTGGTACGAAGTATGTACCAATCAAAAATACAAACCGGGAGTATTGCGATTCATTTGGTAACTATCTTGGCATGTTGTCGGTTGAAACAAAACACTTAAATGCGATCCAACCTCTCGAACAAGTTGCATGTAGCCAAGTTTTTATGAATTGCGATATGAACCATCAGAGAGGAGCATAATCCGTACAGGTCAAAAATTCAAACTTAGAATATTGCGATTCTTTTTATTGCTATACAACATGTTGACAATCGAAACGAAACTCTTAGAAGCGATCCAAACTCATAAACGAGTTGCCGGTATCCAACCTTTGAAAATTGTGCTCTAAAGCATCAGTGTGGTACGAAATCCGTACTAGTCAAAAATTAAAACCAGCAGTATTGTTATTCATTTGGTAACTATCCTCGCATGCTGCCGGTCGTAACGAAACTTTTAGAAATGATACATCCTCTCAAACAAGTAGCCGGTAGCCAAACTTCTCAGAATTTCGATAGAAACCATCGAAGTTGTACATAATCTGTACCGGTCAAAAATTCAAACCGGGAGCATTGCGATTCATTTGGTAACTGTCCAAGCATGTTGTCGGTTGAAACGAACTCTTAAAAATGATCTAACTTCTCAAACGAGTAGCTGGTATCAAAACTTCTCAGAATTACGATCTAAAGCATCGGAGAGGTTTTAAATCCAAACAAGTCATAAATTGAAACTGGGAGTATTGCGATTTATTTGGTAAGTATCCTAGCCTATTGTCGGTCGAAACGAAACTCTTTAAATCGATCCAACCTCACAAACGTGTTGCCGGTATCCAAGCTTCTCTGAATTGCGATCTAAAGCATCATTGAGGTACGAAATATGTAGCAATCGAAAATACGATTCATTTTGTAACTATCTGGGCATGTTGTCGGTTGAAGCAAAACACTTAAAAGCGATCCAATCTCTCGAACAAGTTACATGTAGCCAAGCTTTTCTGAATTGCGATCTAAACCATCGGAGAGGAACATAATCCGTACAGGTCTAAAATTCAAACTAGGAGTATTGTGATTCATTTTATTACTATCCTAGCATGTTGTTGATTGGAGCGAAACTCTTAGAAGCGATCCTAACTCACAAACGAGTTGCCAGTATCCAACCTTTCATAATTGAGCTCTAAAGCATCAGAGAGGTACGAAATCCGTACCAGCCATAAATTAAAATCGGCAGTAATGCGATTCATTTGGTAACTATCCTGCATGCTGCCGGTCGTAACGAAACATTTAGAAAAGATACATCCTCACAAACGAGTAGCCGGCAGCCAAACTTCTCAGAATTTTGATAGGAACCATCGGAGTGGTACATAATCCGTACTGGTCAAAAATTCAAACCGGAAGCATTGCGATTTATTTGGTAGCTATCCAAGCTTGATGTCGCTTGAAACGAACTCTTAAAAACGATCCAACTTCTCAAACGAGTAGCCGGTATCCAAACTTCTCAGAATTGTGATCTAAATCATCGGAGAGGTTTTAAATCCGAACCAGTCATAAATTTAAACCGGGAGATTGCGATTTATTTGGAAATTATACTAGCATATTTTCGGTCTAAACGAAACTCTCTAAATCGATCCAACCTCTCAAACGTGTTGCCGGTATCATAGTTTCTCTGAATTACGATATAAAGCATCATTGAGGTATGAAATATGTACCAGTCAAAAATACAAGCCGGGAGTATTTCGATTCATTTGGTAACTATCTTGGCATGTTGTCGGCCGAAACAAAACTCTTAAAATTGATCCAACCTCTCGAACAAGATGCATGTAGCCAAGCTTTTCTGAATTGCGATCTAAACCATCGGAGAGGAACATAATCCGTACAGGTCAAAAATTCAAACTAGGAGTATTGCGATTCATTTTATTACAATACTACCATATTGTCGATCGAAGCGAAACTCTTAGAAGCGATCCAAACTCTCAAACGAGTTACCGGTATCTAACCTTTTAAAAATGCGTTCTAAAGCATCTTAGAGGTGCGAAATCCATGCCAGTCAAAAATAAAAACTGGCAGTATTGCGATTCATTTGGTAACTATCCTCGCATGCTGGCGGTCGTATCGAAACATTTAGAAATGATTCATCCTCTCAAATGAGTAGCCGGTAGCCAAACTTCTCAGAATTTCGATAAAAACCATCGGAGTGGTACATAATCTGTACCGGTCAAAAATTCAAACCAGGAGCATTGCGATTCATTTGGTAACTATCCAAGCATGTTGTCGATCGAAATTAACTCCTAAAAGCGATCCAACTTTTCAAACGAGAAGCCAGTATTCAAACTTCTCAGAATTGCGATCTAAAGCATCGGAGAGGTTTTAAATCCGAACCAGTCATAAATAGATACCGGGAGTATTGCGATTTATTTGGTAACTATCCTAGCATATTGTCGGTTGAAACGAAACTCTTTAAATCGATCCAACCTCACAAACGTGTTGCCGGTATCATAGCTTCACGGAATTACGATCTAAAGCATCATTGAGGTACGAAATATGTACCAGTCAAAAATACAAAGCGGGAGAATTGCGATTCATTTTATTACTATCCGAGCATGTTGTCGATCGAAGCGAAACTCTTAGAAGTGATCCAAACTCACAAACGAGTTGCCGGTATCCAACCTTTCATAATTGCGATCTAAAGCATCGGAGAGGTATGAAATCCGCACCAGTAAAAAATTAAAACCGGCAGTATTGCAATTCATCTGGTAAGTATCCTCGCATGCTACAGGTCTCTAACGAGTAGCCGGTAGCCAAACTTCTCAGAATTTTGATAGAAACCATCGGAGTGGTACATAATCTGTACCGGTCAAAAATTCAAACTGGGAGCATTGCGATTCATTTGGTAATTATCCAAAAATATTTTCGGCCGAAACGAACTCTTAAAAATGGTCCAACTTCTCAAACGAGTAGTCGGTATCCAAACTTCGCAGAATTGCGATCTAAAGCATCTGCGAGGTTTTAAATCCGAATCAGTCATAAATAGAAACCAGGAGTATTGCGATTTATTTGGTAACTATCCTAGCATATTGTCGGTCAAAACGAACCTCTTTAAATCGATCCAACCTCCCAAACGTGCTGCCGGTATCATAGATTCCTGGAATTGTGATCTAAAGCATCATTGAGGTACGAAATTTCTACCAGTCAAAAATACAAGCCAGGAGAATTGCAATTCATTTGGTAACTATCTTGGCATGTTGTCGGCTGAAACAAAATTCTAAAAATCGATCCAACCTCTCGATCAAGTTGCATGTAGCCAAGCTTCTCTGAATTACGATCTAAACCACCGGAGAGGAACATAATCCGTACAGGTCAAAAATTCAAACTGGGAGTATTGTGATTCATTTTATTACTATCCGAGCATGTTGTCGATCGAAGCGAAACTCTTAGAAGCGATCCAAACTCACAAATGAGTTGCCGGTATCTAACCTTTTATAAATGCGTTCTAAAGCATCAGAGGGGTACGAAATCCGTGCGAGTCAAAAATCAAAACTGGCAGTATTGCGATTCATTTGGTAACTATCCTCGCATGCTGACGGCCGTAACGAAACTTTTAGAAATGATTCGTCCTCTCAAACGAGTAGCCGGTAGCCAAATTTCTCAGAATTTCGATAAAAACCATCGGAGTGGTACATAATCCGTACTGGTCAAAAATTCAAACCGGGAGCATTGCGATTCATTTGGTATCTATCCAAGCATGTTGTCGGTCGAAATGAACTCTTAAAGACGATCCAACTTCTCAAACGAGCAGCCGGTATCAAAACTTCGCAGAATTGCGATCTAAAGCATCGGCAAGGTTTTAAATCCGAACCTGTCATAAATGGAAACCGGGAGTATTGCGATTTATTTTGTAACTATCCTAGCATATTGTCGGTCGAAACGAACCTCTTTAAATCGATCCAACCTCTCAAACGTGTTGCCGGTATCATAGATTCTCGGAATTGCGATCTAAAGCATCATTGAGGTACGAAATTTGTACCTGTCAAAAATACAAGCCAGGGGTATTACGATTCATTTGGTAACTATCTTGGCATGTTGCCGGCTGAAAAAAAATTCTTAAAGTCGATCCAACATCTCGAACAAGTTGCATGTAGCCAAGCTTTATCTGAATTGCGATCTAAACCATCGGAGAGGAACATAATCCATACTAGGCAAAAATTCAAACCGAGGGTATTACACTTCATTTGATAACTATCCTATCATGTTATCTATCGAAGCGAAACTCTTAGAGGCGATCCAACCTCGCAAACGAGTTGCCGGTATCCAACATTTCATAATTGCGTTCTAAAGCATCGAAGAGGTACGAAATCCGTACAAGTGAAAAATTAAAACCGACAGTATTGCCATTCATTTGGTAACTATCCTCGCATGCTGCTGGTCGTAACGAAACTTTTAGAAATGATACATTCTCTCAAACGAGTAGCCGGTTGCCAAACTTCTCAGAATTTCGATAAAAACCATCGGAGTGGTACATAATCCGTACCGGTCAAAAATTCAAGCCGGGATCATTGCAATTCATTTGGTAAATATCCAAGCATGTTGTCGGTCGAAACGAACTCTTAAAAACGATCCAACTTCTCAAAATGAGTAGCCGGTATCCAAACTTCTCAGAATTGCGATCTAAAGCATCGGAGAGGTTTTAAATCCGAACAAGTCATAAATAGAAACCGGGAGAATTTCAATTTATTTGGTAACTATCCTAGCATATTGTCGGTCAAAGCAAAACTCTTTAAAGCGATCCAGCCTCCCAAACGTGTTACCGGTATCATAGCTTCTCGAAATTGCGATCTAAAGCATCATTGAGGTACGAAATATGTACCAGTAAAAAATACAAAGCGGGAGAATTGCGATTCATTTAATTACTATCCTAGCAAGTTGTCGATCGAAGCGAAACTCTTAGATGCGATCCCAACTCACAAACGAGTTACCAGTATCCAACCTATCATAATTACGTTCTAAAGCATCGGAGAGGTACGAAATCCGTACCAGTCAAAAATTAAAACCGGCAGTATTGCGATTCATTTGGTAACTATCCTCGCATGCCGCTGGTCGTAACGAAACTTTTAGAAATGATACATCCTCACAAACGAGTAGCCGGTAGCCAAACTACTCAGAATTTCTATAAAAACCACCGGAGTGGTACATAATCCGTACAGGTAAAAAATTCAAACCGGGAGCATTGCGATTCATTTGGTAACTATCCAAGCATGTTGTCGGTCGAAATGAACAGTTAAAAACGATTCAATTTCTCAAACGAGTAGCCGGTATCCAAACTTCACAGAATTGCGATTTAAATTATCGGAGAGGTTTGAAATGCGAACCAATCATAAATAGAAACCGGGAGTATTACGATTTATTTGGTAACTATCCTAGCATGTTGTCGGGCGAAACATAACTTTTTAAATCGATCCAAGCTCACAAACGTGTTGCCGGTATCCAAGCTTCTCTGAATTGCGATCTAAAGCATCATTGAGGTACGAAATATGTACCAATCGAAAATACAAACTGGGAGTATTGTGATTCATTTGGTAACTATCTTGGCATGTTGACGATTGAAACAAAACACTTAAAAGCGATCCAATCTCTCGAACAAGTTGCATGTAGCCAAGCGTTTCTGAATTGCGATCTAAACCATCGGAGAGGAACATAATCCGTACCAGTCAAAAATTAAAACCGACAGTATTGCGATTCATTTGGTAACTATCCAAACATGTTGTCGGCCGTAACGAAATTCTAAGAAATGATCCATCCCCTCAGACGATTTCCCGGTAGCCAAACTTCCTAGAATTGCGATAGAAACCATCGGAGTGGTACATAATCCGTACGGGCCAAAAATTCAAACCCGGAGTATTGCGATTCATTTGGTAACTATCTAAGCATGTTGTCGGTCGAAACGAACTCATAAAAACAATCCTAATTCTAAAACAAGTTGCCGGTATCCATATTTCTCAGAATCGCGATCTAAAGTATCAGAGAGGTTCGAAATCCGAACCAATCATAAATAGAAGCCGGGAGTATTGCGATTCATTTTGTAACTTTCCAAGCTTCCCTGAATTGGGATCAAAAGTATCATAGAGGTACGAAATATGTACCATTCAAAAATTCTAACCGAGAGTATTGCGATTCATTTGGTAACTATCCTATCATGCATTTTTGAATAGAGATCAAAACCCTCGTAGAGGTACATAATCCGTACCGTTCAAAAATTCAAACTGGGAGTATTGCAATTCACTTGATAATTATTCGAGCATGTTGTCGATTGAAGAAAAATCTTAGAAGCAATCCAAACTCACAAACGAGTTGCCGGTATCCAGCCTTTCATAATTGTGCTCTAAAGCATCTGAGAGATACGAAATCCGTACCGGTCAAAAATTTAAACTGGGAGTATTGCGATTCATTTGATAACTATCCCAGCATGTTGTCGATCGAAGAAAACTCTTAGAAGCGATCCAACTTCACAAACGAGTAGCTGGTATCCAACTTTTCATAATTGTGATCCAAAGCATCGGAGAGGTATGAAATCCGTACCAGTTAAAACTTAAAACCGACAGTATTGCGATTCATTTGGTAACTATCGTAGCATGTTGTCCGTCGTAACGAAACTCTTTGAAATGATTCATCCTCAAAAACGAGTTGCCGTCAGCCAAACTTCTCAAAATTGCGATATAAACCATGGGAGTAGTACATAATATGTACCGGTTAAAAATTCAAACCGGGAGTATTGCGAATCATTTGGTAACTATCCAAGCATGTTCTCGGTCGAAACAAACTCATTAAAACAGTTGAACTTCTTAAACGAGTAGCCAGTACCCATACTTCTCAGAATTACGATCTGAGGCATCGAAGAAGTTTGAAATTCGAACAAGTCATAAATAGAAACCGGGAGTATTGCGATTTATTTGATAATTATCCAAGCATGTTGTCGGTCGAATCAAAAAAATTTAAATCGATCCAACCTCACAAACCTGTTGCCGGTATCGAAGCTTCTCAGAATTGCGATCTAAAGCATCATTGTGGTACGAAATATGTACCAGTAAAAAATATAAACCGGGAGTATTGCGATTCCTTTGTTAATTATCTTGGCATGTTGTCAGTTGAAACAAAACTCTTAAAAACGATCCAACCTCTCGAACAAGTTGCATGTAGCCAAGCTTTTCTTAATTGCGATCTAAACCATCGGAGAGGTACATAATCTGTGCCGGTCAAAAATTCAATCTGAGGGTATTACGATTCATTTGATAACTATCCAAGCATGTTATCGATCGAAGCGAAACTCTTTGATGCGATGCAACCTCTCAAAAGAGTTACCGGTATCCAACTTTTCATAATTACAATCTAAAGCATCGGAGAGGTACGAAATCCGTACCAGAGAAAAATTAAAACCGGCAGTATTGCGATTCATTTGGTAACTATCGAAGCATGTTGTCAATCGTAACGAAACACTTGGAAATGATCCGTCCACTCAAACGAGTTGCCGGTAGCCAAACTTCTCAAAATTGATCAATCTGCACAAAAACGGCCTAGCAAAGTTGGTTTTGAGAGGGCGATTTTTCTACTGTAGCAAAGTTGGAGATCTCCTTCCCATCTCCTTCCCAACCTTTAGGGGCAGTTATGTCATTTTTAGCCTTGGTCTTATCTTAATCGTTGATTATTCTATTTCCAATGGTTTAGATCTTTTCTATGACCGTTGGGCATTAATTTTGCTACTGTAGCCACACTGTAGCAACTTTGAAATTACGCTGATTACCCTTCAGATCTGGAAACGAAAACTTGTAGGAGAGCTTGGGTACCTAACAATGGTGGGCCGAGGAGACACCACAACCCCACCACCACCCGATCACCCATCAGCATCAGCATCACCATTACATCCAACAAATTTAAAGAGCAATACTTCTCACCCCATCAAAGTACCTTCTTTTACTTCCTTGGATCTGAAAATGTTAGCTCGAGGGATTCCACTGAAGAGCTCAGATCCGAAAATTACTGAAGAAGAAAGGAAAGTTTTCAAGTTAATCCTCGAGGCTAGAGGAGAGAAGTTGAACCCGACGGAGGAAGGGGGAAGTAAGAAGACTCCATCTCCAGCAAAAGTGAAGAGATTCTCTTTCCACAAGAAAAGAATTGCAAAACTCTATGCGGTAAGGGAAGCTAGAGAAAGAGAATGGCAAGCAAATCTTGAAGAAGTGCAAGAGGAGTGTGTCGAAGATGCTGATGAAGAAGATAATGAACAGGACAGGGAAGAGAAAGCAGCTAGAGAAAGAAGAGAACAAGGATAAAAAACTCCATAAGCTCGGAGGATGATGATGATGATAAAGATGGTTACAGTGGAGAAGAAGAAGAAGTAATCAAAGAGCAAGAAGAACGATGGATTAAGCTTGTGATAGAAATGAACAACAAATACCCAAGTTGTGACACTCATGGTGCGTCTTTCTGCCTGAGAGATTTAACGATGGCAGCTGGAGGTTTTAGCCTCACCAATGTGAGTGCTCCTTTCTCAAAAGAAGAACAAGAATTCTTTGTTATAATACTAGCAAATTATAATGAGAATGGAGCAAGGGAGGAAAGACCAGAGAAAGGAAATATTGGACATACCAAAGAGGATGAGGCCAAAGAAGTAGATGATACTGTATAACCTTTGGATATGGTGCCATGTGCAGAGACAAATTGTGAGAAGAATTCGTGTAATAAGAACTGCCCTAACAAGATTCTCAAATGGAGTTTCTGTTTAAGGAGCTGTCACAAGGAAGGTGAGAAGGAGAAGAATGATTACACAGAGAAGGGAGTACAAGTGTGTAAAGCTATGCCCAAAGCACGGGGAGAACATAATGGGAGTTTGCACCATTTACAGTAGAGAATTGGAGGGGCATACCAATTGTGTGTGTCATTGCTGCAATAAAGGAAAAGATAGAGTAGACGAGGACAGTGGAGATGTCATTGATATAGACAAGAACCACACAAAAGCTACTATGAGCTGGGCTAACATCATTGGGAAACAGTCTAAAGGAAGAGGTAAGTCTGCTTTGATTTACACTCCTCCTACTATTGTTAATGGATCACCAGTGATTGAAGTAATACATGAAGATTATGCTAACCACAAGAATGAATATGAGGGATACTTGGTGGGCAGAAGACTTGCCTTTCCTTTTCTTAGGGAAACTCTGAACCATCTTTGGGGCTTAAAAGGAGATTTTAAAATGTCTTTAGAGAATGACTGTACTTATTTCTTCAAATTTGATCTCCAAGAAGATAAGGAAAAGGTACTGGAGTTGGGTCATCAATTCATTGCCAGTAGAGTATTTTTAATTAGACCATGGAGACTGTTTATTGAAGCTGAGGCTACTACAATCACAACTATCCCAATCTGGATTATCCTTAGGAACATCCCAGTTCATATGAGACACCCAAAAGGGATTGCAAGAGTAGCAAGTGCTATTGGGAAGCCTATCTGCTTGGACAGAGCAACTGAGGAAAAAACAAGGAATAAATTTGATAGAGTTAGTGTGGAGATTGATCTTAACAGCAACCTACTCCAAGTGATCCCAGTCATAATCAACAAGATGAAAACTATCAATGTTTCAGTGGAATACAATTGGATACCCCATAAGTGTGAAACTTGCCAAGTCTTTGGACATAACTACTTTACATGCCCAACGAGAGAGGAGCTAGAGACCAAAGATAAAGCTAACGAAAATCTTAGAAACCCGAACAGTGGGAATATGGCCAGAGCAGAGATAACAAATGAGCATAGAAGCTATGAAGGAAGGAGTAACCCAAGTTTCATAAAAGTAAATGGAGGGGGATGGTCACAGCCAAAACTCAAACAAATGGCGAAAAGAAATGCCTACCAAGCAACACAAAAATATGTTCCTAAGCAGCAAACAGGAGATAAAGGGGAGAGTTCATCTAAAAATCAATTCCAAGAGCTAAGTGAACAACAACTACAAGAGGAAAACAAGGACATAGTGGGACATGAGAATGTTGTCAATAGAAGAGAGTCAGAACCAGTGCAGGAGGCTGAAGGTAGAGGGCTGAACAAAGAAAAAGGTTCCTTTGACACTAGAAAAGATAAAGATAAAGAAGGGACCCTAGTCTCTCAGGAGGGATCAGAGAACCCGCCTTCAAAATGTCAGATTAAAAGAGCTAAAAAGTTAACCCAAATTCATGAAAAGGAGAGACGGGAAAGAGAGGCAGTAAGTTCTCCTTCCAAGGATAAATACTTGCACAAGGAACAGATAACTCCAAAGAAGGGATTGGAGGAAGGGTCAACACAAAGAAAAAAGAATAAGAAATGAGTTACACCCTAGAGATGAATCATAGTACGAAAGAGTGCAGTAAACTCCTTATAAGAGATTGTGAGACCTATAAAAGTAGAAATATCCTGAGTGCCAGTCAAATGGTGAGGGAGAAATACTTATTTATATTTAGCTTGTTTTTATGTACAGGTAACTATAAGGAGCATGGAGCTGGCAACTTTAAGCTTATCTTGCAGGGGCCTTCCCCCAAGATACACAAGTCTAAAATAAACATGAGAGAGTCTGTGAGTTATCTAGGTGTTGATAGCAATATCATAATATTTAGTTCTTACTATGAGTCTTATAGATGGGAAATAAATAGTATAATACTATTGCTTAACTACTTTTGGTTCAGGATGTTGGTCTTGAGGATAGCTATTGATACTTGCAACTGTAATAGCCGATATCTAATAATTAAAAGGAACATGAGGGATTTTCGATACCTCATATGTTCTATTAATTATGGGATGCTCCTGGAATTCAAGCAGATGGGACCTGGCAATATGACTAAAATATTTTTATACAACTATGAGTATGCCTATACTACTTGTAAGGTTAAAAATTGTATAGTTGTTTTTATTTACAATTGGTGGGGCAAAGTGATGATGTTAGGGAGTGCTAGTGCTAGCATCTTATCTAGAATTAATGGAAATTTGGGGTATGAGGCAGATCTTCTTCCATATCTCATTTACTCCCTTAATTTTTGGATTCTCCCTAAACTCAAGGACTATTAGCATCGGTTGATCTTTGAGGATTTTTCTTTCAAGACCATATGTGGCTCCCTTAGCAATGAGTATCTTATTACTACTAGTGAGGTGGAACCTATTATCATAGTACTACATTACACCCTCTGGTACAGAGAGCTGGTCTTAGGATCCGCTATAATTATAGGCAAACGATTTATGGAACAATCTTCTGGTTGTAATTGTGGGTTTGCAAAATTTTTAAGAGTTATGAGGAATGAGGCAGATCTATTGATCCTAAGACTATTTCCATACCTCAAAGATTCTAAAAAAAAATTGGATCACATATCTAAAAGCAAAAATCCTTCTATTACGGTTTATTATGGTAATAAGAAGATTATTGAGACAAACCTTTGGAAAGGGAAATTTACCGATCCTTATTGTAATAGTAAATAATTGCAACAAGTATACAGGTTATCTCTATGCTTATTGTAAAGGGCTGATTATAATAGGAGAATTCTATGTGAAATTTTGTGCCAGCAAGAACATAAAGGCAAAGGTAGAGGAATGTAGGAGAGTTTGGTGCTCTAAGCAAGGTAACAATAAAACTCAAGGTTATGTATAAGCTTGCTGCCTGGAATGTAAGGGTTTAAACTGCCCTATTAAGCAAAAAGAAGTTACTAGAATTATTCAGAAACATGATATCTCTCTTATGGGCCTTCTTGAAACTAAAATTAGAAAGGATTGTTTTACTGCTATTACTAATAGAATGTGCCCTTCATGGATTTGTGAAGGGAATTTTGAGGTTGGTAATAAGAGTAGAATGATCTTGTGTTGGAATCCTAATTTGTTTTCTGTTGTTGTATTGGTAGGACCCAACAAGCTTTTCACTGTACTGTGGAGTGGCAGGATAATTCCATTCTTGTATCCTTGATTTATGGTTCTAATGAGAGCAGTTGTAGGGAAGCTCTGTGGAGGTATCTTTCTCTTCTTAAAAGCAATATTCAAAAGCCTTGGATCCTGCTAGGTGACTTCAACAGCCCATTTAACTCTCAAGATAAGCTAGGAGGAAGAGAAGTTCATGATACTGTAATTACTATGTACCAAAATCAAATGCTCAATAACAAGCTCAGTGACCTCAACTACAAAGGAAATTATTTCACATGGAGCAACAAGCAGAGAGGCAGCAACAACATTCAAAGTAAAATTGACAGAATTTTGATTTTTGAGGAATGGAGCAACAAATATAGGGCAGCTGAAGGGGAATTTTTGCTACCTGGAATCTCTGATCATTGTCCCATGGTTGTAAGGATTAAGGAGAACACCGCTAAAGGAAAGAAGAGCTTTAAATACTTTAATTATTGGGCCAAAGAAGAAGGGTTCCAAGAGCTCATAGCAGATGCTTTTAGAGGGCACCCTACTGGCAATGCTCTCTTCACTCTACACTCAAAACTTAATAATGCTAGATCTGCTATGAGAGATTGGAGCAAGGCTAAAATTTGTAATGTTGAGAATAAAGTGAAAGAAGCTAGATGCTTACTTGACCACATTCAGGCTAACTTGTTGGTGGACCCTACTAATGAGATTTTGATGAGAGAGGAAAAAAATGCTATATACAACTTCACAACTCTAGCCAAAAAAGAGGAGTCTTACCTTAGACAAAAGGCCAGGGTTGACTGGCTTACTATGGGAGACACTAATTCTAGCTACTTTCATAGAGCAATTAAGGGAAGGAGAGCAAGGAATGCTATCTTGAGCATCAAGGATGAGCAAGACAACACTATTTATGAACCTACCCTAATAGCTAAAGAAGCTGTTAATTACTTCAAGCATATTCTAGGCCAGGGAAAGGTTGATATTGACATTGAGAAGATTCGAGGGCTTAATTTTAAAAATAAAATTCAAAATGAGGATAAGGCTAGCTTAGAGAAAAAAGTTTTAGATGAAGAGATTGAGCTAGCCTTGTTCTCTATTAGTGATGATAAGGCCCCAGGCCCTGATGGGCTAAATGCCAAATTTTACAAAAGTACTTGGAAGAGAATTAAGAAAGTTTTTTGTAAAGGTATTAACAACTTTTTTAGGAAGGGTAGGATGCTGAAACAAATTAATACTACAGTGGTTGCCCTTGTTCCAAAAACCCGTAATCCCAATACTTTTGGGGATTATAGACCTACAAAGTTATATCTAAGATCTTAACGACTAAACTTAAAAGAGTGTTGCCCCCTCTCATTAGTAGTAATCAAGCTGCTTTTGTTGAAGGTAGAAGCATTACAAATAACCTTATGATTAGTCATGAACTGCTTAGGAATTATCATAGGAGCTCTAATAAAACTGATTGCACAGCCAAAATAGATCTTAGGAAGGCCTATGGTCCCTAGTTCAATGGGAAGCCATTGAAACTATTTTGAGTATTCTGGGCTTCCCTAAAGTTTATATTGGCTGGGTTATGGAATGTGTGTCTACAGCCTCTTACTCCATCTCTGTGAATGGTTCTCAAGAGGGGTTCTTCCAAGGTAAGAGAGGTCTCAGACAAGGTGACCCCATATCTCCTTATTTATTTATGCTCCTTATTTATTTTGAGTATATTTCTCTTTAGATGGTGGCTCCCTGACTTCTGCCTCTCTCATTTCTTTCTCAGAGATCCGTTTATTCTTTTTTATCCTTTTGAGGGCACTTTTTGAAAGTTGAAATCCCTCATCCAGATAGTCACTTCCAACAGGCATTGGTGAAGGTTGATGCAGATTTCCTCCCGTGGAGCAGTCAAAGTTTCTTCCTTCTCTGAATTTGTATGAGGGTCAGTTGCTTCAGTTTCATTGCATTGGTCCAAAGGTTGAAAAGCATTATGAGAATCAGTGGCCATTTGTGGGGGTTGTTTTGTTGCATCTTCTATCTCTTTGATTGCTCTACCATCCTTTTGTGTCTCCCTCCAAACTTTCTTCTGAGTTGTTTTGTTCATTGTTGTAGTAGACGCTTTGGGTGCTTCCGGTGCTGGATATTCCCTTTCCAAGTAGTGAGTGTCACTATGACCAAACAATTTACAGTGTAGGCATCTACTAGAAACCCAGCTGTATTCAACAACAAGGCTGATAGTATAGTTACCATCCACAATCATAGACACTTGTTCAGGCAGCTCATCTGTAGCCCTGACTTCCACACAAATTCTCACAAAGGGCCTTCTTTTACTTTCAGTAGCTTTGTCTGTGTACATAGGTCTTCCTATCAAGCTTGCAATTTTCTCAATCCCATCTTGATTCCAGCATTGAGTGGGCACATCATGAATCATAACCCAAATAGGTAAGGATTTTGCTTCAATAGGTTCATACTCAATAAAGGGGTGCCACTCTCTCAGAATGAACATTCTGCTAGCAATGTGCTGGTTCCCATGCTCTAGAGCATTCTGCCTATCATCCCAGTTAGAGAATTTAAAAAAGAAATTGTTTCTCCTAACAGACATTTCTAACTCTGCCTTCAGGGCCCAAAGAGGAGAAAGAGTAGCTTTTACAAAACTATAGGCCAATTTCCTGCCAATGAAATGACCTACAAGTAGTTGCTCATGGACACTGTTGTCTTCCTCAAAGTCACTAGAGCTGATATTGAGAATTTTCTTTCCTTCAACTACTTCAGGTGGTGTATAAGCCAAATTTGTGAACCTTCGGTTCTTAGAGGGGCCTTTCATAAGTAATTCCCATGAGCTGGCCTGATTTAATTCCCCTTCAAGTGGTTGTTCATCAACTCTCAGAGACCCAGAATTCAATTCAGAAGTAGAGTTAGATTGAGTACCTTCAACAACCTCTGCATTAATTCCTTTAGATGTACTGTCAAGCTGAGCTGGTAAAGCAAGTATAGATTCCTTGCTCCTATGACATATATTAAGGCACTTACCCCATTTAAGAGTCCCATTAATACAATGAACATTACAACTAGCTCTGTCACAACTCTCATAATTGCATTCCACCAAATCAGCAAGACTAAACTTCCTTGGCTCTGAGGACCAACTAGCTTCATCAATCTCCTCTTGCCTGTTGGTGAAGTTGGCCATAACATTCCTAATATCCTCTGTCAGACCAAGATCAGGAGTTCTCTCACTCTTATCATTATCAATCATTGCATCAGTATCTTTAATTAACTGATCAATTCTCTCATCAGACTCTGCCCCTGTCTGACCCACTGATGATGAAGATGCTAAATCCTCCATTCGTTCCTGAGCACGAACCATTTGCTGATCTCTAAAGGTGGAATGGTGCCTTTTATCATTCGATTTTAGAAGTTGTTGCTGCCATTGTTGTTGTTTGATGACCTCTTGAAACAGTTTTTGTGCTTGTGCATCCAGGGCGTGGAACTTAATGCTAAAAATTGTTCGATAAACACCCAATTCATCTTCAGTAATTGCTGATTTCTTTTGTCCCTTCGTAGATTGGATTCCTTGGGAGAGGTTGTAGAGCTCCAAAATAGATAATTCCTTTCCTCTATCAGAAGACAATGGGGTGCTGAATGTTGGGAAGTTCCTCTGAGCCGGAGAGGCGCCCCCTCGGCCCTCCATGGCGGCGATCTCCACTCAAGCTTCCCAAAAGAGAAGAGAGTGGGAGTAACAACAAGTAATTGGAAACGGCTACAGTGCTTCCAACAACACGTCTTAAATGCACAACCACCCTTTGTATCAATCTAGACCATTGAAATATAATAATCAACGCTTAAGGATGACCAAAGAAGGAAAATTACATAACTGACCTTAGTGGTTGGGAAGGAGATCTCCTAATGTCCTACAGTAGAAATCGCCAAAAAAATCGCCAAAACAATTGCCAGAGCAAGTAACTTTTTTTCGGCAGACTGGTAACTATCTTGGCATGTTATCGCCTAAAACAAAGCTCTTAAAATTGATCCAACCTCTCGAACAAGTTGCATGTAGCCAAGCTTTTCTTAATTGCGATCTAAAGCATCAGCGAGGCATAAAATCTGAACCAGTCATAAATATAAACCGGGAGTATTGCGAAACTATCCTAGCATGTTGTCGGTCGAAACAAAACTCTTCAAATTGATCCAACCTCTCAAACGTGTTGCCGGTATCCATGCTTCTCGGAATAACGATCTAAAGAATCATTGAGGTACGAAATATGTACTAGTCAAAAATACAAACCGGGAGTATTGCGATTCATTTGGTAACTATCTTGGCATGTTATCGGTTGAAACAAAACTCTAAAAAACGATATAGCCTCTCGAACAAGTTGCATGTAGCCAAGTTTTTCTGAATTGCGATCTAAGCCATCGGAGAGGTACATAATCCGTATCGGTAAAAAATTCAAACTGAGGGTATTACGATTCATTTGATAACTATCCTAACATGTTATCAATCATAGCGAAACTCTTAGAAGCGATCCAACATCATAAACAAGTTGTCGGAATCCAACCTTTCATAATTGCGTTATAAAGTATCTGAGGGGTACGAAATCCGTACTAGTGGAAAATTAAAACCCGCAGTATTGCGATTAATTTGGTAACTATCATAGCATGTTTTCGGCCGTGAAGAAATTCTTTGAAATGATCCATTCTCTAAAACAAGTTGCCGGTATCAAAATTTCTCAAAATTCGATCGAAACCATCGGAGTGGAACATATTCTGTACCGTTAAAAAATTAAAACCGGGAGTATTGCGATTAATTCGGTAACTACCCATGCATGTTGTCGGTCAAAACGAACTCATAAAAACAATTCGACAACTCTATCGAGTAGCCGGTATCCATATTTCTCAAAATCGTGGTCTAATGCATCGGAGAGGTTTGAAATCTGAACCAGTCATTAATAGAAGCCGGGAGTATTGCGATTTATTTGGTAACTATACTTGCATGATGTCAGTCGAAACGAAACTCTTTAAATCGATCAAACATCACAAACGTGTTGCCGGTATCAAAGATTCTCGGAATTGCAATCAAAAGAAACATTGAGGTACGAAATATGTACCAGTCAAAAATACAAACCGGGAGTATTGCGATTCATTTGGTAACTATCTTGGCAGGTTGTCGGTTAAAAAAAAATTCATAAAAACGATCCAACTCCCGAGCAAGTTTCATGTAGCCAAGCTTTCTGAATTGCGATCTAAACCATCGGAGGGATACATAATCTGTACCGGTCAAATATTTAAATTGGGAGTATTGCAATTCATTTTATAACTATCCAAGCATGTTGTCGATCAAATAGAAACTCTGGGAAGCGATCCAAACTCACAAACGAGTAGCTGGTATCCAACTTTTCATAATTGCGTTCTAAAGCATCGGAGGGGTACGAAATCCATACCATTGGAAAATTAAAACCGGTAGTATTGCGATTCATTTGGAAACTATCCTAGCATGTTGTCGGTCGTAACGAAACTCTTAGAAATGATACATCCTCTCAAACGAGTTGCCAGTAGCCAAATTTCTCATAATTGTGATAGAAACCTTCGAAGTGGTACATAATCCGTACCGGTAATAAATTAAAATCGGGAGCATTGCGATTCATTTGGTAAATATCCAAGCATGTTGTCGGTCGAAACGAACTCATAAAAGAAATCCAAATTCTAAAACAAGTAGCCGGTAAACATATTTCTTAGAATCGCGATCTAAAGTATCGGAGAGGTTAGAAATCCAAACCAGTCATAAATAGAAGCGGGGAGTATTGCGATTTATTTGGTAACTGTCCTAGCATGTTGTCGGCCGAAACGAAACTCTTAAAATCAATCCAACCTCTGAAAAGAGTTGTCGGTATCCAATCTTCTCAGAATTGCGATCTAAAGCATCATAGAAGTTCGAAATATGTACTAGTCAAAAATTCAATCCAGGAGTATTGCGATTAATTTGATAACTACCCTTGCAGGTTGTAGGTTGAAAATGAACTCTTAAAACAGATCCAACCTCTCAAACGAGTTGCATGTAGGCATGCTTTTTCAAATTGAGATCTAAACCATCGGTGAGGTACATAATCCGTACCGGTCAAAAATTCAAACTGGGATTATTGCGATTCATTTGATAACAATCCTAGCATGTTTTCGATCGAAGAAAACTCTTAGAAGCGATCCAACCTCAGAAACGAGTAACTCGTATCCAACTTTTCATAGTTGCGTTCTAAAGCATCGGAGAGGTACGAAATCCGTACTAGTAAAAATGTAAAACCGGCAGTATTGCGATTCATTTGGTATCTATCCTTGCTAGTTGTCGGTCATATCGAAACTCTTAAAAATGATACATTCTTTCAAACGAGTTGCTGGTAGACAAATTTCTCTGAATAGCGATAGAAACCATCGGAGTGGTACATAATCCATACCGGTCAAAAATTCAAATCGGGAGTATTGCGATTCATTTGGTAACTATCCAAGCAATTTCTCGGTCGAAACAAACTCTTAAAATCTATCTAACATCCCAAACGAGTAGCCGGTATCCAAACTTCTCAAACAAGTAGCCGGCATCGGAGAGGTTTGAAATCTGAACCAGTCATAAATTGAAGCGGGGAGTATTGCGATTTATTTGGTAACTAATCTAGCATGTTGTCGATCGAATCAAAACTTTTTAAATCTATCCAATCTCTCAAACGTGTTGCCGGTATCGAGGCTTCTCCGAATTGCGACCTAAAGAATCATTGATGTACGTAATATGTACCAGTCAAAATTTCAAACTGGGAATATTGCGATTCATTTGAAAACTATCTTGGCATGTTGTCGGTTGAAACAAAACTCTTAAAAAGGATCCGACCTCTCGAACAAGTTGCATGTAACCAAGCTTTTCTGAATTGCGATATAATCCATCGGGGAGGTACATAATCCGTACCGGTCAAAAATTCAAACGGAGGGTATTACGAATCATTTGATAACTATCCTAACATATCATCGACCAACCGACAACTTGCTAGGATAGTTACCACAAGAATTGTAATACTGTCGGCTTTAATTTTTCACTGGTACGTATTTCGTACATTTCTGATGCTTTAGAACGCAATTATGAAAAGCTGGATACCGACTACTCGTTTGTGGGGTTGGATCGCTTCAAAGAGTTTTCTTCGATCGACAACATGCTAGGATAGTTATCAAATAAATTACAATACTCCTAGTTTGAATTTTTGACCGGTACGGATAATGTACCTATCCGTAAGTTTAGATCTCAATTCAAAAAAGCAATTCTACAATCAACACGTTTGAGAGGTTGGGTTATATTTAAGAGTTCTGTTTCAACCGACAACATGCTAGGATAGTTCCAAAGGAATCGCAATACTCCCCGTATGAATTTTTGACTGATATATATTTCTTACCTCTATGATGCTTTAGATCGTATTCTGAGAAGCTTGGATATCGGCAACACGTTTGATAAGTTGGAGCGATTTAAAGAGTTTCGATTCGACCGACAACATGCTTGGATAGTTACCAAATAAATCGCAATACTCCCGGTTTCTATTTATGACTGGATCGGATTTTAAACCTCTCTGATGCTTAAGATCGCATTTCTGGGAATTTTGGATACCGGCTACTTGTTTGAGAAGTTGGATCATTTTTAAGAGTTTGTTTCGACCGACAACATGCTTGGATAGTTACCAAATGAATCGCAATACTCCAGGTTTGAATTTTTGACCGGTACAAATTATGTACCAATCTGATGGTTTCAAACGCAATTCTGAGAAATTTGGCTACTGGCAACTCGTTTGAGAGGATTTATCATTTCTAAGAGTTTCGTTTCGACCGACAACTTGCTAGGATAGTTACCAAATGAATCGCAATACTGTCGGTTTTAATTTTTCACTGGTACGGATTTCGTACCTTTCCGATTCTTTAGAACGCAATTATGAAAAGTAGGATACCGGCTGCTTGTTTGTGAGGTTGGATCGCTTTTAAGAGTTTCCTTCTATCGACAACATGCTAGGATAGTTATCAAATGAATCGCAATACTCTCAGTTATAATTTTTGACCGGTACGGATTATGTACCTCTCCGATGGTTTATATCTCAATTCAAAAAAGCATGTCTACATGCAACTCGTTTGAGAGGTTAGATCATATTTAAGAGTTCTGCTTCAACCGACAACATGCTAGAATAGTTACCAAAGGAATCGCAATACTCCCAGTTTGAATTTTTGATTGATACATATTTCGTACCTCTATGATGTTTTAGATCGCAATTCTGAGATGCTTGGATACCGGCAACACGTTTGAGAGGTTGTATCGATTTAAAGAGTTTCGATTCGACCAACAACATGCTACGATAGTTACCAAATAAATCGCAATACTCCCGATTTCTATTTATGACTGGATCGGATTTCAAACCTCTCCGATGCTTTAGATCGCAATTCTGGGAAGTTTGGATACCGGCTAATGGCTTGAGAAGTTGGATCGTTTTTAAGAGTTCGTTTCAATCGACAACATGCTTGTATAGTTACCAAATGAATCGCAATACTCCCAGTTTGAATTTTTTACCGATACGGATTATGTACAACTCTAATGGTTTCTATCGCAATTCTGAAAAATTTGGCTACCGGCAATTCGTTTGAGTGGATGTATCATTTCTAAGAGTTTCGTTACGACCGACAACTTGCTAGGATAGTTACCAAAAGAATCGCAATACTGCCGGTTTTAATTTTTCACTGGTACAGATTTCGTACCTCTCCGATGCTTTAGAACGCAATTATGAAAAGTTGGATACCGGCTACTTGTTTGTGAGGTTGGATCGCTTCTAAGAGTTTCCTTCGAACGACAACAAGCTAGGATAGCTATCAAATGAATCACAATACTCCAAGTTTTAATTTTTGACCAGTACGGATTATGTACGTCTCCGATGGTTTAGATCTCAATTCAAAAAAGCAGGTCTACATACAACTCGTTTGATAGGCTGGATCATATTTAAGAGTTCTGCTTCAACCGACAACATGCTAGGATAGTTACCAAAGGAATCGCAATACTCCCGGTTTGAATTTTTAACTGGTACATATATCGAACCTCTATGATGCTTTAGATCGCAATTATGAGAAACTTAGATACCGACAACATGTTTGTAGAGGTTGGATCGATTTAAAAAGTTTTGATTCGACCGACAACATGCTAGGATAGTTACCAAATAAATTGCAATACTCTCGGTTTCTATTTATGAATGGATCGAATTTCAAACCTCTCCGATGCTTTAGATCGCAATTCTGGGAAGTTTGGATACCGGCTACTGGTTTGAGAAGTTGGATCGTTTATAAGAGTTCGTTTCGACCGATAACATGCATGGATAGTTACCAAATGAATCGCAATACTCCTGGTTTGAATATTTGACCTTTACAGATTATGTACCACTTCGATGGTTTCTATCGCAATTCTGAGATATTTGGCTACCGGGAACCCGTTTGAGAGGATGTATCATTTCAAAGAGTTTCGTTAGGACTGACAACTTGCTAGGATAGTTACTAATAGAATTGTAATACTGCCGGTTTTAATTTTTCACTGGTACGTATTTCGTACCTTTCCGATGCTTTAGAACGCAATTATGAAAAGTTGGATACCGGCTAATCGTTTGTGAGGCTGGATCATTTCAAAGAGTTTTCTTCGATCGACAACATGCTAGGATAGTTATCAAATTAATTGCATTACTCCCAGTTTGAATTTTTGATCGGCACGGATTATGTACCTATCCATAAGTTTAGATCACAATTCAAAAAAGCATGTCTGCAAGCAACTCGTTTGAGAGGTTGGGTCATATTTAAGAGTTATGTTTCAACCGACAACATGCTAGGATAGTTCCAATGGAATCGCAATACTCCCCGTATGAATTTTTGACTGATGTATATTTTTTACCTCTATGAATGATGCTTTAGATCGTAATTCTGAGAAGCTTGGATATCGGCAAAACGTTTGAGAGGTTGGATAGATTTAAAGAATTTCGATTCGACTGACAACATGCTAGGATAGTTACAAAATAAATTGCAATACTCCCGGTTTCTATTTATTACTAGATCGGATTTCAGACCTCTTCGATGCTTTAGATCGTAATTCTGGGTAGTTTGGATACCGGCTACACGTTTGAGAAGTTGGGCCGTTTTTAAGAGTTCGCTTCTACCGACAACATGCTTGATACTTACCAAATGAATTGCAATACTCCCAGTTTGAGTTTTTGACCGATACGGATTATGTACAACTCTAAAGGTTTCTATCGTAATTCTGAGAAATTTGACTACCGGCAATTCGTTTTAGAGGATGTATCATTTCTAAGAGTTTCGTTACGACTAACAACTTGCTAGGATAGTTACCAAATAAATAGCAATACTGCCGGTTCTTATTTTTCACTGGTACGGATTTGGTAGCTCTCTGATGCTTTAGAACGCAATTATGAAAAGTTGGATACCAGCTACTCGTTTTTGAGGTTGGATCGCTACTAAGAGTTATCTTCGATCGACAACATGCCAGGATAGTTATCAAATGAATCGCAATACTCCCAGTTTGATTTTTTGAACGGTGCGGATTATGTACCTCTCCGATGGTTTAGATCGCAATTCAAAAAAGCTTGCTAGGATAGTTACATATTGAATTGCAATACTCCCGGTTTGATTTTTTGACTCGTACATATTTCGTACCTCTATAATGCTTTAGATCGCAATTCTGAGAAGCTTGGATACCGATAACTCGTTTGAGAAGTTGGATCGATTTTAAGAGTTTCGTTTTGACCGACAACATGCTAGGATAGTTACTAAATAAATCATAATACTTACGGCTTTATTTATGAGTGGTTCGAATTTCCAACCTCTCCGTTGCTTTAGATTGCAGTTCTGCAAAATATGGATACCGGCAACTCGTTTGAGAAGTTGGATTGTTTTTATGAGTTTGTTTTGACCGACAACATGCTTGGATAGTTAGTAAATGAATTACAATAATCCCAGTTTGAATTTTTGAACGATACGGATTATGTACAACTCTAAAGGTTTCTATCGCAATTTTAAGAAACTTGGCTACCGGCAATTCGTTTCAGAGGATGTATCATTTCTAAGAGTTTCGTTACGACTGACAACTTGCTAGGAAAGTTACCAATTGAATCGCAATACTGTCGGTTTTAATTTATCACTGGTACGGATTTCGTACCTCTCCGATGCTTTAGAACGCAATTATGTAAAGTTAGATACCAGCTACTCGTTTGTTAGGTTGGATCGCTTCTAAGAGTTTTCTTCGATCGACAACATGCTAGGAAAGTTATCAAATGAATCGCAATACTCCTAGTTTGAATTTTTGACCGGTACGGACTATGTACCTCTCCGATGGTTTAGATCTCAATTCAAAAACGCATGTCAACATGCAACTTGTTCGAATGGTTGGATCATTTTTAAGTGTTTTGTTTCAACCGACAACATTCCAAGATAGTTACCAAATGAATCGCAATACTCCCGGTTTGTCTTTTTTACTGGTACAAATTTCGTACCTCAATGATGTTTTAGATCGCAATTCTGAGAAGCTTGGAGTAGGCAACACGTTCGAGAGGTTGGATCGATTTAAATAGTTTCGATTCGACCGACAACATGGTAGGATAGTTATCAAATAAATCGCTATACTCCTGGTTTCAATTTATGACTGGTTCGGATTTCAAACCTCTCTGATGCTTTAGATCGCAATTCTGGGAAGTTTGGATACCGGCTACTAGTTTGAGTAGTTGGATCATTTTTAAGAGTTCGTTTCGACCGACAACATGTTTGGATAGTTACCAAATGAATCGCAATTCTCCCGGTTTGAATTTTTGACCGGTACGGATTATGTAGCACTCCGATGGTTTCTATCGCAATTCTGAGAAATATTTCTACCATTAACTCGTTTGAGAGGATGTATCATTTCTTAAAGTTTCGTTACGACCGACATCTTGTTAGGATAGTTATCAAATGAATCACAATACTGTCAGTTTTAATTTTTCACTGGTACGGATTTCGTACCTCTCCGATACTTTAGAACGCAATTATGAAAAGTTGGATACCAGCTACTCGTTTGTGGGGTTGGATCGCTTCTAAGAGTTTTCTTCGATCGACAACATGTTAGGATACTTATCAAATGAATCGCAATACTCCCAGTTTGAATTTTTGACCGGTACGGATTATGTACCTCTCCGATGATTTAGATCTCAATTCAAAAAAGTCTATCTACATGCAACTCGTTTGAGAGGTTGGATCATATTTAAGAGTTCTGTTTCAACCGACAACATGCTAGGATAGTTACCAAAGGAATCGCAATACCCCGGTTTGAATTTTTGGCTGATACATATTTAGTGCCTCTATGATGCTTCAGATCGCAATTCTGAGAAGCTTGGATACCGGCAACACGTTTGAGAGGTTGGATCGATTTAAAGAGTTTTGATTCGGCAGACAACATTCTAGGATAGTTACCAAATAAATCGTAATACTCTCGGTTTCAATTTATGACTGGATCAGATTTTAGACATCTCTGATGCTTTAGATCGTAATTCTGGGTAGTTTGGATACCGGCTACTCATTTGAGAAGTTGGATCATTTTTAAGAGTTCGCTTCGACCGACAACATACTTAGATAGTTACCAAATGAATTGCAATACTCCCAGTTTGAATTTTTGACCGATACGGATTATGTACAACTCTAAAGGTTTCTATCGTAATTCTGAGAAATTTGGCTACCGGCAATTCGTTTTAGAGGATGTATCATTTCTAAGAGTTTCGTTACGACTGACAACTTGCTAGGATAGTTACCAAATAAATCGCAATACTGCCGGTTCTTATTTTTCACTGGTACGGATTTGGTAGCTCTCTGATGCTTTAGAACGCAATTATGAAAAGTTGTATACCAGCTACTCGTTTTTGAGGTTGGATCGCTTCTAAGAGCTTTCTTCGATCGATAACATGCCATGATAGTTATCAAATGAATCGCAATACTCCCAGCTTAAATTTTTGAACGGTACGGATTATGTACCTCTCCGATGCTTCAGAACGCAATTATGTAAAGTTAGATACCAGCTACACGTTTTTGAGGTTGGATCGCTTCTAAGAGTTTTCTTCGATTGACAACATGCTTGGAAAGTTATCAAATGAATCGCAATAATCCTAGTTTGAATTTTTGACCGGTACGGATTATGTACCTCCCCGATGGTTTAGAACTTGATTCAAAAAAGCATGTCTACATGAAACTTGTACGAGTGGTTGGATCGTTTTTAAGTGTTTTGTTTCAATCGACAACATTCCAAGATAATTACCAAATGAATCGCAATACTCCCGGTTTGACTTTTTTACTGGTACAAATTTCGCACCTCAATGATGCTTTAGATCGCAATTCAGAGAAGCTTGAAGTAGGCAACACGTTTGAGAGGTTGGTTCGATTTAAAGAGTTTCAATTCGACCGACAACATGCTAGGATAGTTATCAAATAAATTGCTATACTCCCGGTTTTTATTTATGACTAGTTCGGATATCAAACCTCTCCGATGCTTTAGATCGAAATTCTGGGAAGTTTGGATACTGGCTATCGTTTGAGTAGTGGGATCGTTTTTAAGAGTTCGTTTCGATCGACAACATGCTTGGATAGTTACCAAATGAATCGCAATACTCCCGGTTTAAATTTTTGAACGGTACGGATTATGTACCACTCTGATGGTTTCTATCGCAATTCTGAAAAATATTTCTACCGGCAACTCGTTTGAGAGGATGTATCATTTCTTAGAGTTTCGTTACGACCAACATCATGTTAGGATAGTTAGTTACCAAATGAATCGCAATACTGTCGGTTTTAATTTTTCACTGGTACGAATTTCGTACCTCTCCGATGCTTTAGAACGCAATTATGAAAAGTTGGATACCAGCTACTCGTTTGTGAGGTTGGATCGCTTTTAAGAGTTTTCTTCGATCGACATCATATTAGGATAGTTATCAAATGAATCGCAATACTCCCAGTTTGAATTTTTGACCGGTACAAATTATGTACATCTCCGATGGTTTAGATCTCAATTCATAAAAGCAAGTCTACATGCAACTCGTTTGAGAGGATAGATCTTTTATTAGAGATCTGTTTCAACCGACAACATGCCAGGATAGTTACCAAATGAATCGCAATACTTCCGGTTTGTATTTTTGACTGGTGCATATTTCGTACCTCTATGATGCTTTAGATTGCAATTCTGGGCAGCTTGGATACCGACAATTCCATTGAGAGGTTGGATCGATATGAAGAGTTTTGTTTCGACTGAAAACATGCTAGGATAGTTACCAAATAAATTGCTGTATTATCGGCTTATATTTATGACTGGTTCGGATTTCGAACCTCTCCGTTACTTTAGATCGCGATTCTGTGAAATATGGATACCTGCTATTCGTTTGAGAAGTTGGTTTCTTTTTATGAGTTCGTCTCGACCGACAACATGCTTGGATAGTTACCTAATGAATCGCAATGCTCCCAGTTTGTATTTTTGACCGGTACGGATTATGTACCACTCCGATGGTTTAAATCGAAATTTTGAGAAGTTTGGCTACCGGCAACTCGTTTGAGAGGATGTATCATTTCTAAGAGTTTCGTTACGACCGGCAACATGCGAGGATAATTACCAAATGAATCGCAATACTGCCGTTTTTAATATTTGACTAGTACGGATTTCGTAGCTCTCCGATGCTTTAGAACGTAATTATGAAAGGTTGGATTCTGACAACTCGTTTGTGCGGCTGTATCTCTTCTAAGAGTTTCGCATTGTTTGATAACATGCTAGGATAGTTATCAAATGATTCGTAATACCTTCAGTTTTAATATTTGATCAGTACGGATTATGTACCTCTCCGATGGTTTAGATCTTAATTCAGAAAAGCTTGGCTACATGCAATTTGTTCGAGTGGTTGGATCGTTTTTAAGAGTTTGGTTTCAACCGACAACATGCCAAGATAATTACCAAATGAATCGCAATACTCCCGGCTTAAATTTTTGACTGGTATATATTTCTTACCTTTATGATGCTTTCGATTGCAATTCTGAGAAGCTTTGATACCGACAATTTGTTTGAGTGGTTGGATCGATTATAAGAGTTCTGTTTCGACTGACTACATGCTTGGATAGTTACCAAATAAATCGCAATACTCCCGGCTTCTATTTATGACTGGTTCGGATTTCGAACCTCTCCGTTACTTTAGATCGCGATTAAGTGAAATATGGATACCAGCTACTCGTTTGAGGAGTTGGATTACTTTTATTAGTTCGTTTCGACTGACAACATGCATGGATAGTTTCCAAATGAATCGCAATGCTCCCGGTTTGAATTTTTGACCTGTACATATTATGTACCTCTCCGATGGTTTCTATCGAAATTCTGAGAAGTTTGGAAACCGACAACTCGTTTGAGAGGATGTATCACTTCTAAGAGTTTCGTTACGACCGGCAACATGCGAGGATAGTTACCAAATGAATCGCAATACTGCTGGTTTTAATTTTTGATTGGTACGGATTTTGTACCTCTCTGATGCTTTAGAACGTAATTATGAAATGTTGGATTCCGGCAACTCGTTTGTGAGTTTGTATCGCTTCTAAGAGTTTCGCTTTGATCGACAATATGCCAGGGTAGTTATCAAATGAATCGTAATACTACCAGTTTGTATTTTTGACCGGTACGAATTATGTACCTCTCCGATGTTTTAGATAGCATTTCGGGGAAGCTTGGCAACATGCAACTTGTTCGAGAGGTTGGATCGTTTTTAAGAGTTTTGATTTAACCGACAACATGCCAAGATTTTTTTTTTTTTAGAATTGTAAGCTTTGGTTTAATGAAGCCCCCCTGCTCTATAGATTAACAAAATATACAAAAGTGGACTCCCAATGTGGAGAAGTTCAAAAAGAAAAATACATAGCAATAAAAGCTAAAAAGCAAAAGACCTACAAACTCCAAAAGACAACAGGAGCCTGCAGCACTAGTAAGTAATAGACCTCAAGTCTTCCGCAAAGGAGCTAAAGGTGAACACCATACATCCGTAGTCATAATGGAGAAAAGGGTCCCATACTCCATAATAACACGAGTTACCAAATGAATCGCAATACTCCCGGTTTGTAATTTTGACTGGTACATATTTCGTACCTCTATGTGCTTTAGATCGCAATTATGAGAAGATTGGATACCGGCAACTCGTTTGAGAGGTTAGATCGATTTTAAGAGTTTCGTTTCGACCGACAACATGCTAGGATTGTTACCAAATAAATCGCAATACTCCCGGCTTCTATTTATGACTGGTTCAGATTTGGAACCTCTGCGATGCTTTAAATTGCGATTTTGGGAAATTTGAATACCGGCTACTCGTTAGAGAAGTTGGATTGCTTTTATGAGTTCGTTTCGACTGACAACATGCTTGGATAGTTATCAAATGAATCGCAATACTCCCGGTTAGAATTTTTGACCGGTACAGATTATGTACCACTCTGATGGCTTATATCGCAATTTTGAGATGCTTGGCTACCGGCAACTCGTTCGAGAGGATGTATCATTTCAAAGAGTTTCGTTACGACCGACAACATGCTACGATAGTTACCAAATGAATCGCAATACTGCCGGTTTTAATTTTTCACTGGTACGGATTTCGTACCTCTCCGATGCTTTAGAACGCAATTATGAAAGGTTGGATACCGGCAACTCGTTTGTGAGGTTGGATCGCTTCGATGAGTTTTGCTTCGATTGATAACATGCTAGGATAGTTATGAAATGAATCGTAATACCCTCTGCTTGAATTTTTGGCCGGTACGGATTATGTACCTCTCCGATGGTTTTTCAGAAAAGCTTGGCTACATGCAGCTTGTTCGAGAGGTTGGATCGTTTTTTAGAGTTTTATTTCAGCTGAGAACATGCCAAGATAGTTACCAAATGAATCGCAATACTCCCGGTTTATATTTTTGACTGGTACATATTTCACACCTCAATGATGCTTTAGATCGCAATTCTGAGAAGCATGGATACCGGCAACACGTTTAGGAGGTTGTATAATGACCTCGATCATTCTATTTCCTAATTTAGCTATTAGTATACTCTCCGTTGCAACACTCAGTATATTCTAAATCTGCATATTCCTATTCTTTAACTTCCACATATTCCTCTGCTTCATGTACCTACATATTCTCCTATGCTTAATTCATCTATATTGTTCTTGGTGCTAGGTTTTGTATGGATTCCTTTTTGGTAGAGTTTTGGTGGTTTGATGTTTTTGGTAGTTTGGCGTTTGGGCGTATTAGTTTGATTGTGTGGTGTGTGTTCGGAGAGCGGTTTCTATATCCGAAAGAGGGTTTTCGCTTCTCTCCTTCGGGTGGGTTATCGTGTTTTCAATTTCGAACATTTTTGGCATTTCCGATTTTTGTTCTGGGGTGGAGAGATAGGGATTAGCTACCCCTGATTTTTCAACGCCTATCAGACCGTCGTCGGACTCCTTCCATCCATTTTATTCCTTTCGGCTAAGTTTCTAGCCGTCTTTTTTTTTAGTTTTAGGAGTTTTGGTGGCCGTTAAGCGGTAGAGGTGGTGTTAGACCTTGTGAACCCTTTGTGGTGGTTGTTCGGGTGGTTCCAGTCTTCTGAGGGTCTTGGTGTTGTGTGTTTGGTTCAGGAGGACCTCAGAGTAGATTTCCCACATTGTCGTTCGAACGAGCTTCCTAGTCGTTCGAACGAATTTTTGTGTTTTCTGATCATTTTCTGCGTCTTCTGGACGTTTCTGCGTTTTCTGATCATTTTTGTGTTTTCTGGCCATTGGCCCGAATTGTCGTTCGAACGAGATTTATTGTCGTTCGAACGAGTTGACTAACCTCCTGGAATTTGGCCCATGACCTCTAGTCGTTCGAACGACTTTCGTTTGTTTCGACTACTTAAGTCTTTCTTTCTCATTTCTTTTGGTTGGTTTTTTTGTGAAGCGCTGCTTAGGACGATTTGAGAGAGAGAGAGAGAGTTCTAGTGAGAGGATTCTTCACCTCCAATCATCTCCATCACCTCCTCATCTTTATCATCATCCTCTCCTCTCCTTAACCTAATCCCCTCACCTCAATACTCTTTACCCAATCTTCCCCATCGCTCGCGGATCCTTGCCGAGCTTCGCCGTGATCATCTCTTCTATCCTCGGTAAGTGATTCTTGTTTCCCATCCCTCAATTTCGCTTGATTTCTAGGGTTTGGCCTTTATTGTCGTTTCCTTAATTTTTTGGTGGATTGTTGTTCTCAGTGATTGCGTTAGGTTATTCAGGCATTCCGTGGCCGTTCCGTGGATTCTGGGATAGGTTTCCGAGTTGGGTTTCGAGTTGGATTGTCCACCGGACTTTGATTATTATCAGGCGAGTTTATATTCCAACATTACTAAGTTTCTTTACTAGTTCTGAGTATTGCTTTATAGAGTAGTATTGAACTTAGAGATGGGTTGTGTTTAACTATAGTTTAATTTTGAAATTATTCTGCTAGAATTGTTAACCTGTAGTTGGGGTGATAACTTGATTATGGAGCTGGTTTTGGTTCATATCGGACCTGGATTATTTAGTAGTGGTTGGGTTGTAATTGATTCTGGAGTTGGTTTTGGCTTGTATGAGACCTGAGATTAGTTGGCGGTGGTTGGGCTAGTGTACCCGTGGGTTGCCCAGGAATGCCCCCTCCAGCCTTAAGAGATTGTTGGTTTGGATGTAGGCGACGGTTAGGCTGCTGTTTCGTCTATGCAGAGTCGGTGCAGCCGAGTCCCTATCGATCCTGTTTGGGTTGCCAGGTTAGCAGCAACTGTGTTATGCTTGGGCACCGATTACACATAACAACTTAACGTATTTTTTTATCACAACTTATTGAGATTGGATACAAAAACACTCCGCTTCGATTGACCTCCGACGGGATCCAAGGAGTATGTGAGATCGGGTTAAAATACACAGGTGAGATTGGGAACGACACTATCATGCCTAGTAAAACCACCCTGGAGTGTGGATTGGTATGAGACAGAGTCCTGGCGATCCCAAACTTATCCTCGCTGAGGTTGAAATTCCTTGAAATGTGCAAGACTATTGTTCCGTAGGTTTGATCCACCCTTCCACTTTAATTGAGTGCGACCATCCTAACTTGGTCGAGCTTAAACAAATTGTACCAGTGTATCCTTTTACCGAATCTCTTTAAGATAGCATTAGACGTTTGTATCAGCATTTGCATTAGGGGATATTTATGGGAATATCCCTGTTCATCACGCCATATCATAGCATTACATCTATTATAAGTATGGGATTATCCTAGTCATCACTTCACGCCATAGCATTGAATATCCAATCATCATCTCCCTCCTCTCATATTCTTAACTTTATTCCCTTTCCGAATCCACTCCACTCTCTCTCCGCATTAACTTTATTCTCCATTATCTTATCAACTCAATCCTCCTTTCCATATTGATTACTTATTTCATTGATGGTTACTGATGATATTGTTAGAATTGCTTAGTCACATGTTTCTTATCACACTCGCCTCTACTTTATTTTTTGCACCTGTTATTAGTAAGTTATTTAGTTCTGTTGGATTTGTGAGCTCGTTGTTTGCTCACTCTCGCATTTAAACATTTTCAGAGGTTGACTTGCTTGGACTGCCGCGTGTGTAGCCGGTCCAGAGATAAATTTTGCTGCTGCAGATATCTTTTAGTTCCAGATTCTGTAGGTGTTCTCATCATAAGTAGCTGAGCTTGTATTCGAGATATTGTATCACGTTTTGACATGATATATATATATACATGTCTCTTGCTTCCGCATTATATTGCTATATTGTTGTATCACAATTTCTTTACTCAGATGATTATTGCTATATGTGAATAGCCGAGCCAAAATTTGTCTACGGCTTGGCTATTTGTAGGGTAGAATCTTTAGATTCCCCGACCTGCACTACTTAGAGCCTAGTAATTGGTCAAGCTACCGATTACTGAATTTGGGGGCGTGACAGGTTGGATCGATTTAAAGAGCTTCGTTTGGACCGATAACATGATAGGATAGTTACCAAATAAATTGCAATACTCCTAGTTTCTATTTATGACTGGTTCAGATTTCGAACCTCTCCGATGCTTTTGATCGCAATTCTGAGAAGTTTAGATACCGACTACTCGCTTGAGAAGTTGGATCGTTTTTAAGAGTTCGCTTCGACCGAAAACATGCTTGGATAGTTAACAATTGAATTGCAATACTCCCCGCTTGAGTTTCCGACCGTTACGGATTATGTACCACTCCCATAGTTTCTATCGTAATTTTAAGAAGTTCGGCTACCGGCAACTCGTTTGAGAGGATGGATCGTTATAAAGAGTTTTGCTGCGACCGATAGCATTCTAGGATAGTTACCAAATGAATCGCAATACTGCCGGTTTAATTTTCCACTGGTAGGGATTTCGTACCTCTCCGATGCTTTAGAACGTAATTATGAAAGGCTAGATACCGGTAATTCGTTTGGGAGGTTGGATCGCTTCTAAGAGTTTCGCATCGATCGGTAACATGCTAGGATAGTTATCAAATGAATCGCAATACTCCCAGTTTGAATTTTTGACCGGTACGGATTATATACCTGGAGATGGTTTAAATCGCTATTCAGGAAAGCTTGGCTACATGCAACTTGTTCGAGAGGTTGGATCGTTTTTAAGAGTTTTGTTTCAACCGACAACATGCTAAGATAGTTACCAAATGAATCGTAATACTCCCGGATTGTATTTTTGACAGGTTCATATTTCGCACCTCAATGATGCTTTAAATCGCAATTCCGAGAAGCTTGGATACTGACAACCAGTTTGAGAGGTTGGATCGATTTAAAGAGTTTCGTTTCGGCCGATAACATGCTTGGATAGTTACCAAAGAAATCGCAATACTCTCGACTTCTATTTATGACTGGTTCGGATTTCGTACATCTCCGATGCTTTAGATCGCGATTCTGGGAAGTATAGATACCGGCTACTCGTTTGAGAAGTTGTATTTATTTCATGAGTTTGTTTCGACCAACAACATGCTTGGATAATTACCAAATGAATTGCAATACACCCAGTTTGAATTTTTGACCGGTACGGATTATGTACCACTCCGATGGTTTCTTTCGCAATTCTGAGAAATTTCGCTACCGGCAACTCGCTTAAGAGGATGTATCATTTCAAAGAGTTTCATTAGGACCGACAACATGCTAAGATAGTTACCAAAAGAATCGTAATACTGCCGGTTTTAATTTTTCACTGGTACGGATTTCGTACCACTCCGATGCTTTAGAACGCAATTATGAAAGGTTAGATACCGGCAACTCGTTCGCGAGGTTGGATCGCTTCTGGGAGTTATGCATCGATCGATAACATGCTAGGATAGTTATCAAATGATTCATAATACCCTCAGTATGAATTTTTGACCGGAACGGATTATGTACCACTCCGATGGTCTCTATCGCAATTTTCAGAAGTTTGGCTACCGGCAACTCATTTTAGAGGATGGATCATTTCAAAGATTATCGTTATGTTCGACAACATGCTAGGATCGTTACCAAAAGAATCGTAATACTCCCGGTTTTTATTTTTGATTGGTACATATTTCGTACCTCAATGATGTTTTAGATCGCAATTCTGAGAAGCTTGGATACCGGCAACACGTTTGAGAGGTTGGATCGATTTAAAGAGTTTCGTATCGACTGACAACATACTAGGATAGTTACCAAATAAATCGCAATACTCTCAGTATCTATTTATGACTGTTTTTAATTTCAAACCTCTCCGATTCTTTAGATCGCAATTCGGAGAAGTTTGGATACCGCTACTCGATTGAGAAGTAGAATCGCTTTTAAGAGTTTGTATAGACCGAAGAAATGCATGATAGTTACCAAATGAATCGCAATACTCCCAGTTTGAATTATTTACCGGTACGGATTATGTACCACTCTAATGGTTCTACCGTAATATTGAGAAGTTTGGCTACCGGCAACTCGTTTGAGAGGATGTACCATTTCTTAGAGTTTCATAACGACCGACAACTTGCTGGGATAGTTACCAAATGAATCGTAATATTGCCGGTTTAAATTTTCTCTGGTGCGGATTTCGTACCTCACCGATGCTTTAGAACGCAATTATGAAAAGTTTGATACCAGCTTCTCGTTTGCGAGGTTAGATCGCTTCAAAGATTTTCCTCCGAACGACAACATACTGGGATAGTTATCAAATGAATCGCAATACTCCCAGTTTGAATTTATGACCTGTACGGATTTTGTACCTCTCCGATGTTTTTGATCTCAATTCAAAAAAACATATTTACGTGCAACTCGTTTGAGAGGTTGGATCATTTTTAAGAGTTCTATTTCAACCGACAACATGCTAGGATAGTTACCAAATGAATCGCAATACTCCCGGTTTGAATTTTTGACTGGTACATATTTCATACCTCTATGATGCTTTAGATCGCAATTCTGAGAAGCTTTGATACAGGCAACTCGTTTGAGAGGTTGGATCGATTTCAAGAGTTCCGTTTCGACCGACAACATACTAGGATAGTTACCAAATAAATCGCAATACTCCCGGCTTTTATTTATGGCTGGTTTGGATTTCGAACCTCTCTGATGCTTCAGATCGCAATTCTGAGATGTATGGATGCCGGCTACTCGTTTGAGAAGTTAGATTATTTTTAAGAATTTATTTCGACAGACAACATGCTTGGATAGTTACCAAATGAATTGTAATACTCCCGGCTTGAATTTTTGACCGGTACGGATTATGTACCACTCCGATAGTTTCTTTCGAAATTCTAAGATATTTGGCTGCCAGCAACTCTCTTTGGAAGATGTATCATTTCTATGAGTTTCGTTAGGACCGACAACATGCTAAGATAGTTACCAAATGAATCGCAATACTACCGGTTTTAATTTTTCACTGGTGCGGATTTCGTACCACTCCGATGCTTTAGAGCGCAATTATGAAAAGTTGGATACCAGCTACTCGTTTGTGAGGTTGGATCGCTTCTAAGAGTTTTCTTGGATCGACAACATGCTGGAATAGTTATCAAATGAATCGCAATACCCACAGCTTGAATTTTTGACCGGTACTGCTTATTTATCTCTCCGATGGTTTAGATCGCAATTCAAAAAAGCATTTCTACATGCAACTCATTTGAGAGGTTGGACCTTTTTAAAGAGTTCTGTTTCAGCTGACAACATGCTAGGATACCGGCAACACGTTTGAGAAGTTGGATCGATTTAATAGAAACCGGGAGTATTGCGATTTATTTGGTAACTAACCTAGCATGTTGTCGGTCAAATCAAAACTCTTTAAATTCATCTGACCTCTCATACGTGTTGCCAGTATCCAAGCTTCTCAAAATTGCAATCTAAAGCATCATTGAGGTACGAAATATGTACCAATCAAAAATACAAACCGAGAATATTGCGATTCATTTGGTAACTATCTTGGCATGCTGTCGGTTGAAAAAAAACTCTTTAAAACGATCCAACCTCTCGAACAAGTTGTATGTAACCAAGCTTTTCTGAATTGTGATATAAACCATCGGAGGGGTACATAATTCGTACCGGTCTAAAATTCAAACCGAGGGTATTACGAATCATTTGATAACTATCTTAGCATGTCATCGATCAATGCAAAACTCTTAGAAGCGATCCAACCTCACAAACGAGTTGCCGGTATCCAAACTTTCATAATTGCATTCTAAAGCGTCGCAGAGGTACGAAATTCGTACCAGTGAAAAATTAAAACCGGTAGTATTGCGATTCATTTGGTAACTATCGTAGCATGTGGTCGGTCGTAACGAAACTCTTTGAAATGATGCATCCTCTCAAACTATTTGCCGGTAGCCAAATTTCTAAAAATTGCGATAGAAACCCTCTGATTGGTACATAATCTGTAACGGTCAAAAATTAAAACCGGGAGTATTGCAATTCATTTGATAACTATCCAAGCATGTTGTCGGTCGAAACGAACTCATAAAAACAATCCAACATCTCCAACGAGTAGCCGGTATCCAAATTTTTCAAAATCGCGATCTAAAGCATCGGAGAGGTTCGAAATCCGAACCAGTCATAAATAGAAGCCGGGAGTATTGCGATTTGTTTGGCAACTATCCTAGCATGTTTTCAGTCGAAACAAAATTCTTAAAAATGATCCAACCTCACAAACGTGTACCATGTAGATATACTTTTTTGAATTGAGATCTAAACCATCGGAGAGGTACATAATGCATACCATTCAAAAATTCAAACTGGGAGTATTGCGATTATCCATGTTTTTTTATTTGGTAACTATCCTAGCATGTTGTCGGCTGAAACATAACTCCTAAAAACGATCCAACCTCTCAAACGAGTTGCATTTAGACATCCTTTTTTGAATTAAGTTCTAAACCATCGGAGAGGTACATAATCCGTACAGGCCAAAAATTTAAACAGGGAGTATTGCGATTCATTTCATAACTATCGTAGCATGTTGTCGATCGAAGAGAAACTCTTTGAAGCGATCCAAACTCACAAACGAGTAGCTGGTATCCAATTTTTCATAATTGCGTTCTAAAACATCGGAGAGGTACAAAATCCGTACCAGTAAAAAATTAAAACCGACAGTATTGCAATTTATTTGGTAACTATCCTAGCATGTTATCGGCCGTGACGAAACTCTTAGAAATGATACATCTTCTCAAACGAGTTGCCGACAGCCAAATATCTCATAATTGTGATAGAAACCATCAGAATGATACATAATCCGTACCGTTCAAAAAATTCGAACTGGGTCATTGCGATTCATTTGCTAACTATCAGAGCATGTTGTCGGTCCAAACGAAACTCTTCAAAAAGATCCAACCTTTCAAACGAGTTGCATGTAGGCATACTTTTTTAAATTGAGATCTAAAGCATCGGAGAGGTTTGAAATCTGTACCAGTCATAAATAGAAGCCGGGAGTATTGCGATTTATTTGGTAACTGCCCTAGCATGTTGTCGGTCGAAAAAAAACTCTTAAAATCGATCCAACCCCTCAAACGAGTTGCCGGTATCCAAGCTTCTCAGAATTGCGATCTAAAGCATCATAGAGGTTTGAAATATGTACCAGTTAAAAATTCAATCCGGGAGTATTGCGATTCATTTGGTAACTATCCTAGCATGTTGTCGGTTGAGGCAAAATTCTTAAAAAAGATCCAACCTCTCAAACGAGTAGCAAGTAGGCATGCTTTTCTGAATTGAGATTTAAACCATCAGAGAGGTACATAATCCGTACCGGACAAAAATTCAAACTGGGAGTATTGCGATTCATTTAATAACTATCCTAGCATGTTGTCGATCGATGAAATCTTTTAGAAGCGATCCACCCTCACAAACTAGTAGGTGGTATCCAAGTTTTCATAAACTCGTTCTAAAGCATCGGAGAGGTATGAAATCCGTACCAGTGAAGAATTAAAACCGACAGTATTGCGATTTATTTGGTAACTATCGTAGCATATTGTCAGTCGCAACGAAACTCTTTAAAATGATCCAACCTCTCAAACGAGTTGCCGGTAGCCAAACTTTTGAAAATTGCGATAGAAACCATTGGAGTGGTACATAATCCGTACCAGTCAAAAATTCAAACCCGTAGAATTACGATTCATTTGGTAACTATCCATGCATGTTGTCGGTCGAAACGAAATCATAAAAATAATCCAACTTCTTTAGCGAGTAGCCGGTATCCACAATTCTCAAAATCACGATCTAAAGCATCGGAGAGTTTTGAATTCCGAACCAATCATAAATAAAACACGGGTGTATTGCAATTTATTTGGTAACTCACCTACCATCTTGTCAGTCGAAATGAAACCATCGAAGTGGTACATAATCCGTACCGATCAAAAATTCAAACTGGGAGCATTGCGATTCATTTGGTAACTATCAGAGCATGTTGTCGGTCAAATGGAAACTCTTAAAAAAGATTCAACCTCTCAAACAAGTTGCATGTAGGCATGCATTTTTAAATTGAGATCTAAAGCATCATAGAGGTTTGAAATCCGAACCAGTCATAAATAGATGCCAGGAGTATTGCAATTTGTTTGGTAACTATCCTAGCATGTTGTCGGTCAAAACGAAACTCTTAAAATCGATCCAACCTCTCAAGCGAGTTTCCGGTATCCAAGCCTCTTAGAATTGCGATCTAAAGCATCATAGAGGTACGAAATATGTACCAGTCAAAAATTCAATCCGGGAGTATTGCGATTTATTTGGTAACTATCCTAGCATGTTGCTGGTTGAAATAGAACTCTTAAAGAAGATCCAACCTCTCAAACGAGTAGCATGTAGGCATGCTTTTTTGAATTGAGATTTAATCCATCGGAGAGGTACATAATCCGTACCGGTCAAAAATTCAAACTGGGAGTATTGCAATTCATTTGATAATTATCCTAGCATGTTGTCAATCGATGAAAACCCTGAGAAGCGATCCAACCTCATAAAAGAGTTGGTGGTATCTAACTTTTCATAATTGCGTTCTAAAGCATCGGAGAGGTACGAAATCCGTACCAGTGAAAAATATAAACCGGCAGTATTGTGATTCATTTTGTAACTATCGTAGCATATAGCCAGTCGTAACGAAGCTCTTTGAAATGAACCATCCTCTCAAACGAGTTGTCGGAAGCCAAACTTCTCAAAATTGCGATAGAAACCATTAGAGTGGTACATAATCTGTACCAGTCAAAAATTCAAGCCGGAAGCATTACGATTCCTTTGGTAACTGGATGCATGTTATCGGTCGAAACAAACTCATAAAAATAATCCAACTTCTCTAACGTGTAGCCGGTATCCATATTTCTCAAAATCGCGATCTAAAGCATCGGAGAGGTTCGAAATCCGAACCAGTCATAAATAAATAACGGGAGTATTGCGATTTATTTTGTAACTATCCTAGCATGTTGTCGGACGAAACGAAACTCTTTAAATCGATCCAACCTTTCAAACGTGTTGCCGGTATCCAAGCATCTCGGAATTGCGATTTATTTGGTAACTATCCTAGCATGTTGTCGGTATAAACAAAACTCTTAAAAACGATCCAACCTCTCAAACGAGTTGCATGTAAAAATCTTTTTTTGAATTGAGATCTAAGCCATCGGAGCGATACATAATCCGTACCGGTTAAAATTTTAAACTGGGAGTATTGCGATTCATTTGATAACTAGCCCGGCATGTTGTCGATCAAAGAAAATTCTAAGAAGCGATCCAACATCACAAACGAGTAGCTGGTATCCAACTTTTTATAATTGCGTTCTAAAGCATCGGAGAGTTACAAAATCCGTACCAATGAAAAGTAAAAACCGGTAGTATTGCGATTCATTTGGTAACTATCCTAATAAGTTATTGGTCGTAACAAAACTCTTAGAAATGATACATCCTCTCAAGCGAGTTGCCTGTAGCCAAATTTTTCAGAATAGCGATAAAAACTATCGGAGTGGTACATAATACGTATAGGTGAAAAATTCAAACTGGAAGTATTGCGATTCATTTGGTAACTTTCCAAGCATGTTGTCGGTCGAAACGAGTAACCGGTTTCCAAACTTACCAGAATTGAGATCTAAAGCATCGGAGAGATTTGAAATCCAAACCAATCATAAATAGTAACCGGGAGTATTGCGATTTATTTGGTAACTATATTACCATGTTGTCGGTCGAAATGAAACTCTTCAAATAGATCCAACCTCTCAAACGTGTTACCGGTATCGAAGCTTCTCAGAATTGTGATTTATTTGGTAACTATTCTAGCATGTTGTCGGTTGAAACAGAACTCTTAAAAGCAATCCAACCTCTCAAACGAGTTGTATGTAGGCTTTTTTGAATTAAGATCTAAACCTTCGGAGTGGTACATAATCCGTACCAGCCAAAAATTAAAACTAAGGGTATTACGAATCATTTAATAACTATCCTAGCATCTTATCGATCGATGCGAAACTCTTTGAAGAGATCCAACCTCACAATTGAGTTTCCGGTATCCAACCTATCATAATTGCGTTTTAAAACATCGGAGAGGTACGAAATCCGTACTTGTGAAAAATTAAAACAGACAGTATTTCGATTAATTTGGTAACTATCGTAGCATGTTGTCGGTCGTAACGAAACTCCTAGAAATGATCCATCATCTCAAACGAGTTGCCAGTAGCCAAACTTCTCAAAATTGCGATAGAAACCATCGGAGTGGTACATAATCCAAACATATTGTCGGTCAAAACAAGCTCATAAAAGTAATCCAACTTCTCTAACGAGTAGCCGGTATCCAAATTTCTCAAAATTGCAATCTAAAGCATCGGAGAGGTTCAAAATCCGAACCAGTCAAAAATAGAAGCCGGGAGTATTGGGATTAATTTGGTAACTATCCTAGCATGTTGTCATTTTAAACAGAACTCTTGAAAGCGATAAAACCACTCAAACGTGTTGCATGTAGACATGTTTTTTTTAATTGAGATCTAAACCATCGGAGAGGTACATAATCCGTACCGCTCAAAAATTCAAACTGGCAGTATTGCGATTTATTTGATAACTATCCCAGCATGATGTCGATTGAAGAAAAATCTTAGAAGTGATCCAACCTCACAAATGAGTAGCTGGTATCCAACTTTTCATAATTGCGTTCTAAAGCATCGGAGAGGCACGAAATCCGTACCTGTGAAAAATAAAAACCGGCAGTATTGCGGTTCATTTAGAAACTATCCTAGCAAGTTGTCGGTCGTAACAAAACTCTTTGAAATAATCCATCCTCTCAAACGAGTTGCCGGCAGCCAAACTTCTCAATATTGCGTTAGAAACCATTAGAGTTGTATATAATCCGTACCCGTAAAAAATTCAAACTGGGAGCATTGCGATTCATTTGGTAACTATGCATGGATGTTGTCGGTCGAAACGAACTCATAAAATCTATTCGACAACTCTATCGAGTAGCCGGTATCCATATTTCTCAAAATTGCGATCTAAAGCATCATAGAAGCTGAGAGTATTGTGATTTATTTGGTAACTATCGTAACATGATGTCGGTAGAAACGTGTTGCCAGTAGCCCAATTTCTCATAATTGCAATAGAAACCATCGGAGTGGTACATAATCCGTAGCGGTCAAAAATTCAAACCGGGGGCATTGCGATTCATTTGGAAACTATCCAGCGTGTTGTCGGTCGAAAAGAACTCATAAAAACAATCCAACTTCTCTAACGAGTAGCCGGTATCCATATTTCACAAAATCGCGATCTAAAGCATCGGAGAGGTTCGAAATCCCAACCTGTCATAAATAGAAGCCGGGAGTATTGCAATTTTTTGGGTAACTATCCTAGCATGTTGTCGGTAAAAGCGAAACTCTTTAAATCGATCCAGCCTCTCAAACATGTTGCCGGTATCCAAGTTTCTCAGAATTGCGATCTAAAGCATCATTGAGGTACGAAATATGTATCAGTCAATACTAATCGGGAGTATTGCGATTTATTTGGTAACTATCTTGGCATGCTGTCGATTGAAACAAAACTCTTAAAAAAGATCCAACCACTCGAACAAGTTGCATGTAGCCAAGCTTTTCTGAAATGCGATCTAAACCATCGGATAGGTACATAATCCGTACCGGTAAAAAATTCAAACTGATGGTATTAAGATTCATTTGATAACTATCCTAGCATGTTGTCTATCGAAGCGAAACTCTTAGAAGCGTTCCAAACTCACAAACGAGTTGCCGGTATTCAACCTTAATTGTGTTCTAAAGCATCGGGGAGGTACGAAATCCGTACTAGTGAAAAGTTAAAACAGGCAGTATTGCGATTCATTTGGCAACTATCCTAGCAAGTTGCCGATCGGAATGAAACTCTTTAAAATGATCCATCCTCACAAACGAGTTGCCGGTTGCCAAACTTCTCAAAATTGCGATAGAAACCATCAGAGTGGTACATATTACGTACCGGCAAAAAATTCAAACCGGGCGTACTGCGATTCATTTGGTAACTATCCAAGCATGTTGTCGGTCAAAACAAACTCTTAAAAATGATCCAACTTCTCTAACGAGTAGCCGCTATCCAAACATCTCAGAATTGCGATCTAAAGCATCATAAAGGTTTAAAATCTGAACCAGTCATAAATAGAAACCGGGAGTATTGCAAAACTATCCTAGCATGTTGTCGGTCGAAACAAAACTCTTAAAATCGATCAGACCTCTCAAACGTGTTGCCGGTATCCATGCTTCTCGGAATAACGATCTATAGAATCATTGAGGTAGAAATATGTACTAGTCAAAAATACAAACCGGGAGTATTGTGATTCATTTGGTAACTATCTTGGCATGTTGTCTATTGAAACAAAACTCTTAAATACGATCCAACCTCACGAACAAGTTGTATCTACCCAAGCTTTTCTTAATTGCGATCAAAGCCATCGGAGAGGTACATAATCCGTACCGGTAAAAAATTTAAACTGGGGGTATTACGATTCATTTGATAACTATCCTTGTATGTTATCAATCGAAGCGAAACTCTTAGAAGCGATCCAACATAAAAAACGAGTTGTCGAAATCTAACCTTTCATAATTACTTTATAAAGCATCGGAGAGGTACGAAATCTGTACTAGTGCAAAAATTAAAACCGGCAGTATTGCGATTCATTTGGTAACTATCGTAGCATGTTGTTGGTCCTAACAAAATTCTTTGAAATGATTTATTCTCTAAAACAAGTTGTCGGCATCAAAACATCCCAAAATTGCGATCGAAACCATCTGAGTGGTACATATTCCGTACCGTTAAAAAATTCAAACCGTGAGCATTGCGATTCATTTGGTAACTATCCATGCATGTTGTCGGTCGAAATGAACTCATAAAAACAATCTGACAACTCTATCGAGTATCCGGTATCCATATTTCTCAAAATTGTGATCTAAAGCATCGGAGAGGTTCGAAATCCGAACCAGTCATTAATAGAAGCCGGGAGTATTGCGATTTATTTGGGAACTTTCCTAACATGATGTCGGTCAAAACAAAACTTTTTAAATCGATCCAACCTCTCAAACGTGTTGCCGGTATCAATGATTCTCGGAATTACGATCAAAAGCATCATTGATGTATGAATTATGCACCAGTGAAAAATACAAACCGGGAGTATTGCGATTCATTTGGTAACTATCTTGGCATGTTGTCTGTTGAAACAAAATTCTTAAATACGATCCAACCTCTCGAACAAGTTGCATCAAGCCAAACATTTTTTAATTGCGATCTAAGCCATCGGAGAGGTACATAATCCGTACCGATAAAAAATTCAAACAGAGGGTATTGCGATTCATTTGATAACTATCCTAACATGTAATCAATCGAAGAAAAACTCTTAGAAGCGACCTAACATCACAAACGAGTTGTCGGAATCCAACCTTTCATAATTGCGTTATAAAGCATCGGAGAGGTACGAAATCTGTACTAGTGAAAAATTAAAACCGGCAGTATTGCGATTCATTTGGTAACTATCGTAGCATGTTGTTGGACCTAACGAAATTCATTGAAATGATTCATTCTCTAAAACAAGTTGCCGGTATCAAAACTTCTCAAAATTATGAACGAAACCATCGGAGTGGTACATATTCCGTACCGTTAAAAAATTCAAACCGAGAGCATTGCGATTAATTTGGTAACTATCCATGCATGTTGTCGGTCGAAACGAACTCGTAAAATCAATTCGACAACTCTATCGAGTAGCCGGTATCCATATTTCTCAAAATTGCGATCTCAAGCATCAGAGAGGTTCAAAATCAGAACCTGTCATTAATAGAAGCCGGGAGTATTGCAATTTATTTGGTAACTATCATAACATGATGATGGTCGAAACGAAACTCTTTAAATCGATCCAACCTCTCAAACGTGTCGCCGGTATCAAAGATTCTCGGAATTGCGATCCAAAACATCATTGATGTTCGAAATATGTACCAGTCAAAAATTCAAACCGGGAGTATTGCGATTCATTTGGTAACTATCTTGGCATGTTGTCTGTTGAAACAAAACTCTTTAATACGATCCAACCTCTCGAAAAAGTTGCATCTAGCCAAGCTTTTCTTAGTTGAGATCTAAGCCATCGGAGAGGTACATAATCCGTACCGGTAAAAAAGTCAAACTGAGGGTATTGCGACTCATTTGATAGCAATCCTTACATGTTATCAATCGAAGCGAAACTCTTAGAAGCGATCAAACATCACAAACGAGTTATCGGAATCCAACCTTTCATAATTGCGTTATAAAGCATCGGTGAGGTGCGAAATTTGAACTAGTGAAAAATTAAAATCGGCAGTATTGCAATTCATTTGGTAACTATCGTAGCATGTTGTTGGTCGTAACGAAATTCTTTGAAATGATCCATTCTCTAAAACAAGTTGCCGGTATCAAAACTTCTCAAAATTGCGATCGAAACCATCGGAGTGGTACATATTCCGTACCGTTAAAAAATTCAAACTGGGAGCATTGTGATTCATTTGGTAACTATCCATGCATGTTGTCGGCCGAAACGAACTCATATAAACAATCCGACATCTCTATCGAGTAGCCGGTATACATATTTCTCAAAATCGCGATCTAATGCATCGGAGAGATACATAATCTGTACCGGACAAAAATACAAACTGGTATTATTACGATTCATTTGATAACTACCCTGGCATGTTGTCGATCAAAGCAAAACTCATAGAAGCGATACAAACTCACAAACGAGTTGCCGGTATCCAACATTTCATAATTGCGTTCTAAAGCATCAGAGAGGTACAAAATCCGTACCAGTCAAAAATTAAAACCAGCAGTATTGCGATTCATTTGGTAACTATCCTCGCATGTTGCCGGTCGTAACGAAACTCTTAGAAATGATTCATCCTCTCAAACGAGTTGTCAGTTGCCAAACTTCTCAGGATTTCGAGAGAAACCATCGGAGAGGTACATAATATGTACAGGTCAAAAATTCAAACCAGGAGCATTGCGATTCATTTGGTAACTATCCATGCATGTTGTCGGTCGAAATGAACTCATATAAACAATCCGACAAATCTATCGAGTAGCCGGTATCCATATTTCTCAAAATTGTGATCTAAAGCATCGGAGAGGTTCAAAATACGCACCAGTCATTACTAGAAGCCGGGAGTATTGCGATTTATTTGGTAACTATCCTAACATGATGTCGGTCAAAACGAAACTCTTTAAATCGATCCAACCTTTCAAATGTGTTGCCGGTATCAAAGATTCTCGGAATTGCGATCAAAAGCATCATTGATGTACGAAATATGTATTAGTCAAAAATACAAACCGGAAGTATTGCGATTCATTTGGTAACTATCTTGGATTGTTGTCGATTGAAACAAAACTCTTAAAAACGATCCAACCTCTCGAACAAATTTTATGTAGCCAAGCTTTCTAAATTGCGATTTAAACCATCGGAGAGATACATAATCCGTACCGGTCAAATATTTAAACTAGGAGTATTGCAATTTATTTCATACCTATCCTTGCATGTTGTCGATCGAATATAAACTTTTAGAAGCGATCAAAGCTCACAAACGAGTAGCTGGTATCCCACTTTTCATAATTGCGCTCTAAAGCATCGAAGAGGTACGAAATCTATACCAGTGAAAAATAAAAATCGGCAGTATTGCGATTCATTTGGTAACTATCCTTGTATGTTGTCGGTCGTAACGAAATTCTTAGAAATGATACATCCTCTCAAACGAGTTGCCGGTAACCAAATTTCTCATAATTATGATAGAAACCATCGGAGTGGTACATAATCCGTACCGGGCATAAATTAAAACTGGGAGCATTGCGATTCATTTGGAAACTATCCAAGCATGTTGCCGCCCGAAACTATCCCATTAAAACAATCCAAATTCTAAAACAAGTAGCCGGTATCCATATTTCTTAGAATTGCGATCTAAAGCATCGGAGAAGTTCGAAATCCGAACCAGTCATAAAAAGAAGTCGGGAGTATTGCGATTTATTTGGTAACTGTCCTAGCATATTGTCGGTCGAAACGAAACTCTTAAAATCAATTCAACCTCTCAAAAGAGTTGCCGGTATCCAAGCTTCTTAGAATTGCGATCTAAAGCATCATAGAGGTACGAAATATGTACCAGTCAAAAATTCAATCCGGGAGTATTGCGATTAATTTCATAACTATCCAAGCAGGTTTTCGGTTGAAAATGAACTCTTAAAAAAGATCCAACCTCTCAAACGAGTTGCATGTAGGCATGTTTTTTTGAATTGAGATCTAAACCATCGGGGAGGTACATAATCCGTACCGGTCAAAAATTCAAACTGGAATTATTGCGATTCATTTGATAACTATCCTAGCATGTTGTCGATCTAAGAAAACTCATAGAAGCGATCCAACCACACAAACGAGTAGTTGGTATCCAACTTTTCATAATTGCGTTCATCGGAGAGGTACGAAATCCGTACTAGTAAAAAATTAATACCGGCAATATTGGGATTCATTTGGTAACTTTCCTAGCTAGTTGTCGGTCGTATCGAAACTCTTTGAAATGATACATTCTCTCAAACAAGTTGCTGGTAGCCAAATTTCTCTGAATTGCGATAGAAACCATCGGAGTGATACATAATCCTTACCGGTCAAAAATTCAAATAAGGAGTATTGCGATTCATTTGGTAACTATCCAAGCAAGTTGTCGGTCGAAACGAACTCCTAAAATCGATCTAATATCTCAAACGAGTAGCCGGTATCCAAACTTCTCAGAATTGCAATCTAAAGCTTCGGAGAGGTTTAAAATCCGAACTAGTCATAAATAGAAACAGGGAGTATTGCGATTTATTTGTTAACTAACCTAGCATCTTGTCGGTCGAATCAAAACTCTTTAAATCGATCCAACCTCGCAAACGTGTTGCTGGTATCCAAGCTTCTCCGAATTGCAATCTAAAGCATCATTGAGGTATTAAAATATGCACCAGTAAAAGATACAAACTGGGAATATTGCGATTCATTTGGTAACTATCTTGGTATGTTGTCGGTTGAGACAAAAATCATAAAAACGATCCAACCTCTAAAACGAGTTCCATGTAGACATGCTTTTCTGATTTGAGATCTAAACCATCGGAGAGGTACTTAATCCGTACCGGCAAAAAATTCAAACTGGGAGTATTGCAATTCATTTGATAACTATCCTAACATGATGTCGATCGAAGCGAAACACTTAGAAGCGATCCAAACTCATAATCGAGTTACTGGTATCCAACCTTTCATAATTGCGCTCTAAAGCATCGGAGAGGTACGAAATCCGTACCAGTCAAAAATTAAAACCGGCAATATTGCGATTCATTTGGTAACTATCCTCACATGTTAACGGTCGCAGCGAAACTCTTAGAAATAATTCATCCTCTCAAACGAGTTGCAGGAGTGGTACATAATACGTACCGGTCAAAAATTCAAACCGGGAGCAATGCGCTTCATTTGGTAACTAGCCAAGCATGTTGTCGGTCGAAACGAACTCATAAAAACAATCAAACATCTCAAACGAGTAGCCGGTATCCATACTTCTCTGAATCGCGTACTAAAGCATCAGAGAGGTTTGAAATCCAAGCCAGTCATAAATAGAACCCGGGTGTATTGCAATTTATTTGGTAACTATCCAAGCATGCTGTCAGTTGAAACGAAACTTTTTAAATCGATCCAACCTCTCAAACGTGTTGCCGGTATCCATGCTTCTCAGAATTGCGATCTAAAGCATTATAGAGGTACGAAATATATACCTGTCAAAAATTCAAACCGGGAGCATTGCGATTCATTTGGTAACTATCCTATCATGTTATCGGCTGAAACAAAACTCTTAAAAAAGATCAAACCTCTCTAAGGAGTTGCATGTAGGTATGTTTTTTAAATTGAGATCTAAACCATCGCAGAGATACAAAATCTGTACCGGTCAAAAATTCAAACAGGGAGTATTGCGATTCATTTCATAAATATTGTAGCATGTTGTCGATTGAAGAGAAACTCTTTGAAGCGTTCCAAACGCACAAACTAGTAGCTGGTATCAAATTTTTCATAATTGCGTTATAAAGCATCGGAGAGGTACGAAATCCGTAGCAGTGAAAAATTAAAACTGACAGTATTACAATTTATTTGGTAACTATCCTAGCATGTTGATGGCCGCAACGAAACTCTTAGAAATGATACATCCTCACAAACGAGTTCCCGCTAGCCAAATTTCTCATAATTGTGATAGAAGCCATCGGAGTGGTACATAATCCGTACCGGTCAAAATTTTGAACTGGGAGCATTGCGATTCATTTGGGAACTATCAGAGCATGTTGTCGGTCGAAACAAAACTCTTAAAAATGATCCAACCTCTCAAACGAGTTGCATGTAGGCATGCTTTTTTAAATTGAGATCTAAAGTATCGGCAAGGTTTGAAATCCGAACCAGTCATAAATAGAAGCCGGGAGTATTACGATTTATTTGGTAACTGTACTAGCATGTTGTCGGTCGAATTGAAACTCTTAAAATTGATCCAACCATTCAAACGAGTTGCCGGAATCCAAGCTTCTCAGAATTACGATCTAAATCATCTTAGAGGTACGAAATATGTACCAATCTAAAATTCAATCCGAGAGTATTGCGATTCATTTGGTAACTATCCTTGGATGTTGTCGGTTGAAAACGAACTCTTTACAAAGATCCAACCTCTCAAACGAGTAGCATGTAGGAATGCATTTTTGAATTGAGATTTAAACCATCGGAGAGGTACATAATCCGTACAGGTCAAAAATTCAAACTGGGAGTATTGCGATTCATTTGATAACTATCCTAGCATGTTGTCGATCGAAGAAAACTCTTAGAAGCGTTCCAAACTCACAAACGAGTAGGTGTATCCAACTATTCATAATTGCGTTCTAAGGCATCGGGGTGGTACGAAATCCGTACCAGTGAAAAAGTTAAACCGGCAGTATTGCGATTCATTTTGTAACAATCGTAGCATGTTGTCAGTCGTAACGAAACTCTTTGAAATGATCCATCGTCTCAAACGTGTTGCCGGTAGCCAGACTTCTGAAAATTACGATAGAAACCATTGGAGTGGTACATAATCCGTACCATTCAAAAATTCAAACCGGAAGCATTGCGATTTATTAGGTAACTATCCAAGCATATTGTCGGTCGAAACAAAACTCGTAAAATCGATCCAACCTCTCAAACGTGTTGCTGGTATTCAAGCATCTCGAAATTGTGATTTATTTGGTAACTATCCTACCATGTTGTCGGTTGAAACAGAACTCTTAAAAGTGATCCAACCTCTCAAACGAGTTGCATGTAGACATCCTTTTTTGAATTGAGATCTAAACCATCGGAGAGGTATATAATCCGTAGCGGTCAAAAATTTACACTCGGAGTATTACTATTCATTTGATAACTATCCAAGCATGTTGTAGATCGAAGAAAACTCTTAGAAGCGATCCAACATCACAAACGAGTAGCTGGTATCCAACTTTTTATAATTGCGTTCTAAAGCATCGGAAAGGTACGAAATCCGTACCAATGAAAAGTTAAAACCGGTAGTATTGAGATTCATTTGGTAACTATCCTAGTAAGATGTCGGTCGTAGCGAAACTCTTATAAATGATACATCCTCCCAAACGAGTTGTCGGTAGCCTAATTTCACAGAATAGCGATAAAAACTATCGGAGTGGTACATAATACGTACCGGTCAAAAATTCAAACTGAGAGTATTACGATTCATTTGGAAACTATCCATGCATGATGTCGATATGAAACGAACTTTTTAAAATGGTCCAACTTCTCAAACGAGTAGCCGGTATCCAAACTTATCAGAATTGCGATCTAAAGCATCGGAGAGGTTTAAAATCCGAACCAATCATAAATAGAAACGGGGAGTATTGCGATTTATTTGGTAACTATCCTACCATGTTGTCGGTCGAAATAAAAATCTTTAAATCGAATCAACCTCACGTGTTGCCGGTATCGAAGCTTCTCAGAATTGTGATTTATTTTGTAACTATCCTAGCATGTTGCAGGTTGAAATAGAACTCTTAAACACGATCCAATCTCTCAAACGAGTTGCATGTAGACATGCTTTTTTAAATTGAGATCTAAACCTTCGAAGAAGTACATAATCCGTACCAGTCAAAACTTCAAACTGAGGGTATTATGAATTATTTGATAACTGTCCTAGCATCTTACCGATCGATGCGAAACTCTTTGAAGCAATCCAGCCTCACAAACGAGTTACCGGTATCCAACCTATCATAATTGCGTTCTAAAGCATCGGAGAGGTACGAAGGCCGTACTTGTGACAAATTAAAATTGACAGTATTGCAATTCATTTGGTAACTCTCGTAGCATGTTGTCGGTTGTAACGAAACACTTAGAAATGATCCATCATCTCAAACGAGTTGCAAGTAGCCAAGCTTCTCAAAATTGCGATTGAAAGCTTAGGAGTGGTACATAATCCGTACCGGTCTTAAATTAAAACTGGGAGTATTGCGATTCATTTTATAACTATCCAAACATATTGTCGGTCCAAACGAGCTCATAAAAACAATCCAACTTCTCTAGCGAGTAGCCGGTATCCTAATTTCCCAAAATCGCGATCTAAATCATCGGAGAGGTTCGAAATCCGAACTAGTCAAAAATAGAAGCCGGGAGTATTGTGATTTATTTGGTAACTATCCTAGCATGTTGTCAGTTTAAACAGAACTCTTAAATGCGATCCAACCTCTCAAAGTTGTTGCATGTAGACATGCTTTTTTGAATTGAGATCTAAACCATCGGAGAGGTACATAATCCGTACCGGTCAAAAATTCAAACTGGGAGTATTGCGATTTATTTGATAACTATCCCAGCATGTTGTCGATTGAAGAAAACTCTTAGAAGCGATCCAACCTCACAAACGAGTAGTTGGTATCCAACTTTTCATAATTGCGTTCTAAAGCATCGGAGAGGTACGAAATCCGTACTAGTAAAAAATTAAAACCGGCAGTATTGCGATTCATTTGGAAACTATCCTAGCAAGTTGTCGGTCGTAATGAAATTCCTTGAAATGATCTATCCTCTCAAACGAGTTGTCGGTAGCCAAACTTCTCAATATTGTGATAGAAACCATTAGAGTGGTTCATAATCCGTACCGGTAAAAAATTTAAACTTAGAGCATTGTGATTCATTTGGTAGCTATACATGCATGTTTTCGGTCAAAACGAACTCATAAAAACAATCCAACTTCTCTAATGAGTAGCCGGTATCCATATTTCATAATATCGCAATCTAAAGCATCGGAGAGGTTCGAAATCCGAACCAGTCTTAAATAGAAGCCGGGAGTATTGCGATTTATTTGGTAACTATCCTAGCATGTTGTCGGTCGAAACGAAACTCTTTAAATCGATCTAACCTTCAAACGTGTTGCCGGTATCCAAGCTTCTCGGAATTGCAATTTATTTGGTAACTAACCTAGCTTGTTGTCGGTTGAACAAAACTCTTAAAAGCGATCCAACCTCTCAAAGTTGTTGCATGTAGACATGTTTTTTTTAATTGAGATGTAAACCATCGGAGAGGTACATAATCCGTACCGGTCAAAAATTCAAACTGGGAGTATTGCGCTTCATTTGATAACTATCCTAACATGTTGTCGATCGATGGGAAACTCTTAGAAGCGATCTAAACTCGCAAACGAGTTTCCGGTATCCAACATTTCATAATTGTGCTCCAAAGCATCGGATAGGTACAAAAATCGTACTAGTCAAAAATTAAAACCGACAGTATTGCGATTCATTTTGTAGTTATCCTCACATATTGACGGTCGTAGCGAAGCTCTTAGAAATAATGCATCCTCTCAAACGAGTTGCCAGTAGCCAAATTTCTCAGAATTTTGATAGAAACCTTCGGAGTGGTACATAATACGTACCGGTCAAAAATTCAAACCGGGAGCAATGCGATTCATTTGATAACTAGCAAAGCGTGTTGTCGATCGAAACGAACTCATACAAACAATCTAACATCTCAAACGAGTAGCCGGTATCCATACTTCTCAGAATCGCGATCTAAAGCATCGGAGAGGCTCGAAATCCAAGCAATTTATAAATAGAATCTGGGTGTATTGCAATTAATTTGGTATTTATCCAAGCATGTTATCGGTTGAAACGAAACATTTAAAATCGACCCAACCTCTCAAACGTGTTGCCGGTATCCATGCTTCTCATAATTGCGATCTAAAGCATTATAGAGGTACGAAATATGTACAATTCAAAAATTCAAACCGGGAGTATTCCGATTCATTTGGTAACTATCCTAGCATGTTGTCGGTTTAAACAAAGCTCATAAAAAGGATCCAACCTCTCAAAGGAGTTGCATGTAGGCATGCTTTTTGAAATTGAGATCTAAAACATCGAAGAGGTTGATAATCCCTACCGGTAAAAAATTCAAACAGGGAGTATTTTGATTCATTTCATAACTATCGTAGAATGTTGTCGATCGAAGAAAAACTCTATGAAGCGATCCAAACTCACTAACGAGTAGCTGGTATCTAATTTTTCATAATTGCGTTATAAAGCATCGGAGAGGTACGAAATCCGTAGCAGTGAAAAATTAAAGCCGGCAGTATTGCGATTTAATTGGTAACTATTCTAGCATGTTGTCGGTTGAAACAGAACTCTTAAAAGCCATCCAACCTCTCAAACGAGTTGCATGCAGATATCCTTTTTTGAATTGAGATCTAAACCATCGGAAAGGTACATAATCCGTACCGTTCAAAAATTTAAACTGGGAGTATTGTGATTCATTTTATAACTATCCCAACATGTTGTCGATCAAAGAAAATTTTGAGATGCGATCCAACATCACAAGCGAGTAGCTGGCATCTAGCTTTTTTTAATTGCGTTCTAAACCATCGGAGAGGTACAAAATCCGTACCATTGAAAATTTAAAGCCGGTAGTATTGCGATTCATTTGATAGCAATCCCAGCATGTTGTCGATCGAAGAAAACTCTTAGAAGCGATCCAATATCACAAACGAGTAGCTGGTATCCAACTTTTTATAATTGCGTTCTAAAGCATCGGAGAGGTACGAAATCGGCACCAGTAAATAATTTAAGCCGGCTGTATTGCGATTCAATTCGTAATTATCCTGGTAAGTTGTCGGTCGTAACGAAAATCTTAGAAATGATACATCCTCTCAAACGAGTTGCAGGTATCCAAATTTCTCAGAATAGCGATAAAAACTATCGGAGTGGTACATAATACGTACCGGTCAAAAATTAAAACTGGGAGTATTGCGATTCATTTTGTAACTATCCAAGCATGTTGTCGATCGAAAGGAACTCTTAAAAACAATCCAACTTCTCAGACGAGTAGCCGGCATCCAAACTTATTAGAATTAGGATCTAAAGCATCGGAGAGGTTTGAAATTCGAACCAATCATAAATAGTAACCGGGAGTATTGCGATTTATTTGGTAACTTTCCTACAATGTTGTCGGTCGAAACGAAACTCTTTAAAACGGTCCAACCTCTCAAACGTGTTGCCAGTATCGAAGCTTCTCGGAATTGTGATTTATTTGGTAACTATCCTAGCATGTTGTCGGTTGAAACAGAATACAAAAAATGATCCAACCTCTCAAACGAGTTGCATGTAGACATGCTTTTTTGGATTGAGATCTAAGCCTTCGGAGAGGTACATAATCTGTACCGGCCAAAAAATCAAACTGAGGGTATTACGAATCATTTGATAACTATCCTAGCATCTTATCGATTGATGCGAAACTCATTTAAGCGATCCAACCCCAGAAACGAGTTTCCGGTATCCAACCTATCATAATTGCGTTCTAAAGCATCAGAGAGGTATGAAATCCGTACTTGTGAAAAATTAAAACTGGCAGTATTGCGATTCATTTGGAAACTATCATAGCATATTGTCGGTCGTAACGAAACTCTTAGAAATGATCCATCATCTCAAACGAGTTGCCAGTAGCAAAACTTCTCAAAATTGCGATAGAAACCATAGGAGTGGTTCATAATCCGTACCGGTCTAAAATTTAAACCGGGAGTATTGCGATTAATTTTGTAACTATCCAAACATATTGTCGGTCGAAACGAGCCCATAAAAACAATCCAACTTCTCTAACGAGTAGCCGGTATCCAAATTTCTCCAAATCGCGATCTAAAGCATCGGAGATGTTCTAAATCCGAACAAGTCAAAAATAGAAGCCGAGAGTATTGCGATTTATTTGGTAGCTATCCTAGCATGTTGTCAGTTTAAACAGAACTCCTAAAAGCGATCCAACCTCTCAAACGTGTTGCATGTAGACATGCTTTTTTGAATTGAGATCTAAACCATCGGAGAGGTACATAATCCTTACCGGCCAAAAATTCAAACAGGGAGTATTGCGATTCATTTGATAACTACCCCAACATGTTGTCGATTGAAGAAAGCTCTTAGAAGCGATCTACCCTCGCAAACGAGTAGCTGGTATCCAACATTTCTTAATGGCGTTCTAAAGCATCGGAGAGGTACGAAATCTGTACCAGTAAAAAATTAAAACCGGCAGTATTGCGATTCATTTGGAAACTATCCTAGCAAGTTGTCGGTCGTAACGAAGCTCTTGGAAATGATCTATCCTCTCAAACGAGTTGCCGGTAGCCAAACTTCTCAATATTACGGTAGAACCATTAGAGTGGTACATAATCCGTACCGGTAAATAATTCAAACTGGGAGTATTGCGATTCATTTGGTAACTATACATGCATGTTGTCGGCCGAATCGAACTCATAAAAACAATCCAACTTCTCTAAAAAGTAGCCGGTATCCATATTTCACAAAATTGCAATCTAAAGCATCTGAGAGGTTCCAAATCCAAGCCAGTCCTAAATAGAAGCCGGGAGTATTGCGATTTATTTGGTAACTATCCTAGCATGTTGTCGGACGAAACGAAACTCTTTAAATCGATCCAACCTCTCAAACGTGTTGCCGGTATCACAGCTTCTCGGAATTGCGATTTATTTGGTAACTATCCTAGCATGTTGTCGGTTGAAACAACACTCTTAAAAGTGATCCAACCTCTCAAACGAGTTGTATGTAGACATGTTTTTTTGAATTGAGATCTAAACCATCGGAGATGTACTTAATCCGCACCGGTTAAAAATTCAAACTGGGAGTATTGCGAATCATTTGATAACTATCCAAGCATGTTGTCGATCGATGAGAAACTCTTAGAAGCGATCCAAACTCACAAGCGAGTTTCCGGTATCCAACCTTTCATAATTTTGCTCTAAAGCATTGGAGAGGTATGAAATCTGTACCAGTCAAAAATTAAAACCGACAGTATTGCGATTTATTTGGTAGCTATCCTTACATATTGTCGGTCGTAGCGAAACTCTTAGAAATAATACATCCTCTCAAACGAGTTGCCAGTAGCCTAATTTCTCAGAATTTCGATAGAAACTATCGGAGTGGTACATAATACGTACCGGTCAAAAATTTAAACCGGGAGCAATGCGATTCATTTGATAACTAGCCAAGCATGTTGACGATAGAAACGAGCTCATAAAAATAATCTAACATCTCAAACGAGTTGCCGGTATCCATACTTCTCATAATCACGATCGAAAGCATCGGAGAGGTTCGAAATCCAAGCCAGTCATAAATAAAATCCAGGTGTATTGCAATTTATTTGGTAACTATCCAAGCATGTTGTCTGCTGAAACGAAACTTTTAAAATCGATCCAACCTCTCAAACGTGTTGCCGGTATCCATGCTTTTCAGAATTGCGATCTAAAGCAATGTAGAGGTACGAAATATGTACCATTCAATAATTCAAACCGGGAGTATTGCGATTCATTTGGTAAATGGTACGAAATATGTACCATTCAAAAATTCAAACCGGGAGTATTGCGATTCAGTTGGTATCTATCTTAGCATATTGTCGGCTGAAACAGAACTCTTAAAAGCGATCCAACATGTCAAACGAGTTGCATGTAGTCATTATTTTTTGAATTGAGATCTAAACCTTCGGATTGGTACATAATCCGTACCGGTCAAAACTTCAAACCGTGAGCATTGCGATTCATTTGGTAACTATCCAAGAATGCTGTCGGTCGAAACAAACTCATAAAAACAATCCAACTTCTATAACGAGTACCTCTCCGATGCTTTAGAATTCAATTATGAAAAGTTGGCTACCACCTACTCGTTTGTGAGGTTGGATCACTTCTAAGAGTTTTCTTCACTGGTACGGCTCCTATCTATGACTTGTTCGGATTTCAAACTTCTTCGATGCTTTAGATCTCAATTTTAAAAAGCATGCCTACATGCAACTCGTTTGAGAGGTTAGATAATTTTTAAGAGTTTCGTTTCGACCGACAAAATGCTCTGATAGTTACCAAATGAATCGCAATACTCCCGGTTTGAATTATTGACCGGTACGGATTATTTACCACTCCGATAGTTTCTATCACAATTATGATAAATTTGGCTACCGGCGACTCGTTTGAGAGGATGTGTCATTTCTAAGAGTTTTGTTGCGGCCAATAACATGCAAGGATAGTTACCAAATAAATCGCAATACTGCCGGCTTTAATTTTTCACTGGTACAGATTTCGTACCTCTTCGATGCTTTATAACGCAATTATGAAAAATTGGATACCAGCTACTAATTTGTGAGTTTGGATCGCTTCATAGAGTTTTTCTTCGATCGACAACATGCTACGATAACTATGAAATGAATCGCAATACTCCCTGTTTGACTTTTTGACCGGTACGGATTATGTACCTCACCGATGGTTTAGATCTCAATTTCAAAAAGCATGCCTACATGCAACTCCTTTGAGAGGTTGGTTCTTTTTTATAAGTTTTGTTTAAACCGACAACATGCCAAGATAGTTACCAAATGAATCGCAATACTCCCGGATTGAATCGACAACATGCCAAGACCTATGTACATAGGCAAAGCTAGTGAAAGTAAAAGATGGCCCTTTGTGAGAGTTTGTGCGGAAGTCAGGGCTACAGATGAGCTGCCTGAACAAGTGTCTATGATTGTGGATGGTAACTATACTATCAACCTTGTTGTTGAATACAACTGGGTCCCTAGTAGATGCCTACACTGTAAATTGTTTGGTTATAGTGACACTCACTACTTGGAGTTGGAATCATTTTAGTGAGGCAGACAATACTTACCATCTTTCTAAGCATGAGTGATATTGGGAAGGAACCCAAATGGGGTTCTCTTACTGTTTAGATGCCCCAGGAGCATATGCAAAGCTTGGGCAGATCTGTCTTTATGCTTTAGAGTGAGAGCCACCTCATCCTTGGTGAGGAAGAAAGTGAGTATGCATCGTTCAACTTCAGATAACAGCCTTATGAGTGACCGCAGTGAGGATGTGAGGGAGCCAGTCAAATTTACACCCCAAAGTTGGTCACATGCAATTAAAAATGAGTTTGCCAATTTTGCTAAAGTGTTTGTTGATTGTACATGTATTAGATGCCATAATTGGGAGACCTCCTAGAACAGTTTTTTGGGAGGGATAACCTGAGTGAGAAGAGAGATCTTCATTGGTTCTTCTGGGAAGACCTCCTAGAACAGTTTTCTGGGAGGAATAACATGAGTGAGTGGAGAGTTGTTCTTTGTTTCTGGTGGAAGAAGATTTTGCTCCTCCAAGAGTCGGACCATTGGATGGATGGCAAAGCATGGAAGCTGTAATGGCCACTGGAATTTGAGTGGGCTTGTCCTTCATTCCAGTTATGTCATTATGGGAATCAATGATTTCAAATCCCCCAACAGTCATGGATTGATTGTTAAGCATGAGAGTTGTCTTGGCCACTAGAATTTGAGTGGGCTTGTCCTTCATTCCAGGTGGTTCAATATGAGCTTAAATAGTTTCAATAATTCCACAAGTCACGGGCGGTTGGTGAATCATAGTAGCTGTAATGGCCATTGGAATTTGAGTGGGCTTGGCCTTCATTGCGGGTGTCTCATTATTAGCTTAAATGTGTTCACCACCCCACTGTCCTCCTCGTACTGCTCCATCATCGGTTCTTGTGATGGTTTTGTTCTTATTAGGTACTCAATATGGTGTATAACCTATAAGGGTGGACATTGCTGGGCTAGGCTCCTTATCCACCTCTATAAGGTTAGAACTTTATGTGAGGCATTTCATACTCACTCCTTTTGCTGTATACATCATAGTGTCGTAAGTATAGGTCTTTTTGAGTGGGAAAAGGGTTGCTGGGTTACGCTCATTCCTCTGTCCTACTTAATCGGCCTTATTCTTGCTTACTACACTGTGAAGGAACACAGAATGGAGATTTTTGTCTACCTTCTTGCAGGTACAGACAAGGACTGGAGCAGAAGACTCTTGAGACAATTTCTCAAGAATGCCTATATGAGGGGTAAGGAGAGTGGAGTGATTCTAAGATGTAGAGGCCTAACTGCTGTTGTTGTGATACCTCTCTTTCAGGTCGTTTCTAAGATCGGGGGGCTTGGATGGAGGTATTATTTATTTTCTATCTACACCATGTATGATGAGTACATCTAAAATAAATTTTGGGTGTTGGAATATTAGGGGTGTTTAATGATCCTATGAAACAAGCTGAAGTTAGAAACTGGATTAAGGTGCACCATTTAAAAAAAATTGGCCTTGTTGAGACTTAGGTAAAGCCTTGCAATAAGGACTGGATCTTAAACTCAATTAGCGAGAACTGGGAGTCTAAGCAAAACTATGAATTCTCCCCTTCGGGAAGAATCTGGCTTTGTTGGGATTCTAGGTTTGCTAAAGCCAATAATTTCAGCATATCCGAGCAAATGATTACTGCTGATCTCACACTTAATAAACAACATTGAGATTAAAATTGCTGTTATATATGGTAGTAACTCCAGGACTGCTAGGAGGATCTTATGGAATGATATTGAAGACTTAGCTTGCAATGTGACTAAGCTTTTAGCTCTCTTGGGGGATTTTAATAATATTTTCTCTTCCCAAGAGAAAGTGGGGGGTAGACAAGTCTGGCCCTTCCAAATTGTTGACTTTATTCATTGCATTCAGAACACCGACTTTGTTGATTGCAAGTATAAGGGCAACTTTCTTACTTGGAATAACAAGAAGGTGTGGGGTAGAAGAATCGCTTGTAAACATGATAGGTTATGGTTAATTCCTGTTGGGTATCCACTTTTAATAGATCTGAAGTTTATTTTTTAAATCATGGTATCTCAGACCACTCTCCTTCTATTCTAACCATTTTTAGTGGCACCAAACATGGCCCGACTCCTTTTATGTTCTTTAATTCTTGGGCTGACAATCCCAAGTTTGAAGAAGTGGTGAGGGGTCATTGGAACTGTAAAAGGAAAGGTAATGCTACCTTTAGATTCACTGCTACGATGAGAGAGTTAAAGCCTATTTTAAAGGAAAATTTTGTTGCTACTAAAGTTGATATGCAGATCTCTAACTCTAAACAAGTCCTTGAGGTTATACAGAATAATTTGCAAGTGGATCCCCTCAATTTGTTTCATGCTAATGCTGAAACATCGGCGCTAGAAGTTTATACAAAGTTGATCAGATTGGATGAATCCCAGAAAAGACAAAAGTCTAGAGTGCAATGGTTAGCTCTCGGTGATCAGAACAATGCCTTTCTTCATCGATCCGTGCGAAGTAGAAGATCCAGGAACAACATCACAACTATTTTCAATGAGGAAGGTAAGGAGCTTGTCAATGAGGAGGACATTGCAGCTGAGGCTATAAAGTACTTTGTGGATATCATTGGTAAGCCACATTCTGAAGGTATGCCCCCAAATTTTCTCTCTTGTCTTAATTTTTCTTGTCTTTCTGTTGATGAGAAGCATGAGATGAGCAAGTTTGTTTCTAGGGATGAGATTCTTAGTGTCCTTTTTGGGATTGGGGATGATAAGGCACCAGGGCCTGACAGGTACACAACTTGTTTTTTCAAAAAGTCCTGGAGTACTATTGGGGATAACTTTATGAAAGCTGTGCTTAATTTTTTCCGATCCTCCAAGATGCTAAAAGAGATAAATGCTACATCTATCACCTTGATTCCCAAAGTCCCTATCCCTTGTACTTTTAATGATTTTAGACCTATTGCTTGTAGTAATGTGATTTATAAATGTATATCTAAAGTCATTACTACTCGAATTAAGGTTGTGATTGGTAAACTTGTGAGTCCTAATCAGTCTATTTTTATCTAAGGAAGGAATATCCATGAGAACATCTTATTGACCCATGAAATTCTTAGGAATTACCATACAGACAAAGGGAAAGGAAGATGTACAACCAAGATTGACCTTAGGAAAGCTTATGACATGGTTAGGTGGGAAGCTGTTATAGAAATCCTTTTGGTCGTTAACTTTCCTGAAAACATGATTGGCTGGATCTGGGAGTGTATGTCCACTTCTTCCTACTCTATCAGTCTAAATGGCACCCCTAGAGGTTACTTCCAGGGGAAGAGAGGTCTCAGGCAAGGGGATCCAATGTCCCCCTACCTTTTTATTTTATTAATGGAAGCTTTTAACCAGAAGATGGTTAAAAATGTTATTGAGGGAGATTATGAGCTACACCCTAAGTGTGTGACACCCCAAATCTCCCATCTTTGTTTTGTCGATGATGTCATTGTGTTTATGAAAGGAACTGTAGATAATGCCTTAACACTGACTAATACTCTCAAAGACTTTAATGATTTTGCTGGCCTGGATATTAATTGCAACAAGAGCAAACTTTTTTGTGCAGGAATGAGTGACTATGAGGGTGATAGTTTAAGTAATATTCTAGGCTTTGAGAAGGGAATTTTGCCTGTCAAATATCTTGGATTACCACTTATTACTAATAGACTGAAAAGCTCGGATTGTATGCCTATAATTGATGCTCTATGCTCTAAGATTAAAAATTGGAAGGTAAGCTCCTCAGTTATGCTGGGAGACTGGTTATAGTTAAATCTGTCCTTACCAGTATGCAAGTGTATTGGTCATCTTGTTTTATGCTTCCTGTTGCAACTACTAATTTTATTATGGCAATTTGTAGGAACTTTCTTTGGAGTGGAGAGGAGAAGAGCTGCAGATCCACCCCTATCAGCTAGGAGAGGTGTTGTTACCCATTCAAAGAGGGAGGTCTTGGAATTAGGGACATCTCTGTGAGTAATGCTGCTGCTATCCTCAAGCATACTTGGAAAGTCATTTCTCATAAAAACTCGTTTGAGAGGATGGATCATTTCAAAGAGATTCGTTACGACCGAACCCATGCCAAGATACTTACCAACTGAATCGCAATACTGCAGGTTTTAATTTTTCACTGGTACGAATTTCGTACCTCTTCGATTCTTTAGAACGCAATTATGAAAGGTTGAATACCGGCAACTCGTTTGTGAGGTTGGACCGTTTCTAAGAGTTTCGTTTCGATAGATAACATGCTAGGATAGTTATCAAATGAATCGTAATTCCCTCGGTTTGAATTTTTACCCGGTATGGATTATGTACTTCTCCGATCGTTTAGATCGTAATTCAGAAAAGCTTGGCTACATGCAACTTGTTCGAGAGGTTGGATCGATTTTAAGACTTTTGTTTGAGCCGACAACATTCCAAGATAGTTACCAAATGAATCGCAATACTCCCGCTTCGATCGACAACATGCTAGGATAGTTATAAAATGATTCGCAATACTCCCAGTTTGAATTTTTGACCGGTACGGATTATGTTCCTCTCCGATGGTTTAGATCGCAATTCAGAAAAGCTTTACATGCAACTTGTTCGAGAGGTTGGATCATTTTTAAGAGTTTTGTTTCAACCGTCAACATGCCAAGATTGTTACCAAATGAATCGCAATACTCCCGGTTTGAATTTTTGATTAATACGGATTATGTACCACTCCGATGATTTCTATCGAAATTCTGAGAAGTTTGGCTACCGGCTACTCGTTTGTGTGGATGTATCATTTCTAAAAGTTTCGTTCCGACCGGCAGCATACGAGGATAGTTACCAAATGAATCGCAATACTACCGGCTTTAATTTTTGACTGGCACGGATTTCGTACCTCTCTGATGCTTTAAAACGCAATTATCAATGGTTGGATACCGGCAACTCGTTTGTGAGTTTGGATCGCTTCTAAGAGTTTCGTTTCAATCGACAACATGCTAGGATAGTAATAAAATGAATCTTAATACTCCCAGTTTGAATTTTGGACCAATACGGATTATGTTCCTCTCCGATGGTTTAGATCGCAATTCAGAAAAGCTTGGCTACAATGCAACTTGTTCGAGAGGTTGGACCCTTTTAAGTGTTTTGTTTCAACTGACAGCATGCAAAGATAGTTACCAAATGAATCGCAATACTCCCGGTTTGTATTTTGGATTGGTACATATTTCGTACCTCAAGGATGCTTTAGATCGCAATTTAGAGAAGCTTGGATACCGACAACACGTTTGTGAGGTTGGATCGATTTAAAGAGTTTCGTTTCGACCGACAACATGATAGGTTAGTTACCAAATAAATCGCAATACTCCCAGTTTCTATTTATGATTGGTTCAGATTTTAAACCTCTCCGAAGCTTTAAATCACAATTCTGAGAAGTTTGGATACCGGCTACTCATTTGAGAAGTTGGATCGTTTTTAAGAGTTCGTTTCAACCGACAACATGCTTGGATAGTTACCAAATAAATTGCAATGCTCCCAGTTTGAATTTTTGACCGGTACGGATTATGTACCACTCCGATGGTTTTTATCGAAATTCTGAGAAGTTTGGCTTCCGGCTACTCGTTTGAGAGGATCTATCATTTCTTAAAGTTTCGTTACGACCAGCAGCATGCGAGGATAGTTACCAAATGAATTGCAATACTGCCGGTTTTAATTTTTCAATTGTACGGATTTCGTACCTCTTCGATGCTTTAGAATGCAATTATGAAAGGATGGATACCGGCAACTCGTTTGTGAGGTTGGATCGCTTCTAAGAGTTTCGCTTTGATCGGTAACATGATAGGATAATTATCAAATGAATCGTAATACCCTCGGCTTGAATTTTTACCTGGTATGGATTATATACCTCTCCGATGGTTTAGATCGTAATTCAGAAAAAGCTTGACTATATGCAACTTTCGTGAGGTTGGATCGATTTTAAGAATTTTGTTTCAGCCGAGAACATGCCAAGATAGTTAACAAATGAATCGCAATACTCCCGGTTTGTATTTTTGGTTGGTACATATTTCGTACCTCAATGATGCTTTAGACCGCAATTCCGAGAAGCTATGATACCGGAAACACGTTTGAGAGGTTGGATCGATTTAAAGAGTTTTGCTTCGACCGACAATATGCTAGGATAGTTACCAAATAAATCGCAATACTCCCTTTCTATTTATAATTGGTTCGGATTTAAAACCTCTCCGATGCTTTAGATTGCAATTCTGAGAAGTTTGGATACCGGCTACCCGTTTGAGAAGTTGGATCGTTTTTAAGAGTTCGTTTCGACCGACAACATGCTTGGATAATTACCAAATGAATCGCAATGCTCTCGGTTTAAATTTTGACCGGTACGGATTATGTACCACTCCGATGGTTTCAATCAAAAGTCTGAGAAGTTTGGCTACCGGCTACTCGTTTGTGAGGATGTATCATTTCTAAAAGTTTTGTTACGACCGGCAGCATGCGAGGATAGTTTACCAAATGAATTGCAATATTGGCGGTTTTAATTTTTGACTGGTACGGATTTCGTACCTCACCGATGCTTTAGAACGTAATTATGAAAGGTTGGATACCGGCAACTTGTTTGTGAGTTTGGATCGCTTTTAAGAGTTTCGCTTCGATCGACAACATGCTAGGATAGTAATAAATTGAATCGCAATTCTCCCGCTTTGTATTTTTGACTGGTACATATTTCGTACCACAATGATACTTTATATCGCAATTCCGAGAAGCTATGATACCGGCAACACGTTTGAGAGGTTGGATTGATTTAAAGAGTTTCGTTTCGACCGACAATATGCTTGGATAATTACCAAATAAATCGCAATACTCCCGGTTTCTATTTATGATTGGATCGGATTTAAAACCTCTCCGATGCTTTAGATCGCAATTCTGAGATGTTTGGATACCAGCTACTCGTTTGAGATGTTGGATTGTTTTTAATAGTTTGTTTTGGCCGACAACATGCTTGGATAGTTTCCAAATGAATCGCAATGCTACCGGTTTGAATTTTTGACCGGTACGGATTATGTACCACTCCGATGGTTTCAATCGAAAGTCTAAGAAGTTTGGCTACCGGCTACTCGTTTGTGAGGATGTATCATTTCTAAAAGTTTCGTTACGACCGGCAGCATGCGAGGATAGTTACCAAATGAATCGCAATACTGCCGGTTTTAATTTTTTACTGGTACGGATTTCGTACCTCTCTGATGTTTTAGAACGCAATTATGAAAGGATGGATACCGGCAACTCGTTTGTGTGTTTGGATCGCTTCTAAGAGTTTTGCTTCGATCGATAACATGCTAGGATAGTAATAATATAAATCGCAATACTCCCAGTTTGAATTTTTGACCATTACGGATTATGTTCCTCTCCGATAGTTTAGATCGCAATTCAGAAAAGCTTGGCTACATGCAACTTGTTCGAGAGGTTGGATCGCTTTTATGTGTTTTGTTTCAACCGACAACATGCCAAGATAGTTACCAAATGAATCGCAATACTCCCAGTTTGTATTTTCGATTGGTACATATTTCGTACCTCAATGATACTTTAGATCGCAATTCAGAGATGCTTGGATACCGGCAACACGTTTGTGAGGTTGGATCGATTTAAAGAGTTTCGTTTCCACCGACAACATGCTAGGATAGTTACCAAATAAATCGCAATACTCTCGGTTTATATTTATGATTGGTTCGGATTTCAAACCTCTCCGATGCTTTAAATTGCAATTCTGAGAAATTTGGATACCAGCTAGCCCTTTGAGAAGTTGGATCGTTTTTAAGAGTTCGTTTAGACCGACAACATTCTTGGATAATTACCAAATGAATCGCAATGCTCCCGGTTTGAATTTTTACCGGTACGGATTATGTTCTACTCCGATGGTTTCTATCGAAATTCTGTGAAGTTTGGCTACCGGCTACTCGTTTGCGAGGATGTATCATTTCTAAAAGTTTTGTTACGACGGGCAGCATGCGAGGATAGTTACCAAATGAATCGCAATGCTGCCGGTTTTAATTTTTGACTGGTACGGATTTCGTACCTCTCTGATGCTTTAGAACGCAATTATGAAAGGTTGGATGCCGGCAACTCGCTTGTTAGTTTGGATCGCTTCTAAGAGCTTCGCTTGGATCGAAAAAAATGCTATGATAGTAATAAAATGAATCGTAATACTCCCAGTTTGAATTTTTGACCTGTACGGATTATGTTCCTCTCCGATGGTTTAGATCGCAATTCAGAAAAGCTTGGCTACATGCAACTAGTTCGAGAGGTTGGATCCCTTTTAAGTGTTTTGTTTCAACCGACAACATGCCAAGATAGTTACCAAATGAATCGCAATACTCCCGGTTTTTATTTTTGATTGGTACATATTTCGTACCTCAGTGATGCTTTGGATCGCAATTCAGAGAAGCTTGGATACTGGCAGCACGTTTGTGAGGTTGGATCAATTTAAAGGGTTTTGTTTCGACCGACAACATTCTAGGATAGTTACCAAATATATCGTAATACTCCCAGTTTCTATTTATGATTGGTTCTGATTTCAACCCTCTCCGATGCTTTAAATCGCAATTTTGAGAAGTTTTTTTTTTTTTGCAAAAGCAAAATAGGGTTAGGCGGTCCCCATGACCAGTTATATAACAAGATAGAAAGAATTACATCCTAATGACTGATTTACACCTTCTATCCTTATCTATATATTTATGCAGTTCCATTGGAAAAGCGAGTCACAAAACTATTACATGTCAGGTATCCAGTAAGAAAATTTGCACATTCATTCACTTCTCTAAATTTGTGAAAAATCTTGAATTCCTCGAACCTCAGGATCATAGTCAATAGAGCATTATAAGTATGTAAGCACCTCCATGGTGGGATGACTCCATCTCTCAAGTAAGACACCATACAAGTTGAATCAGTATTCACCCACAGTCTTGGGAGTCCCAAGTTCACAGCAGTTTCAAGCCCTTGTAAAATAGCTTGCATCTCATGAAGCACAATATCAACAGGCTCTAACATTCCTGCATAGGCTATTATGCCTATACCTTCAGAATTCCTTATAATGCCTCCAGTCCCTCCTCTTGAGTTAGTATAAGACCCATCAGAATTAAGAAGACAGATACCCTGTGGAGGTGGGTCCCATGATAAAGGTACAGTTTTAGGTAGAACATAGTCTGGGTGTAGATGCCAAGCTCCACAACACTCTCTGTTCCTTGCGTTATCAGCTGCTCTGGCAATAGTGGCATTCAACCTTGTATAAGCATCATTTGTGATTTGTCTAATCACCTTAGGGCAATTGCTAAACTTGTTCCTGAAGACACCATCATTCCTTGTTCTCCATATATGGTACACAAAGGAGCAGAAACTGGTGTGCACAATCTTTGTAACAGTATCATTTTTTTTCAATTTTGAGAGCCATTCCACTTCTTCATAAAAATCTCCAATGTGCCTATAAAATCCAGAAATAGCAAGAATTTTAGACCATATATCCTAAGAGAAAACACAGTTCATAAGTAAATGAGATGTACTTTCAGGGTTATTTTTCCAAAAAGTACAAAGAGAAGTGCTCAACACATGCCTTTGAACAAGCCTATCCTGAGTAGCCAAGATTCCTTTCATAGCCTGCCAAACTGTAAATCCTTGTTTTGGAATGACATGAGTTCCAGCAAATTGTAGTCCAAGTCAATCTAATTCTAGACTGCCTTATGTGCTCATAAGTATCACAAACAGTATAGACACCTATCTTATTAGGAGTCCATACTATCTTGTCATAGTTAGTATTGCTAGCTACAATTTGGGGCAGGCTATTCATGATATCAGGCAGATCATAATAGATATGTGGAGGAACAGACCATTCCCCATCAATAATGAAAGTAGAAACTTTAGTATCAAGTTTGAGGTAGGAGTCATACCTGTGATGTTGTCTAAACTTATTCAAGAGGATACCTTTCTCATGCCACGGGTCATTCCAGAAACTGGTTTGCTCTCCTTTGTTAATAAGGTGTTTGATCATAAGCTTAGCTTTATCTCTTATCTTAAGAATTTTCTTCCAACACCAGGAGAAATCTCTAGGTATATCAATAGACCAAATATTTTTTTTTCTAAGAAAGTTTGTATCAGCCCATTTGGCCCATATAGACCCACTTTTAGAGGCCAACTTCCAGAGATGCCACATAATAGCAGCCCCACTCCACTTTTCTAGAATTCTTAGACCTAATCCTCCTTCTTCCTTAGGGTAGCAAAGGCTATTCCACCTTATAGGAACAGTTCTCTTCTTTTCATTTCCATGCCATGGGAATTTAGAGAAAGTGTTCTCAATTTGGTTCATGATCTTTTTAGGCAAAATAAATAACCTAGTCCAATATATATGTATAGAGTTAAGAACAGATTTGATTAATTGGAGCTTACCCGCAAATGAAAGATAAGAATACCTCCAAGAGTGTATCCTTGAAGTAATCCTCTCCACCAAAATGTTGCAGTCCCTAGCCTTAAGCCTTGTGGAGATAAGAGGCACTCCAAGGTGCTTAAAAGGCAGAGTGCCTATGTTGAAACCCAGAGTTGCAGCAAGTTATTGTTGGTTCACATCATCTGTCCCTGAAAAATAAATAACAGATTTGGAGAGATTAACCTCTAGTCTACTAAATCTATTTAGAGTAGTCAGACTAGCTCTGATAGAGTTGACTGAGTTCACATTTCCTTTGAAAAATACTAACAAATCATCTGCAAATGCAAGGTGAGTAATAGTGGGGTTAGAACACTTACTATGGAGATCAAACATACCTGTATCCACTGATTCAGCTAGCAATAAACCAAAAGTTTCCATTATGAGCACAAATAAATAAGGAAATATGGGGTCACCTTGTCTGAGACCTCTCTTACCTTGGAAGAACCCCTCTTGAGAACCATTCACAGAGATGGAGTAAGAGGCTGTAGACACGCATTCCATAACCAAGCCAATATAAACTTTAGGGAAGCCCAGAACACTCAAAATAGTTTCAATGGCCTCCCATTGAACTAGGTCATAGGCCTTCCTAAGATCTATTTTGGCTGTGCAATCAGTTTTATTAGAGCTCCTATGATAATTCCTAAGCAGTTCATGACTAATCATAAGGTTATCTGTAATGCTTCTACCTTCAACAAAAGCAGCTTGATTACTACTAATGAGAGGGGGCAACACTCTTTTAAGTCTAGTCGTTAAGATCTTAGATATAACTTTGTAGGTCACATTACAACACGATATAGGCCTATAATCCCCAAAAGTATTGGGATTAAGGGTTTTTGGAACAAGGGCAACCACTGTAGTATTAATTTGTTTCAGAATCCTACCCTTCCTAAAAAAGTTGTTAATACCTTTACAAAAAACTTTCTTAATTCTCTTCCAAGTACTTTTGTAAAAGTTGGCATTTAGCCCATCAGGGCCTGGGGCCTTATCATCACTAAAAGAGAACAAGGCTAGCTCAATCTCTTCATCTGAAACTTTTTTTTCTAAGCTAGCCTTATCCTCATTTTGAATTTTATTTTTAAAATTAAGCCCTCGAATCTTCTCAATGTCAATATCAACCTTTCCCTGGCCTAGAATATGCTTGAAGTAATTAACAGCTTCTTTAGCTATTAGGGTAGGTTCATAAATAGTGTTGTCTTGCTCATCCTTGATGCTCAAGATAGCATTCCTTGCTCTCCTTCCCTTAATTACTCTATGAAAGTAGCTAGAATTAGTGTCTCCCATAGTAAGCCAGTAAACCCTGGCCTTTTGTCTAAGGTAAGACTCCTCTTTTTTGGCTAGAGTTGTGAAGTTGTATATAGCATTTTTTTCCTCTCTCATCATAATCTCATTAGTAGGGTCCACCAGCAAGTTAGCCTGAATGTGGTCAAGTAAGCATCTAGCTTCTTTCACTTTATTCTCAACATTACAAATTTTAGCATTGCTCCAATCTCTCATAGCAGATCTAGCATTATTAAGTTTTGAGTGTAGAGTGAAGAGAGCATTGCCAGTAGGGTGCCCTCTAAAAGTATCTGCTATGAGCTCTTGGAACCCTTCTTCTTTGGCCCAATAATTAAAGTATTTAAAGCTCTTCTTACCTTTAGCAGTATCCTCCTTAATCCTTACAACCATGGGACAATGATCAGAGATTCCAGGTAGCAAAAATTCCCCTTTAGCTGCCCTATATTTGTTGCTCCATTCCTCAAAAATCAAAATTCTGTCAATTTTACTTTGAATTTTGTTGCTGCCTCTCTGCTTGTTGCTCCATGTGAAATAACTTCCTTTGTAGTTGAGGTCACTGAGCTTGTTATTGAGCATTTGATTTTGGTACATAGTAATTACAGTATCATGAGCTTCTCTTCCTCCTAGCTTATCTTGAGAGTTAAATGGGTTGTTGAAGTCACCTAGCAGGATCCAAGGCTTTTGAATATTGCTTTTAAGAAGAGAAAGATCCCTCCACAGAGCTTCCCTACAACTGCTCTCATTAGAACCATAAATCAAGGATACAAGAATGGAATTATCCTGCCACTCCACAGTACAGTGAAAAGCTTGTTGGGTCCTACCAATCACAACAACAGAAAACAAATTAGGATTCCAACACAAGATCATTCTACTCTTATTACCAACCTCAAAATTCCCTTCACAAATCCATGAAGGGCACATTCTATTAGTAATAACAGTAAAGCAATCCTTTCTAATTTTAGTTTCAAGAAGGCCCATAAGAAAGATATCATGTTTCTGAATAATTCTAGTAACTTCTTTTTGCTTAATAGGGCAGTTTAAACCCCTTACATTCCAGGCAGCAAGCTTATACATAACCTTGAGTTTTATTGTTACCTTGCTTAGAGCACCAAACTCTCCTACATTCCTCTACCTTTGCCTTTATGTTCTTGCTGGCACAAAATTTCCCACAGAATTCTCCTATTATAATCAGCCCTTTACAATAAGCATAGAGATAGCCTGTATACTTGTTGCAATTATTTACTATTATAATAGTGCTACTCTTAGGCATGCAAATCACCTTGTGTGTTTGGGATGGATCGGTAAATTTCCCTTTCCAAAGGTTTGTCTCAATAATCTTCTTATTACCATAATAAACAGTAATAGAAGGATTTTTGCTTTTAGATATGTGATCCCAAAATTTTTTAGAATCTTTGAGGTATGGAAATAGTCTTAGGATCAATAGATCTGCCTCATTCCTCATAACTCTTAAAAATTTTGCAAACCCACAATTACAACCAGAAGATTGTTCCATAAATTATTTGCCTATAATTATAGCGCATCCTAAGACCAGCTCTCTGTACCAGAGGGTGTAATGTAGTACTATGATAATAGGTTCCACCTCACTAGTAGTAATAAGATACTCATTGCTAAGGGAGCCACATATGGTCTTGAAACAAAAATCCTCAAAGATCAACCCATGCATTAAGTCCTTGATTTTAGGGAGGATCCAAAAATTAAGGGAGTAAATGAGATATGGAAGAAGATCTGCCTCATACCCCAAATTTCCTTTAATTCTAGATAAGATGCTAGCACTAGCACTCCCTAACATCATCACTTTGCCCCACCAATTGTAAATAAAAACAACTATACAATTTTTAACCTTACAAGTAGTATAGGCATACTCATAGTTGTACAAAAATATTTTAGTCATATTGCCAGGTCCCATCAGCTTGAATTCCAGGAGCATCCCATAATTAATAGAACATATGAGGTATCGAAAATCCCTCATGTTCCTTTTAATTATTAGATATTGGCTATTACAGTTGCATGTATCAATAGCTATCCTCAAGACCAACATCCTGAACCAAAAGTAGTTGAACAATAGTATTATACTATTTATTTCCCATCTATAAGACTCATAGTCAGAACTAAATATTAAGATATTGCTATCAATAGTTTTGTTTCAACTGACAACATGCCAAAATAATTACCAAATGAATCGCAATACTCCCGGTTTATATTTTTAACTGGTACATATTTCGTACCTCAATGATGCTTTAGATCGCAATTCTGAGAAGCTTCGATACCGGCAACAGGTTTGTGAGGTTGGATCGATTTAAAGATTTTTGATTCGACCGACAACATGCTTGGATAGTTATCAAATAAATCGCAATACTCCCGGTTTCTATTTATGACTGGTTCGGATTTCAAACTTCTTCGATGCCTCAGATCGTAATTCTGAGAAGTATGGGTACTGGCTACTCGTTTGAGAAGTTCAATTGTTTTTATCAGTTTGTTTCGACCGAGAACATGCTTGGATAGTTACCAAATGATTTGCAATGCTCCCGGTTTGAATTTTTAACCGGTACATATTATGTACCACTCCCATGGTCTATATCGCGATTTTGAAAAGTTTGGCTAACGGCAACTCGTTTTAGAGGATGAATCATTTCAAAGAGTTTCGTTACGACGGACAACATGCTATGATAGTTACCAAATGAATCGCAATACTGTCAGTTTTAATGTTTTACTGGTACGGATTTCATACCTCTCCGATGCTTTAGATCGCAATTATGAAAAGCTGGATACCAGCTACTCGTTTGTGAGGTTGGATCGCTTCCAAGAGTTTTCTTCGATCGACAACATGCTGGGATAGTTATTAAATGAATCGTAATACTCCCAGTTTAAATTTTTGACCGGTACGGATTTTGTATCTCTCCGATGCTTTAGAGCACAATTATGAAAGGTTGGATACCGGCAACTCGTTTGCGAGTTTGGATCGCTTTTAAGATTTTTCTTCAATCGACAACATGCTGGGATAGTTATCAAATGAATCGCAATACACCCAGTTTGAATTTTTGAACGGTACGGATTATGTACCTCCCCGAGGGTTTTTATCTCAATTCAAAAACGCATGTCTACATGCAACTCGTTTGAGAGGTTGGAACTTTTTTATGAGTTTTGTTTCAACCGACAACATGATGGGATAGTTACAAAATGAATCGCAATACTCTCGGTTTAAATTTTTGAATGGTACATATTTCGAACCTCTATGATGCTTTAGATCGCAATTCAGGGAAGCTTGGATAGTTACCAAATAAATTGCAATACTCCCGGCTTCTATTTATGATTGGTTCGGATTTCGAACCTCTCCGATGCTTTAGATCGCGATTATGAGAAATATGGATACCGGCTACTTGTTTTAGAATTTGGATTGTTTTTATGAGTTCGTTTCAACCGACAACATGCTTGGATAGTTAGCAAATGAATCGCAATACTCCGGGTTTGAATTTTTAGCCGGTATGGATTATGTTCCACTCCGATGGTTTCTATTGCAATTCTGAGAAGTTTGGCTACCGGGAAATCGTCTGAGTGGATGGATCATTTATAAGAATTTTGTTACGACCGACAACATGCTAGGATAGTTACCAAATGAATCGCAATACTATCGGTTTTAATTTTAGACTGGTACGAATTATGTTCCACTCCGATGGTTTAGATCACAATTCAGAAAAGCTTGGCTACATGCAACTTGTTCGAGAGATTGAATCGCTTTTAAGTGTTTTGTTTCAATCGACAATATGCCAAGATAGTTACCAAATGAATCGCAATACTCCCAGTTTGTATTTTCGATTGGTACATATTTCGTACCTCAATGATGCTTTAGATCGCAATTCAGAGAAGCTTGGATACCGGCAACACGTTTGTGAGGTTGGATCGATTTAAAAAGTTACGCTTCGCTCGACAACATGCTAGGATAGTTACCAAATAAATCGCAATACTCCCGGTTTCTATTTATGATTGGTTCGTATTTCAAACCTCTCTGATGCTTTAAATCGCAATTCTGAGTTGTTTGGATACCGGCAACTCGTTTGAGAAGTTGGATCGCTTTTAAGAGTTCATTTCGACCGATAACATGCTTGGATAGTTACCAAATGAATCGCAATGCTCCCGGTTTGAATTTTTGACCGGAACGGATTATGTACCACTCCGATAGTTTTTATCGAAATTCTGAGAAGTTTGGCTACCGGCTACTCGTTTGAGAGGATGTATCATTTCTTAAAGTTTCGTTACGACCGGCAGCATGCGAGGATAGTTACCAAATGAATCGCAATACTGCCGGTTTTAGTTTTTGACTGGAACGGATTTTGTACCTCTCAGATGTTTTAGAACGTAATTATGATAGGTTGGATACTGGCAACTCGTTTGTGAGTTTGGATCGCATCTAAGAGTTTCGTTTCGATCGACAACTTGCAAGGATAGTAATAAAATTAATCGCAATTCTCCCGCTTTAAATTTTTGACTCGTACATATTTCGTACCTCAATGATGCTTTTGATCGCAATTTCGAGAAGCTATGATACCGGCAACACGTTTGAGAAGCTGTATTGATTTAAAAAGTTTTGCTTTGACCGACAATATTCTTGGATAGTTACCAAATTAATCGAAATTCTCCCGGTTTCTATTTATGACAGGTTCAGATTTAAAACCTCTCCGATGCTTTAGATCGCAATTCCGAGAAGTTTGGATACCGGCAACTCGTTTGAGAAGTTGGATCGTTTTTAAGAGTTCGTTTCGACCGAAAACATGCTTGGATATTTACCAAATGAATTGCAATGATCCCGGTTTGAATTTATGACCGGTATGGATTATGAACCACTCCGATGGTTTTTATCGAAATTCTGGTAAGTTTTGCAACCGGCTACTCGTTTGAGAGGATGTATCATTTCTAAAAGTTTTGCTACGACCAGCTGCATGCTCTAGAACGCAATTATGAAAGGTTGGATACCGGCAACTCGTTTGTGAGGTTGGATCGGTTCTAAGAGTTTCGCTTCGATCGATAACATGATAGGATAGTTATCAGATGAAGTTTAATACCCTCGGTTCGAATTTTTACCTTGTATGGATTATGTTCCTCTCCGATGGTTTAGATCGCAATTCAGATAAAGCTTGGCTACATGCAACTTGTTCGAGAGGTTGGATCGATTTTTAGAATTTTGTTTCAGCCGACAACATGCCAAGATAGTTACCAAATGAATCGTAATACTCCTGGTTTGTATTTTTGACTGATACAAATTTCGTACCTCAATGATGCTTTAGATCGGAATTCCGAGAAGCTATGATACCAGCAACACGTTTGAGAGGTTGGATCGATTTAAAGAGGTTCGTTTCGACCGACAATATGCAAGGATAGTTACCAAATCAATCGCAATACTCTCGGTTTCTATTTATGACTGGTTCGAATTTAAAACCTCGTCGATGCTTTAGATCGCAATTCTGAGAAGTTTGGATTCCGGCTACACCTTTGAGAAGTTGGATCGCTTTTAAGAGTTCGTTTCGACGGACAACATGCTTGGACAGTTACCAAATGAATCGCAATGCTCCCGGTTTGAATTTTTGAGCGGTACGGATTATGTACCACTTCGATGGTTTCTATCAAAATTCTGAGAAGTTTGGCTACCGGCTACTCGTTTGAGAGGATGTATCATTTCTAAAAGTTTCGTTACGACCGGCAGCATGCGAGGATGGTTACCAAATGAATCGCAATACTGCTGGTTTTAATTTTTGACTGGTACGGATTTCGCACCTCACTGATGCATTAGAACATAATTTTCAAAGTTTGGATACCGGCAACTTGTTTGCAAGTTTGGATCGCTTCTAAGAGTTTCGCTTCGATTGATAACATGCTGGATAGTAATAAAATGAATCGCAATACTCCCAGTTTGAATTTTTGACCTGTACGGATTATGTTCCTCTCCGATGGTTTAGATCGCAATTCAGAAAAGCTTGGCTACATGCAACTTGTTCGAGAGGTTGGATCGCATTTAAGTGTTTTGTTTCAACCGACAACATGCCAAGATAGTTACCAAATGAATCGCAATACTCCCGGTTTGTATTTTTGATTGGTACATATTTCGTACGTCAATGATGCTTTAGATCGCAATTCAAAGAAGCTTGGATACCAGCAACACGTTTGTAAGGTTGGATCGATTTAAAGAGTTTCGTTTCGACTGACAGCATGCTAGGATAGTTACCAAATAAATCGCAATACTCCCAGTTTCTATTTATGACTTGTTCGGATTTCAAACCTCTCCGATGCTTTAAATCGCAATTCTGTGAAGTTTGGATACCTGCTACTCGTTTAAGAAGTTGGATCGCTTCTAATAGTTTGGCTACCGGCAACTCGTTTGAGGGGATGTATCATTTCTAAGAGTTTCGTTACGACCGGCAACATGCGAGGATAGTAACTAAATGAATCGCAATACTGTCGATTTTAATTTTTGACTGGTACGGATTTCGTACCTCTACGATGCTTTAGAACGCAATTATGAAAGGATGGTTAATGGCAACTCGTTTATGAGTTTGCATCGCTTCTAAGAGTTTCGCATCGATCGACAACATGCTAAGATAGTTTTCAAATGAATCGCAATGCTCCAAATTTTAATTTTAGACCGGTACGGATTATATACCTTGAGATGGTTTAGATCGCAATTCAGAAAAGCTTGGCTACCTTCAACTTGTTCGAGAGGTTGGATCATTTTTATGAGTTTTGTTTCAACAGACAACATTCCAAGATAGTTACCAAATAAATCGCAATACTCCCGGTTTATATTTTTGACTGGTACATATTTCGTACCTCAATGATGGCTTAGATCGCAATCTGAGATGCTTGGATACCGGTAACAAGTTAGAGAGGTTGGATCGATTTAAAGAGTTTCGTTTCGACCGACAACATGCTCAGATAGCTACCAAGTAAATCGCAATACTCTCAGTTTCTTTTTATGACTGGCTCGGATTTCAAACCTCTCAGATGCTTTAAATCTCAATTATGAGAAGTATGAATTCTGGCTACTCGTTTGAGAAATTGGATTGTTTCGACCAACAACATGCTTGGATAGTTACCAAATGAATCGCAATACTCCCGGATTGAATTTTTGACCGGTATGGATTATGTACCACTCTGATGGTTTCTATTGTAATTATGAGAAATTTGGCTACCGGCAACTCGTTTGAGAGGATGTATCATTTCTAAGTGTTTCGTTGTGACCGACAACTTGCTATAATAGTTACCAAATGAATCGTAATACTGCCGGTTTTAATTTTTCACTGGTACGGATTTTGTACCTCTCCGATGCTTTAGAACGCAATTATTAAAAGTTGGACATCAGCTACTCGTTTGTAAGGTTGGATCGCTTCTAAGAGTTTTCATCGGTCGACAACATGCTGGAATAGCTATCAAATGAATCTCAATACTCCCATTTTTAATTTTAGACCTGTAGGGATTATGTACCTCTCCGATGGTTTAGATCTCAATTCAAAAATGCATGTTTACATGCAAATCGTTTGAGAGGATGGAACGTTTTTAAGAGTTTTGTTTTAACCAAAAATATTCAAGGATAGTTACCAAATGAATTGCAATACTTCCGGTTTAAATTTTTGACCGGAACATATTTCGTACCTCTATGATGCTCTAGATCGCAATTCGTTGAAGCTTGGATGCCGGCAACTCGCTTGAGAGCTTGGATCGATTTTAAGAGTTTCGTTTCGACCGACAACATGCTAGGATAGTTACCAAATATATCGCAATACTCCCAGCTTCTATTTATGACTGGCTCAAAATAGGAACCTCTCCGATGCTTTAGATCGCGATTCTGAGAAATATGGATACCGGCTACTCGTTAGAGAAGTTGGATTGTTATTATGAGTTCGTTTCGGCCGACAACATGCCTTGATAGTTACCAAATGAATCGCAATGCTCCCGTTTTAAATTTTTGACCGATACAGATTATGAAGCACTCTGATGGTTTCAATCGCAATTTTGAGAAGTTTGGCTACCGGTAACTCGTTTGAGAGAATGGATCATTTCAAAGTGTTTCGCTACGACCGGCAACATGCGTGGATAGTTACTAAATGAATCGCAATACTGCCAGTTTTAATTTTTGACTGGTACGGATTTTGTACCTCTCGATGCTTTAGAACGCAATTATGAAACGTTGGATACCGGCAACTCGTTTGTGAGTTTGGATCACTTCTAACAGTTTCGCATCGATTGGCAGCATGCTTGGATAGTTATCAAATGAATCGCAATACTCCCAATTTGAATTTTTGACCGGTACGGATTATGTACCTCTCCGATGGTTTAGATCGCAATTCAGAAAAGCTTGGCTGCATGCAGCTTGTTCGAGAGATTGGATCATTTTTAAGAGTTTTGTTTCAACCGACAACATGCTAAGATAGTTACCAAATGAATTTTAATACTCCCGATTTGTATTTTTGACTAGTACATATTTCTCACCTCAATGATGCTTTAGTTCGCAATTCTGAGAAGCTTGGATATCGGCAACACGTTAGAGAGGTTGGATCGATTTAAGGAGTTTCGTTTTGACCGACATCATGCTAGGAAAGTTACCAAATAAATCGCAATACTCTCGGTTTATATTTATGACTGGTTTGGTTTTCAATCCTCTCCGATGCTTTATATCTCAATTCTGAGATGTTTGGATTCCGGTTACTCATTTTAGAAGTTGTATCGTTTTGACCGACAAAATGCATGGATTGTTACCAAATGAATCGCAATTCTCCCGGTTTGAATTTTTGACCGGTATGGATTTTGTACCATTCCGATGGTTTCTATCACAATTATGAGAAATTTGGCTACCGGCAACTCATTTGAGAGGATGTATCATTTCTAGGAGTTTCGTTATAACCGACATCTTGCTAGGATAGTTACCAAATGAATCGCAATACTCCCGATTTTAATTTTTTACTGGTACGGATTTCGTACCTCTCCGATTCTTTTGAAAGCAATTATGAAAAGTTGGATACCGGCAACTCGTTTGTGAGGTTTGATCGAAACATGCCGGGATAGTTATCAAATGAATCGCAATACTTCCGGTTTAAATTTTTTACTGGTACATATTTCGTACCTCTATGATGCTTTAGATCGCAATTTTGAGAAGCTTGGATACCGACAACACGTTTGAGAGGTTGGACCAATTATGAATAGTTGGATACCAGCTACTCGTTTGTGAGGTTGGATCGCTTCTAAGTTTTCTACGGTCGACAGCTTGCTGGGATAGTTATCAAATGAAACGCAATACTGCCAGTTTGAATTTTTGATCGGTACAGATTTTGTACCTCTCCGATGGTTTAAATCTCAATTCTAAAAAACATGTCTACATGCAACTCGTTTAAGAGGCTGGATCATTTTTAAGAGTTCTGTTTCATCCGGTAATATGCTAGGATAGTTACCATAGGAATCGCAATACTCCCGGTTTGAATTTTTGATTGGTACATATTTCGTACCTCTATGATGCTTTAGATCGCAATTCGAAGAAGCTTTGATACCTGCAACTCGCTTGAGAGGTTGGATTGATTTTAAGAGCTTTGTTTCGACCGACAACATGCTAAGATAGTTACCAAATAAATCGCAATACTCCCGGCTTCAATTTATGACTAGCTCGGATTTGGAACCTCTCCGATGCTTTAGATCACGATTATGAGAAGTATGGATACCGGCTACAAGTTTGAGAAGTTGGATAGTTTTTATGAGTTCGTGTCGACCGACAACATGCTTGGATAGTTACCAAATAAATCACAATGCTCCCGGTTTAAATTTTTGACCGGTACGGATTATGTACCACTCCGATGGTTTCTATCGAAATTCGAAGAAGTTTTGCTACCGGCAACTTGTTTGAGAGGATGGATCATTCAAAGGGTTTCGTTACGACCGGCAACATGCTAGAATAGTTACCAAATGAGTCGCAATACTACCGGTTTTAATTTTTGACTTGTACTGATTTCGAACCTCTCCGATGCTTTTGAACGCAATTATGAAAGGTTGGATACCGGCAACTCGTTTATGAGATTGGATCGCTTCAATGAGTTTCGCTTCGACTAGCAACATGCTTGGATAGTTAGCAAATGAATCGCAATGGTCCCGGTTTACATTTTTGACCAGTACGGATTATGTAACACTCCGATGGTTTCAATCGCAATTTTGATAAGTTTGGCAACTGGCTACTCGTTTGAGAGGATGGATCATTTCAAAGTGTTTCGTTACGATCGACAATATGCTAGGATAGTTACAAAATGAATCGCAATACTGCCGGATTTTATTTTTTATTTGTACGGATTTCGTACCACTCCGATGCTTTAAAATACAATTATGAATGGTTGGATCCCGGCAACTCGTTTGTGAGTTTGGATCGCTTCTAAGAGTTTTGCTTCGATCGACAACATGCTAGGATAGTTAAAAAATGATTCGCAATACTCCCAATTTGAATTTTTTACCGGTACAGATTATGTTCCTCTCCGATGGTTTAGATCACAGTTCAGAAAAGCTTGGCTACATGCAACTTGTTCGAGAGGTTGGATCAATTTTAAGAGTTTTGTTTCTGCCGACAACATGCCATGATAGTTTCCAAATAAATCGCAATACTCTCGGTTTGTATTTTTGACTGGTACATATTTCGTACCTCAATGATGTTTTAGATCTCAATTCCGAGAAGCTATGATACCGGCAACAAGTTAGGGAGGTTGGATTGATTTAAAGAGTTTTGTTTTGACCGACAACATGCTAGGATAGTTACCAAATAAATCGTAATACTCCCGGTTTCTATTTATTACTGGTTCGGATTTAAAATCTCTCCGATGTTTTAGATCGCAATTATGAGAAGTTTGGATACCGGCTACTCGTTTGAGAAGTTGGATCGCTTTTCAGAGTTCGTTTCGACCGACAACATGCTTGGATAATTACCAAATTAATTGCAATGCTCCCGGTTTAAATTTTTGACCGGTACGGATTATGAACCACTCCAATGGTTTCTATAGAAATTCTGAGAAGTTTGGCTACCGGCTACTCGTTTGTGAGGATGTATCATTTCTAAGTGTTTCGTTACGACCGGCTCTATGCGAGGATTGTTACCAAATGAATTGCAATACTGCCAGTTTTAATTTTTGACTGGTACGGATTTCGTACCTCTCCGATGCTTTAGAACGCAATCATTAAAGGCTAGATACCGACAACTCGTTTGTGAGTTTGGATCGCTTCTCTAAGTTTTGTTTTGACCGATAACATTTTTGGATAGTTACTAAATGAATCCCATTGCTCCCGGTTTAAATTTTTGATCGGTACGGATTTTGTAGCACTTTGATGGTTTCAATCACAATTTTGAGAAGTTTGAGAGGATGAATCATTTCAAAGTGTTTCGTTGCAACCAACAACATGCTGGGATAGTTGACAAATGAATCGCAATACTGTCGGTTTTAATTTTTTACTGGTACGGGTTACGTACCTCTTCGATGCCTTAGAACGCAATTATGAAAGATTGGATACAGCAACTCGTTTGTTAGGTTGGATCGCTTCTATGAGTTTCGCCGCTATCGATAACATGCATGGATAGTTTTCAAATGAATCGTAATACCCTCAGTTTGAATTTTTGACCGGTACGGATTATGTACCTCTCCGATGGTCTAGATCGCAATAGAAAAAAGCTTGCTACATGCAAATTGTTTGAGAAGTTGGATCATTTTTAAGAGTTTGTTTCAGCCGACAACATGCTAGGATAGTTACCAAATGAATCGCAATACTCCCGGTTTGTATTTTTTACTAGAACATATTTCGTACCTCTATGATGCTTTAGAGCGCAATTCTGAGAAGCATGGATACCGTCAACTCGTTTGAGAGGTTGGATTGATTTTTATAGTTTCGTTTCGACCGAAACATGCTTGGATAGTTACCAAATAAATTGCAATACTCCCGATTTTAATTTTTTGACCGGTATGGATTATGTACCAATCCGATGGTTTCTATCGCAATTTCGAGAAGTTTGGCCACCGGCAACTCGTTTGTGAGGATAGATCATTTCAAAGAGTTTCGTTACTACCAGCAATATGCTGGAATAGTTAGCAAAGGAATCGCAATACTGCAGATTTTAATTTTTCACTGGTACGGATTTTGTACCTCTACGATGCTTTAGAACGCAATTATGAAAGGTTGGATACCGGTAACACCTTAGTGTGATTGGATCGCTTCTAATAGTTTCCCTTCGATCGATAACATGCAAGGATAGTTATCAAATGAATCGCAATACCCACGGTTTGAATTTTATATCGGTATGGATTATGTACCTCTCCGATGGTTTAGATCGCAATTAAGAAAAGCTTGGCTACATGAACCTTGTTCGAGAGGTTCGATCAATTTTGAGAGTTTTGTTTCAGACGACAACATGCCAAGATAGTTACCAAATGAATCGCAATACTCCCGGTTTGTATTGCGATACTCAGAATTGCGATAGAAACCATCGGAGTGGTACATAATCTGTACTGGTCACAAATTCAATCCGGGGACATTGCAATTCATTTGGAAACTATCCAAGCATATTGTCGGTCGAAACGAACTCATAAAAACAACCCAACTTCTCTAACGAGTAGCCGGTATCCATATATCACAGAATCGCGATCTAAAGCATCGGAGACGTTCGAAATCCGAACCAGTCATTAATAGAAGTCGGGAGTATTGTGATTTATTTGGTAACTCTCCTAGAAAGTTGTCTGCCGAAATGAAACTCTTAAAATCAATCCAACCGCAAAAACGAGTTTCCGGTATCCAAGCTTCTCAAAATTGCGATCTAGAGCATTATAGTGGTACGAAATATGTACCAGTCAAAAATTTAAACCGGGAGTATTGCGATTTATTTGGTAACTATCCTAGCAAGTTGTCGGTCGTAACGAAACTCTTAGAAATGATACATCCTCGCAAACGAGTTGCGAGTAGCCAAATTTCCCAGAATTGCAATAGAAACCATCGGAGTGGTGTATAATCCGTGCCGGTCAAAAATTCAAACCGGGAGCATTACGATTTATTTGGAAACTATCCAACATGTTGTCGGTCGAAACGAGCTCAAAAACAATCCAACTTCTCTAACGAGTAGCCGGTATCCATATTTCTCGGAATCGCAATCTAAAGCATCGGAGAGCTTCGAAATCCAAACAAGTTGCAAGTAGCAAAATTTCTCATAATTGCAATAGCAACCATCGGAGTGGTACATAATCTGTACCGGTCGTAAATTCAAACCGGGAGCATTGCGATTCATTTGGAAACTATCCAAGCATGTTGTCGGTCGAAACGAACTCATAAAAACAATCCAGCTTCTTTAACGAGTAGCTGGTATCCATATTTCTCAGAATCGAGATCTAAATAATCGGAGACGTTCGAAATCCAAACCAGTCATAAATAGAAGCCGGGAGTATTGCGATTTACTTGGTAACTATCCTAGCAAGTTGTGTGTCGAAACGAAACTCTTAAAATTGATCCAATCTCTAAAATGAGTTTTCGGTATCCAAGCTTCCCAAAATTGCGACCTAAAGGATTATAGAGGTACGGAATATGTACCAGTCAAAAATTCAAGCCGGGAGTATAGTGATTCATTTTGTAACTATCCTAGCATGTTGTCGGTTGAAGCAGAACTCTTAAAAGCGATCCAACCACTAAATCTAGTTGTATGTAGACATGCTTTTTTGAATTGAGATCTAAGCCATCGGAGAGGTACATAATCCGTACCGGTCAAAAATTCAAACGGGGAGTATTGTGATTCATTTGATAACTATCCCTTCATGTTCTTGATCGAAGAAAACTCTTAGAAGCGATCCAACCTCTCAAACGAGTTACCGGTATCCAACCTTTCATAATTTCGTTCTAAGGCATCGAAGAGGTACGAAATCCGTACCAGTGAAAAAGTTAAACCGGCAGTATTGCGATTCATTTGGCAAAAATCCTAGTATGTTGTCGGTCCAGACGAAACTCTTTGAAATGATACATCCTTTCAAACGAGTTGCCAGTAGCTTAATTTTCAGAATTGCGATAGAAACCACCGGAGTGGTACATAATCCGTACCGTTCGAAAATTCAAACCGGGAGCATTGCGATTCATTTGGTAACTATGCAAGCATGTTGTCGGTCGAAACAAACTCATAAAAACAATCAAACTTCACTAACGAGTAGCCGGTATCCATATTTCTCAGAATCGCGATCTAAAGCATCGGAGAGGTTCGAAATACGAACCAATCATAAATAGAAGCCGGGAGTATTGCAATTTATTTGGTAGCTATCCTAGCATGTTGTCGGTCGAAACAAAACTATTAAAATTGATCCAACCTCCCAAACGAGTTTCCGATATCCAAGCTTCTCAGAATTGCGATCTAGAGCATTATAGAGGTACGAAATATATACCAGTCACAAATTCAAACCGGGAGTATTGCGGTTCATTTGGAAACTATCCAAGCATGTTGTCGGTAGAAACAGAACTCTTAAAAACGATCCAACAACTCAAAAGAGTTGCCTGTAGACATATTTTTTTGAATTTTTATATAAATCATCTAAGAGGTACATAATCCGTACCGTTAAAAATCCAAACTGGGAGGATTGCGATTCATTTGATTACTATCCCAGCAAGTTGTCGATCGAATAAAATACATAGATGCGATCCAACCTCACAAACGAGCAGCTGGTATCCAATATTTTTTAATTGCGTTCTAAAGCATCGGGGAGGTACGAAATCCGTAACAGTAAAAAATTAAAACCGGCTGTATTGCGATTCATTTGGTAATTATCCTAGTAAGTTGTCAGTAGTAACGAAACTCATAGAAATGATACATCCTCTCAAGCGAGTTGCCAGTAGCCAAATTTTTCAGAATTGCAATAGAAACCATCGGAGTGGTATATAATCTGTACCGGTCAAAAACTTAAATAGGGAGCATTGCGATTCATTTTGCACCTATCCAACATGTTGTGGGTCGAAACGAACTCATAAAAACAATCCAACTTTTGTAATTAGTAGCCGTTATCCATATTTCACAGAATCGCGATCTAAAGCATCGGAGAGGTTCGAAATCCGAACCAGTCATAAATAGAAGCCGGGAGTATTGCGATATATTTAGTAACAATCATAGCAAGTTGTCGGTCAAAGCGAACTCATAAAATCGATCCAGCCACTCAAACGAGTTTCTGGTATACAATCATCTAAGAATCACGATCTAAAGGATTATAGAGGTACGAAATATGCACCATTCTTAAATTAAAACCGGGAGTATTGCGATTCATTTGGTAACTATCCTAGCATGTTGCAAGTTGAAACAAAACTCTTAAAAATGATCCAGCCACTCAAACGAGTGGCATGTAGACATGCTTTTATGAATTAAGATCTAAACCATCGGAGAGGTACATAATCTGTACCGGTCAAAAATTTAAACTGGGAGTATTTGGATTAATTTGATAACTATCCCTGCATGTTGTCGATCGAAGAAAACTCTTAGAAGCGATCCAACCTCACAAACGAGTAGCTGGTATCCAACTTTTTATAATTGCGCTCAAAAACATCGGAGAGGTACGAAATCCATACCAGTAAAAAATTAAAACCGGCTGTATAGCGATTCATTTGGTAACTATCCTAGCAAGTTTTTGGCCGTAACGAAACTCTTAGAAATGATACATCCTCTCAAACGAGCTGCCAGTAGCTAAATTTTATTGAATTTCCAAAGAAACCATCAGATGGTAGATAATCCGTACCGGTCAAAAATTCAAGCCGAGAGCATTGCGATTCATTTGGCAACTATCCTCGGTCGAAACGAACTCATAAAAGCATGTTGTCGGTCGTAACGAAATTCTTTGAAATGATCCATTCTCTAAAACAAGTTGCCAGTATCAAAACTTCTCAAAATTCGATCGAAACCATCGGAGTGGTACATATTCCGTACCGGTCAAAAATTTAAACCGGGAGCTTTGCGATTCATTTGGAAACTATCAGACATGTTGTCGGTCGAAACGAACTCATAAAAACAATCAACTTCTCTAACGAGTAGCCAGTATCCATATATCTCAGAATCGCGATCTAAAGCATCGGAGAGGTTCGAAATCCGAACCAGTCATATATAGAATCCGGGAGTATTGCGATATAGTTGGTAACTATCCTAGCATGTTCTCGGTCGATACGAAACTCTTAAAAATGATCCAGCCACTCAAACGATTGCATGTAGACATCCTTTTTTGAATTAATAACTAAACCATCGGAGATGTACATAATCTGTACATGTCAAAAATTCAAACTGGGAGTATTGCGATTCATTTGATAACTATCCCTATATGTGGTCGATCGAAGAAAACTCTTAGTAGCGATCCAGCCTCACAAACGTGTAGCTGGTAACCAACATTTTATAATTGCGTTCTTAAGCATCGGAGAGGTACGAAATTCGTACCTGAAAAAAAGTAAAAACGGCTGTATTGCGATTCATTTCGCAAACTATCCTAGCAAGTTGTCGGTCATAACGAAACTCCTAGAAATGATGCATCCTCTCAAACGTGCTGCCAGTAGCCAAATTTCTCAGAATTGCAATAGAAACCATCAGAGTGGTACATAATCTGTACCGGTCAAAAATTCAAGCCGGGAGCATTGCGATTCATTTGGTAACTATCCATCATGTTGTCGGTCAAAACGAACTCATAAATACAATCCAACTTCTTTTAAGAGTTGCAAGTATCCATATATCTCAGTATCGCGGTCGAAAGCATCCGAGAGGTTCGAAATTCGAACCAGTCATAAATAGAAGCCAGGAGTATTGCGATATATTTCGTTACTATCCTAGCTTGTTGTCGGTCGAAGTGAAACTCTTTAAATCGATCCAACCTCTCCAACGAGTTTTCCGATATCCAAGCATCTCAGAATAGCGATCTAAAGCATTATGGAGGTACGAAATATGTAACAGTAAAAAATTCAAACTGGGAGTACTGTGAATCACTTGGTAACTATCCTAGCATGTTGGCGGTTGATACAAAACTCTTAAAAACTATCCAACCTCTCAAATGAGTTGCATGTAGACATGCATTTTTGAATTGAGATCTAAACCATCGGAGGGGTACAGAATCCGTACCTGTAAAAAAATTCAAACTGAGGGTATTACGATTAATTTGAAATCTATCCTTGCATGTTATCGATAGAAGCTAAACTCATAGAAGTGATCCAGCCTAACAAATGAGTTGCCGGTATCCAATCTTTCATAATTACGTTCTAAGGCATCGAAGAGGTACGAAATCCGTAACAGTGAAAAATTAAACCGGCAGTATTGCGATTCATTTGGTAACAATTCTAGTATGTTGTCGGTCCTAGCGAAACACTTTGAATTGATCCATCCTTTCAAACGAGATGCCAGTAGCCAAATTTCTCAGAATTGCGAAAGAACCCACCGGAGTGGTACATAATCCGTACCGGTCCAAAATTCAAACCGTGAGCATGGCGATTCATTTGGTAAATTTCCAAGCATGTTGTTGGTCGAAACGAACTCATTAAAACAATCCAACTTCTCTAATGAGCAGCCTGTATGCATATTTCTCCGAATTGCAATCTAAAGCATCGAAGAGGTTCGAAATCCGAACCGGCCATAAATAGAGGCCGGGAGTATTGCGATTTATTTGGTAACTATCCAAGCATGTTGTCGGTCGAAACGAAACTCTTAAAATCGATCCAACTATTCAAACGATTGCATGTAGACATGCTTTTTTTAATTGAGATCTAAACCATCGGAGAGCTACGAAATATGTACAAGTCAAAAATTCAAACTGGGAGTATTGCGATTTATTTGATAACTATCTCCGCATTTTATCGATCAAAGAATACTTTTAGAAGCGATCCAACCTCACAAACGAGTAGCTGGTATCCAACGATTTGTAATTGCGTTCTAAAGCATCGAAGAGGTACAAAATCCGTACCAAGCAATAATTAAAACTGGTTGTATTGCGATTTATTTGGTAACTATCCTAGCAAGTCGTCGGTAGTAACGAAACTCTTAGAAATGATAAACCTCTCAAACGTGTTCCAGAAGCCAAATTTCTTAGAATTGCAATAGAAATCATCGGAGTGGTACATAATCTGTACCGGTCAAAAATTCAAGCCGGGAGCATTGCGATTCATTTGGAAACTGTCCAACATGTTTTCGGCCGAAGCGATCTCATAAAAACAATCCAACTTCTCTAACGAGTAGCCAGTATCCATATTTCTCGGAATCGCTGTCAAAAGCATCGGAGAGGTTCGAAATCCGGACCAGTCATAAATAGAAGCCGGGAGTATTGCGATATATTTGTTAACTAACCTAGCAGGTTGTCGGTCGAAACGAAACTCTTCAAACCGATCCAACCTCCCCAACGAGTTTCTGATATCCAAGCTTCCCAGAATAGCGATCTAAAGCATTATTGAGGTACGAAATATGTACCAGTCAAAAATTTAAACGGGGAGTATTGCGATTCATTTGGTAACTTCCCAGGCATGTTGTCGGTTGAAGCAGAACTCTTAAAAACTACCCAACCTCTCAAACGAGTTGCATGTAGACATGCATTTTTGAATTGAGATCTAAACCATCGAAGATGTACATAATCCGTACCTGTCAAAAATTCAAACAGAGGGTATTACGATTCATTTGAAAACTATCATTGCAAGTTATCGACAGATACGAAACACATAGAAGCGATCCATATGAACAAACGAGTTGCCGGTATCCAATCTTTCATAATTGCGTTCTAAGGCATCGAAGAGGTACGAAATTCGTACCAGTGAAAAAGTAAAACCAGCTGTATTGCGATTCATTTGCTAACTATCCTAGCAAGTTATCGGTCGTAACGAAACTCTTAGAAATGATACATCCTCTCGAATGTGTAGCAAGTAGCCAAATTTCTCAGAATTGCAACAGAAACCATCGGAGTGGTACATAATCTGTACCGGTCAAAAATTCAAGCCCGGAGCATTGGGATTCATTTGGCAACTATCCAACATGTTGTCGGTCGAAACGAACTTATAAAAACAATTGAACCTCTCTAACAAGTTGCAAGTATCCATATTCCTCAGAATCGCGGTCTAAAGCATCGGAGAGGTTCGAAATTCAAACCAGTCTTAAATAGATGCTGGGAGTATTGCGATATATTTCGTTAGTATCCTAGCTTGTTGTCGGTCGAAGCAAAACTCTTAAAATTGATCCAACCTCCCCAACGAGTTTCCGATATCCAAGCATCTCAGAATAGCGATCTAAAGCATTATAGAGGTACGAAATATGAACCAGTCAAAAATTCAAACCAGGAGTATTGCGAATCATTTGGTAACTATCCTAGCATGCTGTCGGTAGAAACAGAACTCTTAAAAACTATCAAACCTCTCAAATAAGTTGCATGTAGACATGCATTTTTGAATTGAGATCTAAACCATCGGAGGGGTACCGAATCCGTACCTGTAAAAAAATTCAAACTGAGGGTATTACGATTCATTTGAAAACTATCCTTACATGTTATCGATAGAAGCTAAACTTTTATAAGTGATCCAACCTAACAAATGACTTGCTGGTATCCAATCTTTCATAATTTCGTTCTAAGGAATCGAAGAGGTACGAAATCCGAACCAGTGAAAAAGTAAAACCGGCAGTATTGCGATTCATTTGGTAACTATTCTAGTATGTTGTCGGTCCAAGCGAAACACTTTGAAATGATCCATCCTTTCAAACGAGTTGCCAGTAGCCAAATTTCTCAGAATTGCGATTGAACCCACCGGAGTGGTACATAATCCGTACCGGTCCAAAATTCAAACCGTGAGCATGGCGATTCATTTGGTAAATTTCCAAGCATGTTGTTGGTCGAAACGAACTCATTAAAACAATCCAACTTCTCTAATGAGCAGCCTGTATACATATTTCTCATAATCGCATTCTAAAGCATCGAAGAGGTTCGAAATCCAAACCGGCCATAAATAGAGGCCGGGAGTATTGTGATTAATTTGGTAACTATCCATGCCTATTGTCGATCGAAATGAAACTCTTAAAATCGATCCTACCTCTCAAACGAGTATCCGATATCCGAGCTTCTCCGAATTGCGATATAAAGCAATATAGAGCTACGAAATATGTACCAGTCAAAAATTCAAACCTGGAGTATTACGAGTCATTTAGTAATTATTCTAGCATGTTGTCTGTTAGAGCAGGACTCTTAAAAACTATCCAACCTCTCAAACGAGTTGCTTGTAGAAATGCGTTATTGAATTGAGATCTAAACTATCGGAGAGGTACATAATCCGTACCTGTCAAAAATTCAAACAGGGAGTATTGTGATTCATTTGATAACTATCCCTGCATGTTGTCGATCGAAGAAAACTCTTAGAAGCGATCCAACCACACAAACGAGTAGCTGGTATCCAACGTTTTATAATTACGATCTAATGCATCGGAGAGGTACGAAATCTGTACCAGACAAAAATTAAAACCGGCTGTCTTGCGATTCATTTGGAAACTATCCTAGCAAGTTGTCGGTCGTAACGAAATTCTTAGAAATGATAAACCTCGCAAACGTGTTGCTAGTAGCCCAATTTCTCATAATTGGTAACTATCCTAGCAGGTTTACGGTCGAAACAAAACTCTTCCAATCGATCCAACCACCCCAACGAGTTTTCGATAACCAAGCTTCCCAGAATAGCGATCTAAAGCATTATAGAGGTATGAAATATGTACCAGTCAAAAATTTAAGCCGGGAGTATTACGATTCAATTGGTAACTATCCAAGCATGTTGGCGGTTGAAACAGAACTCTTAAAAACTATCCAACCTCTCAAACGTGTTGCACGTAGACATGCATTTTTGAATTGAGATCTAAACCATCGGAGATGTACATAATCCGTACCTGTCCAAAATTCAAACAGAGGGTATTACGATTCATTTGGAAACTATCATTGCATGTTATCAATAGATGCGAAACTCATAGAAGCGATCCAACCTAACAAACGAGTTGCCGGTATCCAATCTTTCATAATTGCGTTCTAAGGTATCGAAGAGGTACGAAATTCGTACCAGTGAAAAAGAAAAACCGCCTGTATTAGGATTCATTTGGTAACTATCCTTACAATTTGTCGATCGTAACGAAACTCTTAGAAATGATACATCCTCTCAAACGTGTTGCCAGTGGCAAAATTTCTCGGAATTGCAATAGAAACCATCGGAGTGGTACATAATCTGTACCGGTCAAAAATTAATACCGAGAGCATTAAGATTTATTTGGAAACTATCCATCATGTTGTCGGTCGAAACGAACTCATAAAAACAATCCAACTTCCCTAACGAGTAGCCAGTATCCATATTTCTCAGAATCACGGTCTAAAGCATCGGTGAGGTTCGAAATCCGAACCATTCATATATAGAAGACAGGAGTATTGCGATATATTTGGTAACTAACCTAGCAGGTACGAAATATGTACCAGTCAAAAATTCAAACTGGGCGTATTGCGATTCATTTAGTAACTACCATAGCATGTTGTCGGTTGAAACAAAACTCATAAAAACGATACAACTATTCAAACGATTGCATGTAAACATGCTTTTTTGAATTGAGATCTAAACCATCGGAGAGGTGCGTAATCCGTACCGCTCAAAAATTCAAACTGGGAGTATTGCGATTTATTTGATAACTATCTCCGCATTTTATCTATTAAAGAAAATTATTGGAAGCGATCCAACCTCACAAGCGAGTAGCTGGTATCCAGCGTTTTATAATTGCGTTCTAGAGCATCAGAGAGGTACCAAATCCGTACCATAAAAATATTAAAACTGGTTGTATTATGATTTATTTGGTAACTATCCTAGCAAGTTGTCGGTAGTAACGAAACTCTTAGAAATGATACATCCTCTCAAACGTGTAGCAAGTAGCCAAATTTCTCAGAATTGCAATAGAAACCATCGGAGTGGTACATAATCTGTACCGGTCAAAAATTCAAGCTGGGAGCATTGCGATTCATTTGGTAACTATCCAACATGTTGTCGGTCGAAACGAACTCATAAAAACAATCCAACTTCTCTATCGAGTTGCAAGTATCCATATTTCTCAGAATCGCGGTTTAAAGCATCGGAGAGGTTCAAAATTCGAACCAGTCATAAATAGAAGCCAGGAGTATTGCGATATATTTCGTTACTATCCAAGTTTGTTGTCGGTCGATGCGAAACTCTTAAAATCGATCCAACCTCTCCAACGAGTTTCCGATATCCAAGCATCTCAGAATAGCGATCTAAAGCATTATAGTGGTACGAAATATGTACCAGTCAAAAATTCAAACTGGGAGTATTGCGAATCATTTGGTAACTATCCTAGCATGTTGGCGGATGAAACAGAACTCTTCAAAACTATCGATCCTCTCAAACGAGTTGCACGTAGACATGTATTTTTGAATTGAGATCTAAACCATCGGAGATGTACATAATCCGTACCTGTCAAAAATTCAAACTGAGGGTATTACGATTCATTTGAAAACTATCCTTGCATGTTATCGATAGAAGTTAAACTCTTAGAAGTGACCCAACCAAAAAAATGAGTTGCCGGTATCCAATCTTTCATAATTACGTTCTAAGGCATCGAAGTGGTACAAAATCCGTACCAGTGAAAAAGTAAAATCGGCAGTATTGCGATTCATTTGGTAACTATTCTAGTATGTTGTCGGTCCTAGCGAAACACTTTGAAATGATCTATCTTTTCAAATGAGTTGCCTGTAGCATAATTTCTCTTAATTACGATAGAACCCACCGGAGTGGTACATAATCCGCACCGGTCCAAAATTTAAACCGGGAGCATGGCGATTCATTTGGTAAATTTCCAAGCATGTTGTCGGTCGAAATGAACACATTAAAACAATCCAACTTCTCTAATGAGCAGCCTGTATACATATTTCTCATAATCGTAATCTAAAGCATCGAAGAGGTTCGAAATCCAAACCGACCATAAATAGAGGATGGGAGTATTTTGATTAATTTGGTAACAATCCAAGCATGTTGCCGGTCGAATGAAACTCTCAAAATCGATCCAACCTCTCAAACGAGTATCCGATATCCGAGCTTCTCCGAATTGCGATATAAAGCAATATAGAGCTACAAAATATGTACCAGTCAAAAATTCAAACCGGGAGTATTGCGAGTCCTTTGGTAATTATCCTAGTATGTTGTCGGTTAAAATAGGACTCTAAAAAACTATCCAACGTCTCAAACGAGTTGCTTGTAGACATGCGTTATTGAATTGAGATCTAAACCATCGGAGAGGTACATAATCCGTACCTGTCAAAAATTCAAACTGGGAGTATTGTGATTCATTTGATAACTATCCCTGCATGTTGTCGATCGAAGAAAACTATTAGAAGCGATCCAACCTCACAAACGAGTAGCTGGTATCCAACGTTTTATAATTGCGTTATAATGCATCGGAGAGGTACTAAATCCGTACCAGGCAAAAATTAAAACCGGTTGTATTGCGATTCATTTGGTAACTATCCAAGCAAGTTGTCGGTCGTAACGAATCTCTTAAAAATGATAAACCTCTCAAACGTGTTGCCAGTAGCCTAATTTCTCATAATTGCAATATAAACCATCGGAGTGGTACATAATCTGTTCCGGTCAAAAATTAAAACCGAGAGCATTAAGATTCATTTGGAAACTATCAATCATGTTGTCGGTCGAAACGAACTCATAAAAACAGTCCAACCTCTCAAACGAGTTTCCGGTATCCAAGTTTCTCAGAATTGCGATCTAAAGCATTATAGAGGTACGAAATATGTACCAGTCAAAAATTCAAACCGGGCGTATTGCGATTCATTTAGTAACTATCCTAGCATGTTGTCGGTTGAAACAAAACTCTTAAAAACGATCCAACTATTCAAACGATTGCATGTAGACATGCTTTTTTGAATTGAGATCTAAACCATCGGAGAGGTACGTAATCCGTACCGCTCTAAAATTCAAACTGGGAGTATTACGATTTATTTGATAACTATCCCCGCATTTTATCGATCAAAGAAATTTTTTTGAAGCGATCCAACCTCACAAACGAGTAGCTGGTATCCTGCATTTTATAATTGCGTTCTAAAGCATCGGAGAGGTACAAAATCCGTTCAAAAAAAAAATTAAAACTGGCTGTATTGTGATTTATTTGGTAACTATCCTTGTAAGTTGTCGGTCGTAACGAAACTCTTAGAAATGATAAACCTCTCAAACGTGTTGCTAGTAGCCAAATTTCTCATAATTGTAATAGAAACCATCGTAGTGGTACATAATCCGTACCGGTCAAAAATTTAAACCGGGAGCATTGCGATTCATTTGGAAACTATCCAGCATGTTGTCGGTCGAAAGGAACTCATGAAAACAATCCAACTTCTCTAACGAGTAGCCAGTATCCATATTTCTCAGAATCGCGGTCTAAAGCATCGGAGAGGTTCGAAATCCGAACCAGTCATATATAGAAGCCGGGAGTATTGCGATATATTTGGTAACTAACCTAGCAGGTTGTCGATCGAAACGAAACTCTATAAATCGATCCAGCCTCCCCAACGAGTTTCCGATATCAAAGCTTCCCAGAATAGCGATCTAAAGCATTATAGAGGTACGAAATATGTACCATTCAAAAATTTAAATCGGGAGTATTGCGATTCAATTGGTAACTATCCAAGCATTTTGTCGGTTGAAACAGAACTCTTAAAAACTATCCAACCTCTCAAACGAGTTGCATGTTGACTTGCATTTTTGAATTGAGATCTAAACCATCGGAGATGTTCCGTACCTGTCAAAAATTAAAACTGAGGCTATTTCGATTCATTGGGAAACTATCCTTGCATGTTATCGATAGATGCGAAACTCGTAGAAGCGATCTAACCTAACAAACAAGTTGCCGGTATCCAATCTTTCATAATTGCGTTCTAAGGCATCGAAGAGGTACGAAATTCGTACCAGTGAAAATGAAAAACTGGCTGTATTGCGATTCATTTGGTAGCTATCCTAGCAAGTTGTCGGTCGTAACGAAACTCTTAGAAATGATACATCCTCTCAAACGTGTTGCCAGTAGCCAAATTTCTCAGAATTGCAATAGAAACCATCGGAGTGGTACATAATCTGTACCGGTCAAAAATTCAACCCGAGAGCATTGTGATTCATTTGGTAACTATCCAACATGTTGTCGGTCGGAGCGAACTCATAAAAACAATCCAACTTCTCTAACGAGTTGCAAGTAACCATATTTCTCAGAATCGCGGTCTAAAGCATCGGAGAGGTTCGAAATTCGAACAAGTCATAAATAGAGGCCGGGAGTATTGCGATATAAATCGATCCAACCTCTCCAACGAGTTTTTGATATCCAAGAAACTCAGAATAGCGATCTAAACCATTATAGAGGTGCGAAATATTTACCAGTCAAAAATTCAGACCGGGAGTATTGCGAATCTTTTGGTAACTATCCTAGCATGTTGTCGGTTGAAACAAAACTCTTAAAAACTATCCAACCTCTCAAATGAGTTGCATGTAGACATCCATTTTTGAATTGAGATCTAAACCATCGGAGGGGTAAAGAATCCGTACCTGTAAAAAAATTCAAGCTGAGGGTATTACGATGCATTTGAAAACTATCCTTGCATGTTATCAATAGAAGCTAAGCCCTTAAATGCGACCCAACCTAACAAATGAGTTGCCAGTGTCCAATCTTTCATAATTAGGTTTTAAGGCATCGAAGTGGTACGGAATCCGTACTAGTGAAAAAGTAAAACCGGCAGTATTGCGATTCATTTGGTAACTATTCTAGTATGTTGTCGGTCCTAGCGAAACACTTTGAAATGATCCATCCTTTCAAACGAGTTGCCACTAGCCAAATTTCTCTAAATTTCGAGAGAACCCACCGGAGTGGTACATAATCCGTACCAGTCCAAAATTCAATCCGGGAGCATGGGGATTCATTTGGTAAATTTCCAAGCATATTGTCGGTCGAAAGGAACTCATTAAAGCAATCCAACTTCTCTAATGAGCAGCCTGTATACATATTTCTCAGAATCGCAATCAAAAGCTTCGAAGAGGTTCAAAATCCAAACCGGCCATTAATAGAGGCCGGGAGTATTGCGATTAATTTGGTAACTATCCAAGAATGTTGTCGGTCGAAACGAAACTCTTCAAATAGATCCAACCTCTCAAACGAGTATCCGATATCCGAGCTTCTTCGAATTGCGATATAAAGCAATATAGAGCTACGAAATATGTACCAGTCAAAAATTCAAACTGGGAGTATTGCGAGTCATTTGGTAATTATCCTAGCATGTTGTCGGTTAAAACAGGACTCTTAAAAACTATCCAACCTCTCAAACGAGTTGCTTGCAGACATGCATTATTGAATTGAGATCTAAACCATCGGAGAGGTACATAATCCGTACCTGTCAAAAATTTAAACTGGGAGTATTGTGATTAATTTGATAACTATCCCTGCATGTTGTCGATCGAAGAAAACTCATAGAAGCGATCCAACCTAACAAACGAGTTGCCGGTATCCAATCTTCCATAATTGCATTCAAAGGCATCGAAGAGGTACGAAATTGGAACCAGTGAAAAAGGAAAACCGCCTGTATTGTGATTCATTTGGTAACTATCCTAGCAAGTTGTCGGTCGTAACGAAACTCTTAGAAATGATACATCCTCTCAAACGTGTTGCCAGTAGCGAAATTTCGCAGAATTGCAATAGAAGCCATCGGAGTGGTACATAATATGTACCGGTTAAAAATTAAAACCAAGAGCATTAATATTCATTTGGAAACTATCCAACATGTTGTTGGTTGAAAGGAACTCATAAAAACAATCTAACTTCTCTAACGCGTTGCCTGTATCCATATTTCTCTGAATCGCGGTCTAAAGTATCGGTGAGGTTCGAAATCCGAACATTTCATAAATAGAAAACGGGAGTATTGCGATATATTTGGTAACTAACCTAGATGGATGTCGGTCAAACGAAACTCTTAAAATCGATCCAACCTCTCAAACGAGTTTTCGGTATCCAAGTTTCTCATAATTGTGATCTAAATCATTATAGAGGTATCAAAAATTGAGAACGGGCGTACGATTCATTTGGTAACTATCCGGGCATGTTGTCGGTTGAAACAAAACTCTTAAAAACGATCCAACTATTCAAACGATTGCATGTAGACATGCTTTTTTGAATTGAGATCTAAACCATCGGTGAGGTACGTAATCCGTACCGGTCAAAAATTTAAACTTGGAGTATTGCGATTTATTTGATAACTATCTCCGCATTTTATCGATCAAAGAAAACTTTTTGAATCGATCCAACCTCACAAACGAGTAGCTGTTATCTAACGTTTTATAATTGCGTTCTAAAGCATCGGAGAGGTACAAAATCCGTACCAAAAAAAATTTAAAACTTGCTTTAATTGCGATTTATTTGGTAACTATCCTAGCAAGTTGTCGGTCGTAACGAAACTCTTAGAAATGATAAACCTCTCAAACGTGTTGCCAGCAGCCAAATTTCTCATAATTGCAATAGAAACCATCGGAGTGGTACATAATCCGTACCGGTCAAAATTTCAAACCGAGAGCATTGCGATTCATTTGGTAACTATCCAACATGATGTCGGTCGAAGCGAACTCATAAAAACAATCCAGCTTCTCTAACGAGTAGCCAGTATCAATATTTCTCAAAATCGCAGTCTAAAGTATCGGAGAGGTTCGAAATCCGAACCAGTCATAAATAGAAGCCGGGAGTATTGCAATATATTTTGTAACTAACCTAGCAGGTTGTCGGTCGAAACGAAACTCTTCAAATCGATCCAACCTCCCCAACGAGTATCCGATATCCAAGCATCCCAGAATAGCGATCTAAGGCATTATAGAGTTACGAAATATGCACCAGTCAAAAATTTAAACCGGGAGTATTGCAATTCAATTGCTAACTATCCAAGCATGTTGTCGGTTGAAACAGAACTCTTTAAAACTATTCACCTCTCAAACGAGTTGCATGTAGACATGCATTTTTGAATTGAGATCAAAACCATCGGAGATGTACATATTCCGTACCTGTCAAAAATTCAAACTGAGGGTATTACGATTCATTTGAAAACTATCCTTGCATGTTATCGATAGATGCGAAACTCATAGAAGAGATCCAGCCTAACAAACGAGTTGCCAGTATCCAATCTTTCGTAATTGCGTTCTAAGGCATCGAAGAGGTACGTAATTCGTACCAGTGAAAAAGTAAAACCGGCTGTATTGCGATTCATTTGGTAACTATCCTAGCAAGTTGTCGGTCGTAATGAAACTCTTAAAATCGATCCAACCTCTCAAGCGAGTTTCCGGTATCCAAGCTTCTCTTAATTGCGATCTAAAGCATTATAGAGGGGCAAAATATGTACCAGTCAAAAATTCAAACCGGGAGTATTGCGATTCATTTGGTAACTTTCCAAGCATGTTGGGGTCGAAACGAACTCATTAAAGCAATCCAACTTCTCTAACGAATATCCGGTATCCATATTTCCCAGAATCACGATCTAAAGCATCGGAGAGGTTCGAAATCCGAACCACTCATAAATTGAAGCCGGGAGTATTGAGAAATATTTGTTAACTGACCTTGCACGCTGTCTGTCAAACGAAACTCTTAAAATCGGTCCAACCTCTCAAACGAGTTTCCGGTATCCAAGCATCTCAGAATTACGATCTAAAGCATTATAGAGGTACGCAATATGTACCAATCAAAAATTCAAACGGGGCGAAATGCAATTCATTTGGTAACTATCCTAGCATGTTGTCGGTTTAAACAGAACTTTTAAAAATGATCCAACTACTCAAACGATTGCATGTAGACATGCTTTTTTGAATTGAGATCTAAACCATCGGAGAGGCACGTAATCCGTACCAGTCAAAAATTCTAACTGGGAGTATTGCGATTCATTTGATAACTATCCTAGAATGTTGTCGATCGAAGAAAACCCTTAGATGCGATCTAACCTCACAAACAAGTAGCTGGTATCCAACATTTTATAATTTCGCTCTAAAGCAACGGAGAGGTATGAAATCCGTTCCAGAAAAAAATTAAAACCGGCTGTATTGCGATTCATTTTGTAGCTATCCTAGCAAGATGTCGGTCATAACGGAACTTTAGAAATGATACATCCTTTCATACGAGTTGCAAGTAGCCACATTTCTCATAATTGCAATAGAAACCATCGGAGTGGTACATAATCTGTAGCGGTCAAAAATTCAAACCTTGCGATTCATTTGGAAATTATCTAACGTGTTGTCGGTCGAAAAGAACTCATAAAAACAATCCTACTTCTCTAACGAGTATCTAGTATCCATATATCTCAGAATCGCGATCTAAAGCATCGGAGTGGTTCGAAAACCGAACCAGTCATAAATAGAATCCGGGAGTATTGCGATATATTTGGTAACAATCCTAGCATGCTGTCGGTCGAAACGAAACTCTTAAAATCGATCCAACCTTTCCAACGAGTTTCCGTTATCCAAGCTTCTAAGAAAGGCGATCTAAAGCATTATAGAGGTACGAATTATTTACCAGTCAAAAATTTAAACAGGGAGTATTGCGATTCATTTGGTAACAATCCTAGCATGTTGTGGGTTGAAACATAACTCTTAAAAACTATCCAAGCTCTCAAACAAGTTGCATGTAGACATGCATTTTTGAATAGAGATCTAAGCAATCGGAGATGTACATAATCCATACCTATCGAAAATTCAAACTGAGGGTATTACGATTCATTTGAAAAAAATCCATGCATGTTATCGTAGAAGCGAAACTCATAGAAGCGATCCAACCTATCAAACAAGTTGCCGGTATCCAATCTTTTATAATTGCGTTCTAAAGCATCGAAGAGGTACGAAATCCTTACTAGTGAAAAAGTAAAAACGGCTGTATTGCGATTCATTTGGCAACTATCCTAGCAAATTGTCGGTCGAAACGAAACTCTTAAAATTGATCCAACCTCTCAAACGAGTTTCTGGTATCCAAGCTTCTCAGAATTGTGATCTAAAGCATTATTGAGGTGCGAAATAAGTACCAGTCATAAATTCAAACCGTGAGTATTGCGATTCATTTGGTAACTATCCTAGCATGTTGCCGGTTGAAACATAACTCTTAAAAACTATCCAGCCTCTCAAACAAGTTGCATGTAGACATGCATTTTTGAATTGAGATCTAAACCATCGGAGATGTACATAATCCGTTCCTGTCAATAATTCAAGCTGAGGGTATTACGATTCATTTGAAAACTATCCATGCATGTTATCGATAGCGGTGAAACTCATAGAAGCGATCCAACCTAACAAACGAGTTGCCTGTATCCAATCTTTCATAATTGCGTTCTAAGGCATCGAAGAGGTACGAAATCCGTACCAGTGAAAAAGTAAAAACGGCTGTATTGCGATTCATTTGGTAACTATCCTAGCAAGTTGTCGGTCGTAACGAAACTCTTAAAATTGATCAAACCTCTCAAACGAGTTTCCGGTATCCAAGCTTCTTAGAATTGCGATCAAAAGCATTATTGAGGTGCGAAATAAGTACCAGTCAAAAATTCAAACCGGGAGTATTGCGATTCATTTGGTAGCTATCCTTGCATGTTGTCGGTTGAAGCATAATTCTTAAAAACTATCCAACCACTCAAACGAGTTGCATGTAGACATACTTTTTTGAATTGAGATCTAAACCATCGGAGAGGTACATAATCCGTACCTGTCAAAAATTCAAACTTAGGGTATTGCGATTCATTTGAAAAATATCCTTGCATGTTATCGATTGGAGCGAAACACTTAGAAGCGATCTAACCACACAAACTAGTTGTCGGTATCCCATCTTTCATAATTGCGTTCTAAAGCAACGAAGAGGTACGAAATCCGTACCACTGAAAAAGTAAAACCGATAGTATTGCGATTCATTTTGCAACTATCCTAGTATGCTGTCGGTCCTAACGAAACTCTTTGAAATGATCCATCCTTTCAAACGAGTTTCCACTATCCAAATTTCTCAGAATTGCGATAGAAACCATCGGAGTGGTACAAAATCCGTACCGGTCAAAAATTCAAACTAGGAACATTGCGGTTCATTGGGAAACTTTCCGAGCATGTTGCCGGTCGAAACGAACTCATTAAAACAATCCAACTTCTCTAACGAGTAGCCTGTATCCATATTTCACAGAATCGCGATCTAAAGCATCGGAGAGGTTCGAATTCCGAACTAGTCATAAATAGAAGCCGGGAGTATTGTGATTTATTTGGTAACTATCCTCGCATCTTGTCGGTCGAAGCGAAACTCTTAAAATCGATCCAACCTCTCAAACGAGTATCCGATATCCGAGCTTCTCTGAATTGTGATCTAGAGCAATATAGAGGTACGAAATATATACCAGTCTAAAATTCAAACTTGGAGTATTGCGATTCAATTAGTAACTATCGCAGCATGTTGTCGGTTGAAACAGAACTTTTAAGACAATCCAACTTCTCAAACGAGTTGTATGTAGACATGCGCTTTTTAATTGAGATCTAAACCATCGGCGAGGTACATAATCCGTACCTGTCAAAAATTCAAACTATGGGTATTGCAATTAATTTGAAAACTATCATTGCATGTTATCGATAGAAGCGAAACTCTTAGAAGCGATCCAACCTCACAAACGAGATGCCGGTATCCAACCTTTCATAATTGAGTTCTAAGGCATCGAGGAGGTACGAAATCCGTACCAGTGAAAAAGTAAATCCGGCAGTATTGCGATTCATTTCGTAACTATCCTAGTTTGATGTCGGTCCTAACGAAACTCTCTGAAATGATCCATCCTTTCAAAAGAGTTGCCACTTGCCAAATTTCTCAAAATTGCGATAGAAACCATCGGAGTGGTACATAATCCGTACCGGTCAAAAATTCAAACCTGGAGCATTGCGATTCATTTGGTAACTTTCAAAGCATGTTGTCAGTCGAAACGAGCTCATTAAAACAATCTAACTTCTCTAACGAGTAGCCTGTATCCATATTTCTTAGAATCGCGATCTAAAGCATCGGATAGGTTCGAAATCCGAAACAGTCATAAATAGAAGCCGGGTGTATTGCGATTCATTTGGTAACTATCCTAGCATCTTGTCGGTTAAAACGAAACTCTTAAAATCGATCCAACATGTCAAACGATTATCCGGTATCTGAGCTTCTCAGAATTGCGGTCTAAAGAATAATAAAGGTACGAAATATGTACCAGTAGGAAATTCAAACCGGGAGTATTGCGATTAATTTGGTAACTATCGTAGCATGTTGTCGGTTGAAACAGAACTCTTAAAAACTATCCAACCTCTCAAACAAGTTGCAAGTAGACATGCGTTTTTGAATTGAGATCTAAACCATCGCAGAGGTACATAATCCGTACCTGTAAAAAATTCAAACTGAGTGTATTACGATTCATTTGAAAACTATCCTTGCATGTTATTGGTAGAAGCGAAAATCTTAGAAGCGATCAAAACTCGCAAACGTGTTGCCGGTATCCAACCTTTCATAATTGGGATCTAAGTCATCGAAGAGGTACGAAATCTGTACCAGTGAAAAAGTGAAACAGGCAGTATTGCGATTCATTTGGTAACTATCATAGTATGTTGTCGGACCTAGCAAAACTCTTTGAAATGATCCACGCATTCAAACAAGTTGCCAGTAGCCAAATTTCTCAAAAATGTATTAGAAACCACCAGAGTGGTACATAATCCGTACCGGTCAAAAATTCAAACCGGGAGCATTGCGATTTAATTGGAAACTTTCCAAGCATGTTGTCTGTCGAAACGAACTCATAAACACAATCCAACTTCTCTAACGAGTAGCCAGTATCCAAATTTCTCAGAATCGCGATCAAAATCATCGGAGAGGTTCGAAATCCGAACCAGCCATAAATAAAGGACGGGAGTATTGCAATTAATTTGGTAACTATCCTAGCATGTTGTCGCTTGAAGCAGAACTCTCAAAAATGATCCAACCACTCAAACGAGTTGCATGTAGACGTATTTTTTTGAATTGAGATCTAAACCATCGGTGAAGTACATAATCCTTACCGGTCAAAAATCCAAACTGGGAGTATTGCGATTCATTTGATAGCTATCCCTGCAATTTTTTTGTCGTAACGAAACCCTTTGAAATGATACATCCTCTCAAACGTGTTGCCAGTAGCCAAATTTCTCAGAATTGCAATAGAAACCATCGGAGTGGTACATAATCCGTACCGGTCAAAAATTCAAACCGGGAGCATTGCGATTCATTTGGTTACTATCCAACATGTTGTCGGTCGAAACCAACTCATAAACACAATCCAACTTCTCTAACGAGTAGCGAGTATCCATATTTCTCAGAATCGCGATCTAAATCATCGGAGAGGTTCGAAATCCGAACTAGCCATAAATAGAAGCCGGGAGTATTACGATATATTTGGTATCTATCCAAGCATGTTGTCGGTCAAATCCAAACTCTTAAAATTGATCCAGCCTCTCCAACGAGTTTTCGATATCCAAGCTTTTCAGAAATGCGATCTAAAGTATTATAAAGGTACGAAATATGTACCAGTTAATAATTCAAATCGGCAGTATTGCGATTCATTTGGTAACTATCGTAGCATGTTGTCGGTTGAAACATAAGTCTTAAAAACTATCCAACCTCTCAAACGAGTTGCATGTAGACATGCATTTTTGAATTGAGATCTAAACCATCGGAGAGGTACATAATCCGAACCTGTTAAAAATTCAAACTGTGGGGTTTACGATTCATTTGAAAACTCTCCTTGCATGTTATCGATAGATGCGAAACTCTTAGAAGCGATCCAACCTCACAAACGAGAATAGCAGGTATCCATCTTTCTATAATTGCATTCTAAAGCATCGGAGAGGTACGAAATCCGTACCAGTAAAAAATTAAAACCGGCTGTATTGCGATTCATTTGGTAACTATCCTAACAAGTTGTCGGTCGTAACGAAACTCTTAGAAATGATACATCCTCTTAAACGAGTTGCAAGTAGCAAAATTTCCCATAATTGTAATAGAAACCATCGGAGTGGTACATAATCCGTACCGGTCAAAAACTCAAAGCGGGAGCATTGCGATTCATTTGGTATATATCCAACATGTTGTTGTTCGAAACAGAATCGCGATCTATAGCATTGGGGATGATCGAAATCAGAACCAGTAATAATGTGAATCCAGGAGCATTACAATTTATTTGGTAACAATCCTAGCATATTGCCGGTCGAAACGAAACTCTTAAAATCGATCCGACCCTTCAACTGAGTTTCCGGTATCCAAGCTTATCAGAATTGTGATCTAAAGCATTATTGATGTGCGAATTATGTATCCGTCAAAATTTCAAACCGGGATTATTGCGATTCATTTGGTAACTATCCTAGCATGTTTTCGGTTAAAACAGAACTCTTAAAATGATCCAATCTGTCAATCGAGTTGCATGTAGACGTGCTTTTTTGAATTAAGATCTAAACCATCGGAGAGGTACATAATCTGTACCTATCTAAAATTCAAACTGAAGGTTATTACGATTCATTTGAAAACTATCCTTGCATGTCATCGATAGAAGCAAAACTCTTCGAAGCGATCAAACCTACATGAGTTGCCGGCATCCAACCTTTCATAATTGCATTCTAAATCATCGAAGGGGTACGAAATCCGTACCAATGAAGAGGTAAAACCGGCAGTATTGCGATTCCTTTGGTAACTATCCTAGTATGTTGTCGGACCTAACGAAACTCTATGAAATGATCCATCCTTTCAATCGAGTGTGTCAGTAGCCAAATTTCTCAGAATTGCGATAGAACCATCGGAGTGGTACATAATCGTACCGGTCAAAAAAATTCAAAACCGGGAGCATTGCGATTCATTTGGTAACTATCTAAGTATTTTGCCGGAAAAAACGAACTCATAAAAAAATCCAACTTCTCAACGAGTAGCCGGTATCATATTTCTAGAATCGCGATCTAAAGCATCGGAGAGGTTCGAAAATCCGAACCAGCCATAAATAGAAGCCGGGAGTGTATTGCGATTATTGTAACAATCCTAGCATCTTGTTGGTTGAAACGAAACTCTTAAAATTGATCCAACCTCTCCAGCGAGTATCGATATCCGAGCTTCTCAGAATATGATCTAAAGCAATATAGAGTTACAAAATATGTTCAAAATCCGAACCAGTCATACATAGAAGCAAGGAGTATTGCGATTTATTTTGTAACAATCCTAACATATTGTCGGCCGAAACGAAACTCTTAAAATCGATCCAACCTTTCAAACAAGTTTCCGGTATCAAGTTTGTCAGAATTGCGATCTAAAGCATTATAGAGGTACGAAATTGTACCACAAAAATTCAAAACGCGGGAGTATGCGATTCATTGGTAACTATTCTTGCATGTTGTCAGTGAAACAGAACTCTTAAAAACTACCTAACCTCTCAAACGAGTTTCATGTAGACAAGCGTTTTTGAATTGAGATCTAAGCCATCGGGGTGAGGTTCATAATCCGTACCTGTCTAAATTAAAACTGAGGGTATTACGATTAATTTGAAAAACTATCCTTGCATGTTATCGATAGATGCAAAACTCTTAGGAGCGATCCAATCTCTCAAACGAGTTGCCGGTATCCAACCTTTCATAATTGCGTTCTAAGGCATCGAAGAGGTACGAAATCCGTACCAGTGAAAAAGTAAAACAGGCAGTATGCGATTCATTTGGCAACTATCCTAGTATATTATCGGACCAAACAAAACTCCTTTAAATGAACCATCCATTCAGACGAGTTGCCAGTAGCCAAATTTCTCAAAATTACGATAGAGACCACCGGAGTGGTACAAAATCCGTACCGGTCAAAAATTAAAATAGGGAACATTGCGATTCATTTGGAAACTTTACAAGCATGTTGTCGGTCGAAACGAACTCATAAAAAAAATCCAACATCTTTAACGAGTAGCCGGTAGCCATATTTCTTAAAATCGCGATCGAAAGTATCGGAGAAGTTCGAAATCCGAACCAGTAATAAATAAAGGACAGGTGTATTACGATTTATTTGGTAACTATCCTAGCATGTTGTCGGTAGAAACGAAACTCTTAAAATAGATCCAACCTCTCAAACGAGTTTCCGGTATCTATGCTTCTCAGAATTGCGACCTAAAGCATTATAGAGTTACGAAATATGTACCAGTCAAAAATTCTAACCGGGAGTATTGCGATTAATTTGGTAACTATCCTAGCATGTTGTCGGTTGAAACAGAAATTTCAAAAACGATCCAATCACTCAAACGAGTTACATGTAGACATGTTTTTTTTAATTGAGAACTAAACCATCGGAGAGGTACATAATCCGTACTGGTCAAAAATTCAAACTGGGAGTATTACGATTCATTTGATAACTATCCCTGCATGTTGTCATTCGAAGAAAAGTCTTATAAGCGATCCAACCTCACAAACGAGTAGCTTGTATCCAACTTTTTATAATTGCGTTCTAAAGCATCGGAGAGGTACGAAATCCGTACCAAAAAAACATTAAAACTGGCTGCATTGCGATTCATTTGGTAACTATCCGGGCAAGTTGTCGGTCGTAACGAAACTTTTAGAAATGTTGCATCCTCTCAAACGAGTTGCTAGTAGCCAAATTTCTCAGGATTGCAATAGAATCCATCGGAGTGGTACATAATCCGTACCGGTCAAAAATTCAAACTGGGAACATTGCGATTCATTTGGTAACTATCCAGCATGATGTCGGTCAAAACGAACTCATATACACAATCCAACTTCTCTAACGAGTAGCCAGTATCCATATTTCTCAGAATCGCGACCTAAATCATCGGAGAGGCTCGAAATCCGAACCAGTCATAACTTGAAGCCGAAAGTATTGCGATATATTTGGTAACTATCCTTGCAAATTGTCGGCCAAAACGAAACTTTTAAAATCGATCCAACAACCTCTGCAACAAGTTTCTGATATCCAAGCTTTTCAGAATTGCGATCTAAAGCAATATAGAGGTACGAAATAGTTACCAGTCAAAAATTCAAACCGGGAGTATTGCGATTCATTTGGTAACTTTCCTTGCATGTTGTCGGTTGAAACAAAATTCTTAAAAACTATCCGACCTCTCAAACGAGTTGCATGTAGACATACTTTTTTTAATTGAAACATAAACCATCGGAGAGTATTGCGATTCATTGAAAACTATCCTTGCATGCTATCGATAGAGGCAAAACTCTTAGAAGCAATCCAACCTAACAAATGAGTTGCCGGTATCCAATCTATCAAAATTGTGTTCTAAGGAATCGAAGAGGTACGAAATCCGTACCAGTGAAAAAGTAAAAACGGCCGTATTGCGATTCATTGGTAACAATCCTTGTATGTTGTCGGTCCGACCGAAACTCTTTGATATGATCCATCCTTTCAAACGAGTTGCCAGTAGCCAAATTTCACAATTCGATAGAAACCACCGGAGTGGTACATAATCCGTACCGGTCGAAAATTCAAACTGGGAGCATTGCGATTCATTTGTAACTATCCAGGCATGTTGTCGGCCGTAACGAACTCATTAAAACAATCCAACTTCTATAATGAGTAGCCTGTATCCATATTTCCCAGAATCACGATCTAAATCATCGGAGAGGTTCGAAATCCGAACCAGTCATAAATAGAAGCCAGGAGTATTGCAATTTAATTAGCAACTATCATAGCATCTTGTCGGTCGGAACAAAACTCTTAAAATCGAACCAACCTCTCAAACGAGTATCCGATATCCTAGCTTCTTCGAATTGCGATCTAAAGCAATATAGAGGTACAAAATATGTTCTTATAGAAAATTCAAACGGGAGTATTGCGATTCATTAGGTAACTATCCTAGCATGTTGTCGGCTGAAACAGAACTCTTAAAAACTATCTAACCTCTCAAGCGAGTTGCATGTAGACATGCGTTTCTGAATTGAGATTTAAAACCATCGGAGAGGTACATAATCCGTACCTTTCAAAAATTCAAACTGAGGGTATTACGATTCATTTGAAAACTATCCTTGCATGTTATCCATAGAAGCAAAACTCTTAGAAGCAATCCACGCTCACAAACGATTTGCCGGTATCCAACCTTTCATAATTGCGTTCTAATGCATCGAAGAGGTACGAAATCCGTACCAGTGTAAAAGTAAAATAGGCAGTATTGCGATTCATTTGGAAACTATCCTAGTATGTTGTAGGACCTAACAAAACTCTTTGAAATGACCCATCCATTCAAACGAGTTGCCAGTAGCCAAAATTTTCAAAATAGCGATCGAAACCATGGGAGTGGTACATAATCCGTACCGGTCAAAAATTTAAGCCGGGAGCATTGGGATTCATTTGGTAACTTTCCAAGCATGTTGTCGGTCGAAACGAAGTCATAAAAACAATCCAATTCTCTAACGAATAGCTAGTATCCATATTTCTCTGAATCGCGATATAAGCATCGGAGAGATTCAAAATCCGAACCAGTCATAAATAAAAGCCGGGAGTATTACGATTTATTTTGTAGGTATCTTAGCAAGTTGTTGGTCGAAACGGAACTCTAAAAATCAATCCAACCCTTCAAAGCTTCTCAGAATTGCGATCAAAAGCATTATAGAGGTACGAAATATGTACCAGTCATAAAATTCAAACCGAAAGTATTGCGATTAATTTGGTAACTATCCTAGCATATTGTCGATTGTAACAGAACTCCTAAAAACGATCCAATCATCTCTCAAGCGAGTTGCATGTAGACATACTTTTTGAATTAAGATCTAAACAATCGTAGAGGTACATAATCCGTACCGGTAAAAAATTCAAACTGGGAGTATTGCATTTCATTTGATAACTATCCCTGCATTTTGTCGATCGAAGAAAATTCTTAGAAGCGATCCAACCTCACAAACGGGAAGCTGGTATCAACATTTAATAATTGCGTTCTAAAGCATCGGTGAATTTTGAAATCCGTACCAGTAAAAAATTAAAACTGGCGGTATTGCGATTCATTTGGTAACAATCATAGAAAGTTGTCGGTCGTAACGAAACTCTAAGAAATGAGACATCCACTCAAACGAGTTGCCAGTAGCAAAATTTCTCAGAAATGCAATAGAAACCATCGGAGTGGTACATAATCCGTACCCGTCAAAACTTCAAACCGGGATCATTGCGATTCATTTGGAAACAATCTAACATGTTGTCGGTCGAAACGAACTCATAAAAGCAATCCAACTTCTTTACCGAGTAGCCGGTATCCATATTTCTCCGAATCGCGATCTAAAGCACCGGAGAGGTTCGAAATCCGAACCAATCATAAATAGAAGCCGGGAGTATTGCGATTTATTTGGTAACTATCCTAGCATGTTGTCGGACAAAACGAAACTCTTAAAATCGATCCAACCTCTCAAACAAGTTTCCGATGTCCAAGCTTCTCAGAATTGCGATCTAAAGCATTATGGCGGCACGAAATATGTACCAGTCGAAAATTCAAACCGGGAGTATTACGATTCATTTGTTAACTATCCTAGCATGTTGTCGGTTGAAACAGAACTCTTAAAAATTATCTAGCCTCTAAAACGAGTTGCATCTAGACATGCGTTGTTGATTTGAAATCTAAACCATCGTAGTGGTACATAATACGTACCTGTCAAAAATTCAAATTGAGGGTATTACGATTCATTTGAAAACTATCCTTGCATGTTATCGATAGAAGCGAAACTCTTAGAAGCGAAACTCTTAGAAGTGATCCAACCACACAAACGAGCTGGCGGTATCCAAATTTTTTATAATTGTGTTCTAAGGCATCGAAGAGGTACGAAATCCGTACCAGTGTAAAATTAAAACCGGCAGTATTGCGATTCATTTGGTAACTAGCCTAGTATGTTGTCGGACCTAACGAAACTCTTTGAAATGAAACATCATTTCAAATGTGTGGCCAGCCCAATTTTTTAGAATTGCGATAAAAACCATCGGAGTGGTACATAATCCGTACCGGTCAAAAATTCAAGCCGGGAGCATTGCGATTCATTTGGTAACTATCCAAGCATGTTGTCGGCTGAAACGAACTCAAAAAAACAATCCAACTTCCCTAACGAGTAGCCGGTATCCATATCTCTCAGAAATGCGATCTAAAGCATCGGAGAGGTTCGAAATCCGAACCAGTCATAAATAAAAACCGGGAGTATTGCGATTTATTTGGTAATTATCCAAGCATGTTGTCGGTCGAAACGAAACTCTTAAAATCGATCCAACCACTCAAACGAGTTTCCGGTATCCAAGCTTCTCAAAATTACGATCTAAAGCATTATAGAGGTACGAAATATGTACCAGTCAAAAATTCAAACTAGGAGTATTGCGATTCATTGATAACTATCCTAGCATGTTGTCGGTTGAAGCAGAACTCTTAAAAATGATCCAACCACTCAAACGAGTTGCATGTAGACATGCAATTTTTAATTGTGATCTAAACCATCGGAGAGGTACATAATCTGTACCTGTCAACAATTCAAACTGGGAGTATTGCGATTCATTGATAACTATCCCTCCATGTTGCCGATCGAAGAAAACTCTTAGAAGCGATCCAACCACACAAACGGGTAGCTGGTATCTAACGTTTTATAATTGAGTTCTAAAGCATCGGTGAGTTTTGAAATCCATACCAGTAAAAAATTAAAACTGGCGGTATTGTGATTCATTTGGTAACAATCCTAGCAAGTTATCGGTCGTAAGGAAACTCTAAGAAATGAGACATCCTCTCAAACGAGTTACCAGTAGCAAAATTTCTCAGAAATGCAATAGAAACCATCGGAGTGGTACATAATCCGTATCCGTCAAAAATTCAAACCGGGAGCATTGCGATTCATTTGGTAACAATCCAACATGTTGTCGGTCGAAACGAACTCATATCCAACCTCTCAAACAAGTTTCCGATGTCCAAGTTTCTCAGAATTGCGATCTAAAGCATTATAGGGGTTCGAAATATGTACACTCGAAAATTCAAACCGGGAGTATTACAATCATTGTAACTATCCTAGCATGTTGTCGGTTGAAACAGAACTCTTAAAAATTATCTAACCGCTAAAACGAGTTGCATCTGGACATGCGATGCTGAATTGAAATCTAAACCATCGGAGGGGTACATAATACGTACCTGTAAAAAGTTCAAATTTAGGGTATTACGATTCATTTGAAAACTATCCTTGCATGTTATCGATAGAAGCGAAACTCTTAGAAGCGAACCTCTTAGAAGCGATATAACCTCACAAGCGAGTTGGCGGTAAATAACTTTTTTATAATTGTGTCCTAAGGCATCGAAGAGGTACGAAATCCGTACCAGTGAAAAATTAAAACCGGCAGTATTGCGATTCATTTGTTAACTAGCCTAGTATGTGTCAGTCCTAAAGAAACCCTTTGAAATGATCCATCCTTTCTAACGAGTTACCAGTAGCCAAATTTTCAGAATTGCGATAGAAACCACCGGAGTGGTACATAATCCGTACCGGTCAAAAATTCAAATCGGGAGGATTGCGATTCATTTGGAAACTTTCCAAGCATGTTGTTATCGAAACGAACTCATTAAAACAATCAAACTTCTCTAACGAGTAGCCGGTATCCATACTTCACAGAATTGCGATCTAAAGCATCGGAGAGGTTCGAAATCCGAATCATTCATAAATAGATGCCAGGAATATTGCGATTTATTTGGTAACTATCCTAGCATCTTGTCGGTTGAAACGAAACTCTTAAAATTGAGCCAACCTCTCAAGCGGGTCTCCTAGATCCAAGCTTCTCAGAATTGCGATATAAAGCATTATAGCGGTACGAAATATGTACCACTCAAAAATTTAAGCCGGGAGTATTGCGATAAATTTTGTAACTATCCTAGCATGTTGTCGGTTGAAGCAGATCGCTTAAAAACTATCCAACCTCTCAAACGAGTTGCATGTAGACATGGATTTTTGAATTGAGATCTAAACCATCGGAGAGGTACATAATCCGTACCTGTCAAAAATTCAACCGCACGGATTAAGTAGAAGCTATCCAACCGCACGAACGATTTTCCGGTGTCCAACCTTTCATAATTGCGTTCAAAGGCTTCGAAGAGCTACGAAATCCGTACCAGTGAAAAAGTAAAATCAGCAGTATTACGATTCATTTGGTAACTATCCTAGTATATTGCCGGTCCTAACGAAACTTTTTGAAATGATCCATCCTTCCAAACGAGTTGCCAGTAGCCAAATTTCTCATAATTGCGATAGAAACCATCGAAGTGGTACATAATCCGTACCGGTCAAAAATTCAAAGCCGGGAGCATTGTGATTCATTTGGTAACTATCAAAGCTTGTTTTCGGTCGAAACGAACTCATAAAAATAATCAAACTTATCTAACGAGTAGCCGATATACATATTACTCTGAATCGCGATCTAAAGCATTGAAGAGGTTCGAGATCCGTGCAAGTTATAAATAGAAGTCAGGAGTATTGCGATTTATTTGGTAACTAGCCTAGCATGTTATCGGTTGAAACGAACTCATAAAATCGATCCAACCTCGCAAACGAGTTTCCGATATCCAAGCTTCTCAGAATTGAAAAGCATTATAAAGCTACGAAATATGTACCAATCAAAAATTCAAACCAGGAGTATTGCGATTCATTTGGTAACTATCCTAGCATTATGTCAGTTGAAATAGAACTCATAAAAGCGATCCAACCACTCAAACGAGTTGAATGTAGGCATGCTTTTTGGAATTGAGATCTAAACTATCAGAGAGGTACATAATCCGTACCGGTTTAAAATTCAAGCTGGGTGTATTGCGATTTATTTGATAAATATCCCTGCATGTTGTAGATCGAAGAAAACTCTTAGAAGCGATCCAACCACACAAACGAGTAGCCGGTATCCATGTTCTTATAATTGCGCTCTAAAGCATCGGTGAGGTACAAAATCCATACAGTAAAAAATTAAAACCGACTGTATTGCGATTCATTTGGTAACTATCCTATTAAGTTGTCGGTGGAAGAAAACTCTTAGAAGCGATCCAACCTCACAAACGAGTAGCTGGTATAATCTTTTATAATTGCGTTCTAAAGCATCGGAGAGGTACGAAATCCGTACCAGTAAAAAATTAAAACCGATTGTATTGCGATTCATTTGGTAACTATTCTAGCAAGTTGCCGATTGTAACGAAACTCATAGAAATGATACATCCTCTCAAACGAGTTGCTAGTAGCAAATTTCCTAAAATTGCAATAGAAAACATCGGAGTGGTACATAATCCGCACGGTCTAAAATTCAAACCGGGAGAATTGCGATTCATTTGGTAATTATCCAACATGTTGTCGGTCAAAACGAACTCATAAAAACAATCAAATTTCTCTTACGAGTAGCCGGTATGCATATTTCACAGAATCCGAACCAGTCATAAATAGAACCCTCCTGCAATTTATTTGGTAACAATCCTAGCATATTGTCGGTCGAAACGAAACTAAAAAATCGACCCGACCTCTCAATCGAGTTTTCGGTATCCATGCTTCTCAGAATTGCGATCTAAATCAATATAGAGGTACGAAATATGTACCTGTCATAAATTCAAACGGGAGTATTGCGATTCATTTGGTAATTAACCTAGCATGTTGTCGGTTGAAATAAAACTCTTAAAAACGATCCAACCTCTCAAGCGAGTTGCATGTAGACATGCTTTCATGAATTAAGATCTAAACCATCGGAGAGGTACATAATCCGCACCTGTCAAAATTCAAACTGAGGACATTACGATTCATTTGAAAACAATCCTTGCATGTATCGTAGAAGCGAAACTTTAGAAGCGACCAACCTCACAAACGTGTTGGCAGTATCCAACCTTTCATAATTGTATTCTAAAACATCGAATAGGTACAAAAACGCACCACTGAAAAAGTAAAATCGGCAGTATTGCGATTAATTGGTAACTATCATAGTATGTTGTCGGACCTAAAGAAACTCTTTGAAATGATCCATCCTTTCAAACGAGCTGCCAGTAGCCAAATTTCTCAAAATTACGATAGAAACCATCGGAGTGGCACATAATTCCGTACCGGTCAAAAATTCAAACCGGGAGTATTGCGATTCATTTGGTAACTATCCAAACATGTTGTCGTTCGAAACGAACTCCTAAAAAAATCCAACTTCTCTAACGAGTAGTCGGTATCCATATTTCTCAGAATCGCGATCTAAAGCATCTGAGAGGTTCGAAATCCAAACCAGTCATAAATAGAAGCCGGGAGTATTGCAATTTATTTGGTAACTATCTTAGCATGTTGTCGGTCGAAACGAAACTCTTAAGACCGATCCAACTTCTCAAGCGAGTTTCTGGTATCCAAAGCTTCTCAGAATTACGATCTAAAGCATTATAGAGGTACGAAATAGGTTCCAGTCAAAAATTTAAACCGGGAGTATTGCGATTCATTTGGTAAATATCCTAGCATGTTGTCGGTGGAAACAGAACTCTTAAAAACGATCCAACGACTCAAACGAGTTGCATGTAGACATGCTTTATTTAATTGAGATCTAAACCATCAGAGAAGTACATAATCCGTACCGGTGAAAAATTCAAACTGGGAGTATTGCGATTCATTTGATAACTATCCCTGCATGTTGCTGGTCGAAGAAAACTCTCAAAAGCGATCGAGCCAAACAAACGAGTAGCTGGCATCCAACTTTTTATATTTGCGTTCTAAAGCACCGGAGAGGTACAAAATCCGTACCAGTAAAAAATTAAAACCGGCGGTATTGCGATTCATTTGGTAACTATTCTAGCAAGTTGTCGGTCGCAAGGAAACTCTTAGAAATGTTACATCCTCACAATCGAGTTGCCGGTAGCAAAATTTACCAAAATTACGATAGAATCCATCGGAGTGGTACATAATCCGGACCGGTCAAAAATTCAAACCGGTAACATTGCGATTCATTTGTTAACTATCCAAGCATGTTGGCGGACGAAACGAAATGATATAAACAATCCAACTTCCCAAACGAGTAGCCGGTATCCATATTTCCTAGAATCGCGATCTAAAGCATCGGAGAGGATCGAAATCCGCACAAGTCAAAAATAGAAGTCTGGAGTATTGTGATTTATTTGGTAACTAGCCTAGCATGTTGTCGGTCGAAACGATCTCATAAAATCGATCCAACACCTCAAACGAGTTTCCGGAATCCAAGCTTCTCAGAATTGCGATCTAAAGCATTATAGAGGTACGAAATATCTACTAGTCAAAAATTCAAACGGGGAGTATTGCGATTCATTTGGTAACTATCCAAGCATGTTGTCGGTTGAAACAGAACTCTTAAAAATGATCCAACACTCAACGAGTTGCATGTAGACATGCTTTTGAATTGAGATCTAAACCATCAAAGGGGTACATTATCCGTACCGGTATAAAATTCAAACTGGGAGTATTGCGATTCATTTGATAACTATCCCTGCATGTTGTCGATCGAAGAAAACTCTTAGAAGTGATCGGGCCACTCAAACGAGTAGCTGGTATCCAACTTTTTATAATTCCGTTCTAAAGCATCGGAGAGGTACGAAATCCGTACCAGTAAAAAATTAAAGCCGGCTGTATTGCGATTCATTTGGTAACTTTCCTAGCAAGTTTCGGTCGTAACGAAACTTTTAGAAATGATAGATCCTCCCAAAAGAGTTGCCAGTAGCCAAATTTCTCAAAATTGCGATAGAAACCATCGGTGTGGTACATTATCCGTACGGGTCATAAATTTAAGCCGGGAGCATTGTGATTCATTTGGTAACTTTCCGAGCATGTTGTAGGTCGAAACGAACTCATTAAAACAATCCAACTTCTCCAACGAGTAGCCGACATCCATATTTCTCAGAATCGCGATCTAAAGCATCGGAGAGGTTCGAAATCAGAACCAGTCATAAATAGAAGCTGGGAGTATTGTGATTTATTTGGTAACTATCTTAGTATGTTGTCGGTCGAAACGAAACCCTGAAAATCGATCCAACCTCTCAAACGAGTTTCCGGTATCCAAGCTTCTCAGAATTGCGATCTAAAGCATTATAGAGATACGAAATATATACCAGTCAAAAATTCAAACCGGGAGTATTGCGATAAATTTGGTAAATATTCTAGCATGCTGTCGGTTGAAAGAAAACTCTTAAAAACAATCTAACCACTCAAACGAGTTGCATGTAGACATGTTTTTCTGAATTGAGATCTAAACCATCACAGAGGTACATAATCCGTACCGGTCAGAAATTCAAGCTGGAAGTATTGAGATTCATTTGATAACTATCCCTGCATGTTGTCAATCGAAGAATACTCTTAGAAGCGATCCAACCTCACAAACGAGTAGCAGGTATCAAAATTTTTTTAATTACGTTCAAAAGTGTCGGAGAGGTACGAAATCCGTACCAGTAAAAAATTAAATCCGGCTGTATTGTGATTCATTTGTTAACTATCCTAACAAGTTGTCGGTGGTAACAAAACTATTAGAAATGATACATCCTCTCAAACGAGTTGCCAGTAGCCAAATTACTCAGAATTGCAATAGAAACCATCGGAGTGGTACATAATCTGTACCGGCAAAAAATTCAAATTGGGAGCATTGCGATTCATTTGGTAACTATCCAACTTGTTTTCGGTCGAAATGAACTCATATAAACAATCCAACTTCTCCAACGAGTAGCCGATAACCATATTTCTCAGAATCGCGATCTAAAGCATCAGAGAGGTTCGAAATCCCAGCCATTCATAAATAGAAGCCGGGAGTATTGCGATTTATTTGGTAACTATCTTAGCATGTTATCGGTCGAAACGAAACTCTTTAAATCGATCCACCCTCTCAAATGAGTTTTCGGTATCCAAAGCTTCTCCGAATTGCGATCTAAAGAATTAAGAGGTACGAAATATGTACCAGTCAAAAATTTAAACCGGGAGTATTGCAATTTATTTGGTAAATATGCAAGCATATTGTCGGTTGAAGCAAAACTTTTAAAAACGATCCAACCACTCAAACGAGGTTCATGTAAACATGCTTTTTTTAATTCATATCTAAACCATCAGAGAGGTATATAATCCGTACCGGTCAAAAATTCAAACTGGGAGTATTGCGATTCATTTGATAACTACCCCTGCATGTTGTCGATCGAAGAAAACTTTTAGAAGCGATCGAGCCGCACAAACGAGTAGCTGGTTTCAAACTTTTTATAATTGCGTTCTAAAACATCGGAGAGGTACGAAATCCGTACCAGTAAAAAATAAAAGCCGGCCTTATTGAAATGATAAGTCTTCTCAAACGAGTTACCGGTAGCCAAATTTCTCAAAATTGCGATAGAAACCATCGGTGTGGTACATAATCCGTACCGGTCAAAAATTCAAACCGGGGGCATTGTTATTCATTTGGCAACTTTCCAAGCATGTTGTAGGTCGAAACGAATTCATAAAAACAATCCAACTTCTCTAACGAGTAACCGGTATACATTTTTTCAGAATCGCGATCTAAAGCATCGGAGAGGTTTGAAATCTGAACCAGTCATAAATAGAAGCCGGGAGTATTGCGATTTATTTGGAAACTATCCTAGCATTGTGTTAGTCGAAACGAAACCTTTAAAATCGATCAAACCTCTCAAACGAGTTTCCGGTATCCAAGCTTCTCAGAATTGCGATCTAAAGCATTATAGTGGTTTGAAATATGTACCAGTCAAAAATTCAAACCGGAAGTATTGCGATTCATTTGGTAACTATCCAAGCATGCTGTCAGCTGAAACAGAACTCTTAAAAATGATCCAGCCTCACCAACGAGTTGCATGCAGACATGCTTTTTGAATTGACATCTAAACCATCGTAGTGGTACATAATCCGTACCTGTCAAAAATTCAAACGTAGGGTATACGATTCATTTGAAAACTATCCTTGCATGTTATCGATAGAAGCGAAACTCTCAGAAGCGATCCAAACTCACAGACGAGTTGCCGATATCCAACCTTTCTTAATTGCGTTCTAAGACATCGAAGAGCTACGAAATCCGTACCAGTGAAAAAGTAAAACTTGCAGTATTGCGATTAATTTGGTAACTATCCTAGTATGTTATCGGTCCTTACAAAACTCTATGAAATGATCCATCCTTTCCAACGAGTTTCCAATAACAAAATTTCTCAGAATTGCGATAGAAACCATCGGATTGGTACATAATCCGTACCGGTCAAAAATTTAAACCGTGAGCATTGCGATTCATATGGTAACTAACCTAGAATGTTGTCGGTCGAAACAAACTCATAAAAACAATCCAACTTCTCAAACGAGTAACCGTTATCCATATTTCTTAGAATTGCAATCTAAAGCATCGGAAAGGTTCAAAATCCGAACCAGTCTTAAATATAAGCCGGGAGTATTGCCATTTATTTTGTAATTATCCTAGCATGTTGTCGGTCGAAACAAACCTCTTAAAATTAATCCAACCTCTCAAACGAGTTTCTGGTATCCAAGCTTCCCAGAATTGCGACCTAAAGCATTATAGAGGTACGAAATATGTACCAATCAAAAATTCAAACCGGGAGTATTGCGATAAATTTGGTAAATATCCTAGCATGTTGTTCCTTGAAACAAAACTTTTAAAAACGATCCAACCTCTCAAAGGAGTTGCATGTAGACATGCTTTTTTGAATTGAGATCTAAACCATCGGAGAGCTACATAATCCGTACCTGTCAAAAATTAAAACTGAGGGTATTACGATTCATTTTGAAAACTATCCTTGCATGTTATCGATAGAAGCGAAACTCTTAGAAGCGATCCAAGCTCACAAACGAGTTGCCGGTATCCAACCTATCATAATTGCATTCAAACGCATCGAAGAGGAACAAAATCCGTACCAGTGAAAAAGTATAACCGGCAGTATTGCGATTCATTTGGTAACTATCCTAGTATGTTGTCGGACCTAACGAAACTCTTTGAAATGATACATCCTTTCAAATGAGTGACCAGTAGCCAAATTTCTCAAAATTGCGATAGAAACCATCGGAGTGGTACATAATCCGTACCGGTCAAAAATTCAAACCGAGAGCATTGCGATTCATTTGTTAACTATCCAAGCATGTTTTCGGTTGAAATGAATTCAATAAAACAATCCAACTTCCCTAACGAGTAGCCGGTATCCATATCTCGCCGAATCGCGATCTAAAGCATCGGAGAGGTTCGAAATCCGAACCAGTCATAAATTGAAGTCGAGAGTATTGCGATTCATTTGGTAATTATCCAAACATGTTGTCGGTCGAAACGAAACTCTTAAAATCGATCCAACCACTAAAACGAGTTTTTGGTATCCAAGCTTCTCAGAATTGTGATCTAAAGCATTATAGAGGTACGAAATATGTACCAGTCAAAAATTCAAACAGGGAGCATTGCGATTCATTTGATAACTATCCTAGCATGTTGTCGGCTGAAACAGAACTCTTAAAAACGATCCAACCACTCAAACGAGTTGCATTTAGACATGCATTTTTTAATTGAGATCTAAACCATCGGAGAGGTACATAATCCGTACCGGTCAACAATTCAAATTGGGAGTATAGCGATTCATTTGATAACTACCCCTGCATGTTGCCTATCGAAGAAAACTCTTAGAAGCGATCCAACCTCACAAACGAGTAGCTGGTATTCAACTTTTTATATATGCGTTCTAAAGCATCGGGGAGGTACAAAATCGGTACCAGTAAATAATTTAAACCGGCTGTATTACGATTCATTTGGTAACTATCCTAGGATGTTGTATGTCCTAACGAAACTCTTTGAAATGATCCATCCTTTCAAACGAGTTGCCGGTAGCAAAATTATTCAGAATTGCAATAGAAACCATCGGAGTGGTACATAATCCGTATCGGTTAAAACTTCAAGCCGGGAGCATTGCGATTCATTTGGTAACTATCCAACTTGTTGTCGGACGAAACGAACTCATAAAAACAATCTCACTTCTCTAACGAGTAGCCGGCATCCATATTTCTCATAATCGCGATCTAAAGCATAGAAGAGGTTTGAAATCCGAACAAATCATAAATAGAAGCCGGGAGCATTGCGATTTATTTGGAAACTATCCTAGCATGTTGTCGGCCGAAACGAAACCCATAAAATCGATCCAACCTCTCAAACAAGTTTCCAGTATCCAAACTTCTCAGAATTGAGATCTAAAACATTATAGAGGTACGAAATATGTACCATTCAAAAATTCAAACCGGGAGTATTGCGATTTATTTGGTAACTATCCTAGCATGTTGTCGGTTGAATCCGAGCTCTTAAAGTGATTCAAACACTCAAAAGAGTTGCATGTGGACATGATTTTTTGAATTGAGATCTAAACCATCGAAGATGTACATAATCCGTACCTGTCAAAATATCAAACCTGGAGTATCATGATTCATTTGGGAACTATCCAACATGTTGTCGGTCGAACCAAACTCATAAAGACAATCCAACTTGTCTTGCGAGTAGCCGGTATCCATATTTCTCAAAAACGCGATCTAAAGCATCGGAGAGGTTCGAAATCCGAACCATTCTTAAATAGAAGCTGGGATTATTGCAATTTATTTGGTAACAATCCTAGCATATTGTCGGTCGAAACGAATCACTTAAAATCGATCCAACCTCTCAAAAGAGTTTCTGTTATCCAAGTTTCTACGAATTGCGATCTAAAGCATTATAGAGGTACGGAATATGTAACAGTCAAAAAATTCAAACCGGGAGTATTGCGATTCATTTGGTAACTATCCTAGCATGTTGTCGGTTGAAACAGAACTCTTAAAAACGATCCAACCTCTCAAACGAGTTGCATGTAGACATCTGTTTTTGAATTGAGATCTAAACCATCGGAGAGGTACATAATCTGTACCTGTCAAAAAATCAAATGTAGGGTATGCGATTCATTCCAAAATTATCCTTGCATGTTATAGATAGAAGCGAAACTCTTAGATGCGATCCAACCTCTCAAATGAGTTGCCGGTATTCAACCTTTCATAATTGAGTTCTAGGGCATCGAAGAGGTACGATATCCGTACCAGTTAAAAAGTAAAATCGGCAGTATTGCAATTCATTTGGTAACTATCCTAGTATGTTGTCGGACCTAACGAAACTCTTTGAAATAATACATTCTCTCAAACGAGTTGCCAGTAGCCAAATTTCTCAGAATTGTAATAGAAACCATCGAAGAGGTACATAATCCGTACCGGTCAAAAATTCAAGCCGGGAGTATTGCGATTCATTTGGCAACTATCCAACATGTTGTCGGTCGAAACAAACTCATAAAACAATCCAACTTCTCTTTCGGGAAGCCGGTATACATATTTCTCAGAATCGCAATATAAAGCATCGGAGAGGTCCGAAATCCGAACCCGCCATAAATAGATGCCGGTATTATTGCAATTTATTTGGTAACAATCCTAGCATATTGTCGGCCGAAACAAAACTCTTAAAATCGATCCAACCTTTCAAACGAGTTTCCGGTATCCAAGCTTGTCAGAATTGCGATCTAAAGCATTATAGAGGTACGAAATATGTACCCGTAAAAAATTCAAACCGGGAGTATTGCGATTCATTTAGTAACTATCCTTGCATGTTGTCGGTTGAAACAGAACTCTTAAAAGCGATCCAACCTGTCAAACGAGTTATATGTAGACATGCTTTTTTGAATTGAGATCTAAACCATCGGAGAGGTACATAATCCGTACCTGTCAAAAATTCAAGCTGAGGGTATTACGATTCATTTGAAAGCTATCCTTGCATTTTATCGATAAAAGCAAAACTTTTTGAAGTGATCCAGCCTCGCAAGCGAGTTGCCGGTATTCAACCTTTCATAATTGTGAGGATGCATAATTTCTAAGAGTTTCATTGCGGCCGATAACATGCAAGGATAGTTACCAAATAAATTGCAATACTGTCAGTTTTAATTTTTCACTGATATGGATTTCGTACCTCCTCGATGCTTTATAACGCAATTATAAAAAATTGGATACCAGCTACTCGTTTTTGAGTTTGGATCGTTTCATAGAGTTTTTCTTCGATCGACAACATGCTACGAGAGTTATGAAATGAATCGCAATACTCCCAGTTTGAATTTTTGACCGGTACGGATTATGTACATCTCCGATGGTTTAGATCTCAATTTCAAAAAACATGCCTACATGCAACTCCTTTGAGAGGTTGGTTCTTTTTTGAGTTTAGTTTAAACCGACAACATGCTAGGATAGTTGCCAAATGAATCGCAATACTCCCAGTTTGAATTTTTGAATGGTACATATTTCGAACCTCTATAATACTTTAGATCGCAATTCTAAGAAGCATGGATGCCGGCAACACGTTAGAGAGGTTGGATCGATTTTAAAAGTTTCGCTTCAACAGAGAACATGCTTGGATAGTTACCAAATAAATTGCAATAAACCCAGATTCTATTTATGACTTGTTTGGATTTCGAACCTCTCCGAGGCTTTAGATCGCGATTCTGAGAAGTATGGATACTGGCTACTCGTTCGATATGTTAGATTGTTTTTATGAGTTCGTTTCGTCCGACAACATGCTTGGCTAGTTGTCAAATGAATCGCATTGCTCCCATTTTGAATTTTTGACCGGTACGTATTATGTACCACTCCGATGGTTTTTATCGAAATTCTGACAAATTTGGCTGCCGGAAACTCGTTTGAGAGGATGTATTATTTCTAAGAGTTTCTCTACGATCGTCAACATGTGAGGATCCAAATGAATCGCAATACTGCCGGTTTTATTTTTTGACTGGTCTGGATTTCGTACCTCTTTGATGCTTTAGAGCACAATTATGAAAGGTTGGATTCCGGCAATTCATTTGTGAGTTTGGATCGCTTCTAAGAGTTTTCCTTCGATCGACAACATGTTTGGATAATTATCAAATGAATCGCAATACTCCCAGTTTGAATTTCTGACCGGCACAGATTAAGTACCTCACCAATGGTTTAGATCACAATTCAAGAAAGCACGTCTACATGCAAATCGTTTGAGAGGTTGGATCATTTTTAAGAGTTTTGCTTCAACCGACAATATGTTAGGATAGTTACCAAATGAATCGCAATTCTGAGAATGTAGGCAACACGCTTGAGAGGTTGGATCGATTTAAAGAGTTTCATTTCGACCGACAACATGCTAGGATAGTTACCAAATAAATCGCAATACTCCCGGCTTCTATTTATGACTGGTTCGGATTTTGAACCTCTCCGATGCATTAGATCGCGATTTTGTGAAATATGGATACCGGCTACTCGTTAGAGAAGTTGGATTGTTTTTATGAGTTCGTTTCGACCAACAACATGCATGTATAGTTACCAAATGAATCGCAATATTCCCAGTTTCAATTTTTGACCGGTACAGATTATGTACCACTTTAATGGTTTCTATCGCAATATTGAGAAGTTTGGCTACCGACAACTCATTTGAAAGGATGGATCATTTCAAAGAGTTACATTACGAATGACAACTTTCTAGGACAGTTTCCAAATGAATCGCAATACTGCCAGTTTTAATTTTTCACTGGTACGGATTTCGTACCTCTCCGATGCTTTAGAACGCAATTAAGAAAAGTTAGATACCAGCTACTCGCTTGTAAGATTGGATCGCTTCTACGAGTTTTCATCAATCGACAACTTGCTGGGATAGTTATCAAATGAATCGCAATACTCCCAGTTTGAATTTATGAGCGGTACGGATTATGTACCTCTCCGATGGTTTAGATCTCAATTCAAAAAAGCATGTCTATATGCAACACGTTTAAGAGGTTGGATCGCTTTTAAGAGTTCTGTTTAAACTGATAGCATGCTAGGATAGTTACCAAATAAATCGTAATACTCCCGGCTTCTATTTTTGACTGGTTCGAATTTCGAACGTCTCCGATGCTTTAGATCGCGATTTTGAGAAATTTGGATACCGGCTACTCATTAGAGAAGTTAGATTATTTTTATGAGCTCATTTTGACCGAAAATATGTTTGGATAGTTACCAAATGAATCGCAATACTCCCGGTTTGAATTTTAGAATGGTACGGATTATGTACCACTCCGATGGTTTCTATCGCAATTTTGAGTAGTTTGGGTTCTGAAAACTCGTTTGAGATGATGGATCATTTCTAGGAGTTTTGTTACGACCGACAACATGCTACGATAGTTACCAAATGAATCGCAATACTGCCCGTTTTAATTTTTCACAAATACAGATTTCGTACCTCTCCGATGCTATAGAACGCAATTATGATAGGTTGGATACTGGCAACTCGTTTCTGTGGTTGGATCACTTCAAAGAGTTTTGCATCGATCGATAAGATGGTAGGATAGTTATCAAATGAATCGCAATACTCCCAGTTTGAATTTTAGACCGGTACGGATTAAGTACCTCACAAATGGTTTAAATCTAAATTCAAGAAAGCATGTCTACATGCAACTCGTTTTAGAGGTTGAATCATTTTTAAGAGTTCTGTTTCAACTAACAACATGCCAGGATATTTACCAAATAAATCACAATTCCGAGAAGCTTCGATACCGGGAACACGTTGGAGCGGTTGGATTGATTTAAAGAGTTTCGTTTCGACCGACGACATGGTAGGATAGTTACCAAATAAATCTCAATACTCCTGGTTACTATTTATGATTGATTCGAATTTCAAACCTCCCCGATGCTTTAGATCCCAATTCTGATAAGTTTGGATACCGGCTACTCGTTTGTGAAGATGGAACATTTTTAAGAGTTCGCATCGATCGACAACATGCTTGGATAATTACCAAATGAATAGCAATACTCCCAGTTTGAATTTTTTACCGGTACGTATTATGTACCACTCTGATAGTTTTTATCGCAATTCTGAGAAATTTGCATACCGACAATTCGTTTGAGAGGATGTATCATTTCTGAGAGTCTCGATACGACCGACCACTTACTACGATTGTTACCAAATGAATCGCAATACTACCGGTTATTACTTTTCATTGGTACGGATTTCGAACCTCTCCGATGCTTTAGAACCCAATTATAAAAAGTTGGATACCAGCTACTCGTTTGTGATGTTGGATCGCATCTAAAAGTTTTCTTCGATCGACAACATGCGGGGATAGTTATTAACTGCATCGCAATACTCCCAGTTTAAATTTTTGATCGGTACGGATTATGTACCTCTCCGATGGTTTAGATCTCAATTCAAAAAAGGATGTCTACATGCAACTCGTTTGAGGGGTTGGATCGTTTTTAGGAGTTTTGTTTCAACCGACAACATGCTAGGATAGTTACCAAATAAATTGCAATTCCGAGATGCTTGGATACCGGCAACGAGTTTAACAGGTTGGATCGATTTAAAGAGTTTCGTTTCGACCGACAACATGCTTGGATAGTTACCAAATAAATTGCAATACTACCGTCTTTTATTTATGACTGGTTCGGATTTCGAACCTCTTCGATGCTTTAGATCGCGACTTTGAGAAATATGGATACCACCGGCTACTAGTTAGAGAAGTTGGATTATTTTTATGAGTTCGTTTTGATTGACAACATGCATGGAAAGTTAACAAATGAATAGTAATGCTTCGGGTTTGAATTTTTGACTGGTACGGATTATGTACCACTCCAATGGTTTCTATCGCAATTTGAGAAGTTTGGCCACCGGCAAGTCGTTTGAGAGGATGGATCATTTCAAAGACTTACGTTACGACCAATAACTTGCTAGGATAGATTCCAAATGAATCGCAATACTGCCGGCTTTAATCTTTTACTGATACGGATTTTGTACCTCTCCGATGCTTTAGAACGCAATTATGAAAAGTTGGATACCAGCTACTCGTTTGTGAGGTTGGATCACTTCTAAGAGTTTTCTTCAATAGACAACATGCTGGGATAGTTATCAAATGAATCGCAATACTCCCAGTTTAAATTTTTGACCGGTACGGATTATGTACCTCTTCGATGGTTTAGATCTCAATTCAAAAAAGCATATCAACATGCCACACGTTTGAGAGGTTGGATCGCTTTTAGGAGTTCTGTTTAAACTGGCAACATGCTAGGATAGTTACCAAATAAATCGCAATACTCCCGGCATCTATTTTTGACTGGATCGGATTTCGCACCTCTCCGATGCTTTAGATCGCGATTTTGAGAAATTTGGATAACGGCTACTCGTTAGAGAAGTTGGATTGTTTTTATGAACTCGTTTCGACCGACAATATGTTTGGATAGTTCCCAAAAGAATCCCAATACTCCCAGTTTGAATTTTAGACCGGTACGAATTATGTACCACTTCGTTTGTTTTTATCGCAATTTTGAGAAGTTTGGCTACTGGCAACTCGTTTGAGATGATGGATCATTTCTAAGAGTTTCGTTATGACCTACAACATGCTTGGATAGTTACCAAATGAATCGCAATACTGCCGGTTTAGTTTTTGACTGGTATGGATTTCGTACCTCTCCGATGCTTTAGAACGCAATTATGATAGGTTGGATACCGGCAACTCGTTTGTGAGGTTGGATCGCTTCAAAGAGTTTTGCAACGATCGATAAGATTCTAGGATAGTTATCAAATGATTCGAAATACCCTCAGTTTGATTTTTTGACCGGTACGGATTATGTACCTCTCCGAAGGTTTAGATCTCAATTCAAAAAAGCATGTCTACATGCAACTCGTTTGAGAGGTTGGATTGGTTTTAAGAGTTCTGTTTCAACCGACAACATGCTAGGGTAGTTACCAAATAAATCCCAATTCCGAGAAGCTTCGATACCGGGAACACGTTTGAGAGGTTGGATCGTTTTAAAGAGTTTCGTTTCGACCGACAACATGGTAGGATAGTTACCAAATAAATCGCAATACTCCTGGTTACTATGTATGATTGGTTCGGATTTCAAACCTCTCCGATGCTTTAGATCCCAATTCTTATAAGTTTGGATACCGGCTACTCGTTTGGCAAGATGGATCATTTTTAAAAGTGTGTTTCGATCGCCAACATGCTTGGATAGTTACCAAATGAATCGCAATACTCCTAGCTTGAATTTTTCACAGGTACGTATTATGTACCACTTCGATAGTTTTTATCGCAAATCTGAGAAATTTGGATACCGACAACTCGTTTGTGAGGATGTATCATTTCTGTGAGTTTCGTTACGACCGGCAACTTATTAGAATAGTTACCAAATAAATCGCAATACTACCGGTTTTAACTTTACATTGGTAAGGATTTCTTACCTCTCTGATGATTTAGAACGCAATTATAAAAAGTTGGATACCAGCTACTCGTTTGAGATCTAATCCATTTAAGAGTTTTCTTTGTTCGACAACATACAGGGATTGTTATCAAATGAATCGCAATACTCCTAGTTTAAATTTTTGACCGGTACGGATTATGTACCTCTCCGATGGTTTAGATCTCAATTCAAAAATGGATGTCTACATGCAACTCGTTTGAGAGGTTAAATAGTTTTTTGGTGTTCAGTTTCAGCCGACAACATGCTAGGACAAATAAATCGCAATTCCGAGATGCTTGAATACCGGCAACACCTTTGAAAGGTTGGATCGATTAAAAGAGTTTCGTTTCGACCGACAACATGCTATGATAGTTACCAAATGAATCGGAATGGTTCGGGTTTGAATTTTTGACTGGTACGGATTATGTACCACTCCAATGGTTTCTATCGCAATTTTGAGAAATTTGGCTATCGACAAAATGCTCTGAAAGTGACCAAATGAATCGCAATACTTCCGGTTTGAATTATTGACCGGTACGGATTATTTGCCACTCCGATAGTTTCTATCTCAATTATGAGAAATTTGGCTACCGGCAACTCGTTTGGGAGGATGTATCATTTCTAAGAGTTTCGTTGCGGCCGATAACATGCAATGACAGTTACCAAATAAATCACAATAATGCCGGTTTTAATTTTTCACTGGCACGAATTTCGTACCTCTTCGATGCATTATAACGCAATTATGAAAAATTGGATACCAGCTACTCGTTTGTGAGTTTGGATCGCTTCATAGAGTTTTACTTCGATCGACAACATGCTACTATAGTTATGAAATGAATCGCAATACTCCCTGCTTGAATTTATGACCGGTACGGATTATGTACCTCTCCGATGGTTTAGATCTCAATTTCAAAAGCATGCTTACATGAAACTCCTTTGAGAGGTTGGTTCTTTTTTATGAGTTTTTTTTAAACCGACAACATGCTATGATAGTTCCCAAATGAAACGCAATACTCCCGGTTTGAATTTTTGAATGGTACATATTTTGTACCTCTATAATGCTTTAGATTGCAATTCTGAGAAGCATGGATACCGGCAACACGTTTGAGAGGTTGGATCGATTTTAAAACTTTCGTTTCAGCAGACAACATGCTTGGATAGTTACCAAATAAATTGCAATACACCCGGCTTCTATTTATGACTCGCTTGGATTTTGAACCTCTCTGATGCTTTAGTTCGCGATTCAGAGAAGTATGGATACCGGCTACTCGTTTCATATGTTAGATTGTTTTTATGAGTTTGTTTCGTGCGGCAACATGCTTGGCTAGTTATCAAATGAATCGCATTGCTCACAGTTTGAATTTTTGACCGGTACGAATTATGTACCACTCCGATGGTTTCTATCAAAATTCTGAGAAATTTTGCTACCGACAACTCGTTTGAGAGGATGTATTATTTCTAAGAGTTTCTCTACGGCCGTCAACATGTGAGGATAGTTACCAAATGAATCGCAAAACTGTCGGTTTTAATTTTTGACTGGTACGGATTTCGTACCTCTCTGATGCTTTAGAGCGCAATTATGAAAGGTTGGATACCGGCAATTCGTTTGTGAGTTTGGATCGCTTCTAAGAGGTTCTCTTCGATCGACAACATTTTAGGATAGTTACCAAATGAATCGCAATACTCCCAGTTTGAATTTTAGACCGGTACCGATTAAGTACATCACCGATGGTTTAGATCTCAATTCAAAAAAGCATGTCTACATGCAACTCGTTTGGGAGGTTGGATCATTTTTATGAGTTCAGTTTCAACCGACAACATGCTAGGATAGTTACAAAATAAATCGCAATTCCGAGAATGTAGGCAAGACGTTTGAGAGGTTGGATCGATTTAAAGAGTTTCGTTTCGACCGACAACATACTAGGATAGTTACCAAATAAATCGCAATACTCGGCTTCTATTTATGACTGGTTCGGATTTTGAACCTCTATGAGGCATTATATCGCGATTTTGTGAAATATGGATGTCGGCTACTCGTCAGAGAAGTTGGATTGTTTTTATGAGTTCGTTTCGACAGACAACATGCATGTATAGTTACCAAATGAATCGCAATATTCCCAGTTTGAATTTTGGACCGGTACGGATTATGTACCACTCTAATAGTTTCTATCGCAATATTGAGAAGTTTGGCCACCTACAACTCGTTTGAGAGGATGGATCATTTCAAAGAGTTACATTACGAATGACAACATGCTAGGATAGCTTCAAAATGAATCGCAATACGGCCGGTTTTAATTTTTCACTGGTACGGATTTCGTACCTCTCCGATGCTTTAGAACACAATTATGATAGGTTGGATACTGGCAACTCGTTTGTGAGGTTGGATCGCTTTTAGGAGTTCTGTTTCAGCCGACAACATGTTAGGATTGTTACCAAATAAATCTTAATTCCGAGATGCTTTGATACCGGCAACACGTTTGAAAGGTTGGATTGATTTAAAGAGTTTCGTTTCGACCGACAACATGCTAGGACAGTTACCAAATAAATCGCAATACTCCCGGCTTCTATTTATGATTGGTTCGGATTTCAAACCTCTTCGATGCTTTTGATATAGATTTAAAAAACCATGCCTACATGCAACTCGTTTGAGAGGTTAGATATTTTTTTAGAGTTTCATTTTGACCGACAAAATGCTCGGATAGTGACCAAATGAATCGCAATACTTCCGGTATGAATTATTGACCGGTACGGATTATTTGCCACTCCGATAGTTTCTGACTCAATTATGAGAAATTTGGCTACCGGCAATTCGTTTGGGAGGATGTATCATTTCTAATAGTTTTGTTGCGGCCGATAACATGCAATGACAGTTACCAAATAAATCACAATAATGCCGATTTTAATTTTTCACTGGCACGAATTTCGTACCTCTTCGATGCATTATAACGCATTTATGAAAAATTGGATACCAGTTACTCGTTTGTGAGTTTGGATAGCTTCATAGAGTTTTACTTCGATCGACAACATGCTACTATAGTTATGACATGAATCGCAATACTCCCTGCTTGAATTTTTGACCGGTACGGATTATGTACCTCTCCGATGGTTTAGATCTCAATTTCTAAAGGCATGCCTACATGCAACTCCTTTGAGAGGTTGGTTCTTTTTTAGAGTTTTTGTTAGACCGACAACATGCTAGGATAATTACCAAATGAATCGCAATACTCCCGGTTTGAATTTTTGAATGGTACATATTTCGTACCTCTATAATGCTTTAGATCGCAATTCTGAGAAGCATGGATGCCGGCAACACGTTTAAGAGGTTGGATCGATTTTAAAACTTTCGTATCAGCAGACAACATGCTTGGATAGTTACCAAATAAATTGCAGTACACCCGGCTTCTATTTAAGACTGGCTTGGATTTTGAACCTCTCCGATGCATTAGATCGCGATTCTGAGAAGTATGGATACCGGCTACTCGTTTGATATGTTAGATTGTTTTTATGAGTTCGTTTCGTCCGGCAACATGCTTGGCTTGTTATCAAATGAATCGCATTGCTCACGGTTTGAATTTTTGACCGGTACGTATTATGTACCACTCCGATGGTTTCTATCAAAATTTTGAGGAATTTTGCTACCGACAACTCGTTTGAGAGGATGTATTATTTCTAAGAGTTTCTCTATGACCGTCAACATGTGAGGATAGTTACCAAATGAATCGTAAAACTGCCGGTTTTAATTTTTGACTGGTACGGATTTCGTACCTCTCTGATGCTTTAGAGCGCAATTATGAAAGGTTGGATACCGGCAATTCGTTTGTGAGTTTGGATCGCTTCTAAGAGTTTCTCTTCGATCGACAACATTTTAGGATAGTTACCAAATGAATCGCAATACTCCCAGTTTGAATTTTAGACCAGTACGGATTAAGTACATCACCGATGGTTTAGATCTCAATTCAAAAAAGCATGTCAACATGCAACTCGTTTGGGAGGTTGGATCGTTTTTAAGAGTTCAGTTTCAGCCGACAACATGCTAGTATAGTTACAAAACAAATCGCAATTCCGAGAATGTAGGCAAGACGTTTGAGAGGTTGGATCGATTTAAAGAGTTTCGTTTCGACCGACAACATGCTAGGATAGTTACCAAATAAATCGCAATACTCCCGGCTTCTATTTAGGACTGGTTCGGATTTTGAACCTCTATGATGCATTAGATCGCGATTTTGTAAAATATGGATTCCGGCTACTCGTTAGAGAAATTGGATTGTTTTTATGAGTTCGTTTTGACCGACAACATGCATGTATAGTTACCAAATGAATCACAATATTCCCAGTTTGAATTTTGGACCGGTACGGATTATGTACCACTCTAATGGTTTCTATCGCAATATTGAGAAGTTTGGCTACCGACAACTCGTTTGAGGGGATGGATCATTTCAAAGAGTTACATTGCGAATGACAACTTGCTAGGATAGTTTCAAAATGAATCGCAATACTGTCGGTTTTAATTTTTCACTGGTACGGATTTCGTACCTCTCCGATGCTTTTGAATGCAATTAAGAAAAGTTGGATACCAGCTACTCGTTTGTAAGGTTGGATCGCTTCTAAGAGTTTTCTTCAATCGACAACATGCTGGGATAGTTATCAAATGAATCGCAATACTCCCAGTTTGAATTTTTGAACGGTACGGATTATGTACATCTCCGATGGTTTAGATCTCAATTCAAAAAAGCATGTCTACATGCAACACGTTTGAGAGGATGGATCTCTATTAAGTTCTGCTTAAACTGATAACATGCTAGGAGAGTTACCAAATAAATCGTAATACTCCCGGCTACTATTTATGATTGGTTCGAATTTCAAACCTCTCCGATGCATTAGATCCCAATTCTGATAAAATTGGATTCCGGCTACTCGTTTGGGAAGATGGATCATTTTTAAGAGTTCGTATCGATCGACAACATGCTTGGATAATTACCAAATGAATCGCAATACCCCAAGTTTGAATTTTTTACCGGTACGTATTATGTACCACTCTGATAGTTTTTATCGCAATTTTAAGAAATTTGCATACCGACAACTCGTTTGAGAGGATGTATCATTTCTGAGAGTTTCGATACAACCGACAACTTACTATGATAGTTACCAAATGAATCGCAATACTACCGGTTTTTACTTTTCATTGGTACGGATTTCGTACCTCTCCGATGCTTTAGAACCCAATTATAAAGAGTTGGATACCAGCTACTCGTTTGTGATGTTGGATTGCATCTAAAAGTTTTCTTCGATCGACAACATGCGGGGATAGTTATTAACTGCATCGCAATACTCCCAGTTTAAATTTTTGATCGGTACGGATTATGTACCTCTCCGATGGTTTAGATCTCAATTCAAAAAAGGATGTCTACATGCAACTCGTTTGCGGGGTTGGTTCGTTTTTAGGAGTTTTGTTTCAACCGACAATATGCTAGGATAGTTACCAAATAAATCGCAATTCCGAGATGCTTGGATACCGGCAACGCGTTTAACAGGTTGGATCGATTTAAGGAGTTTCGTTTCGACCGACAACATGCTTGGATAGTTACCAAATAAATTTCAATACTACAGTCTTTTATTTATGACTGGTTCGGATTTCGAACCTCTCTGATGCTTTAGATCGCGACTTTGAGAAATATGGATACCACCGGCTACTCGTTAGAGAAGTTGGATTATTTTTATGAGTTCGTTTTGACTGACAACATGCATGGATAGTTAACAAATGAATCGTAATGCTTCGGGCTTGAATTTTTTACTGGTACGGATTATGTACCACTCCAATGGTTTCTATCGCAATTTAGAAGTTTGGCTACCGGCAACTCGTTTGAGAGGATGGATCATTTTAAAGACTTACGTTACGACCGACAACTTGCTAGAATAGTTTCCAAATGAATCGCAATACTGCCGGCTTTAATCTTTTACTGATACGGATTTTGTACCTCTCCGATGCTTTAGAACGCAATTATGAAAAGTTGGATACCAGCTACTCATTTTTGAGGTTGGATCACTTCTAAGAGTTTTCTTCAATAGACAACATGCTGGGATAGTTATCAAATGAATCGCAATACTCCCATTTTGAATTTTTGACCGATACGGATTATGTACCTCTTCGATGGTTTAGATCTCAATTCAAAAAAGCATTTCTACATGCAACACGTTTGAGAGGTTGGATCGCTTTTAAGAGTTCTATTTAAACTGGAACCATGCTAGGATAGTAACCAAATAAATCGCAATACTCCCGGTATCTATTTTTGACTGGATCGGATTTCGCACCTCTCTGATGCTTTAGATCGCAATTTTGAGAAATTTGGATAACGGCTACTCGTTAGAGAAGTTGGATTGTTTTGATGAGCTCGTTTCGACCGACAATATGTTTGGATAGTTCCCAAAAGAATCCCAATACTCCCGGTTTGAATTTTAGATCGGTACGGATTATGTACCTCTCTGTTGGTTTTTATTGCAATTTTGAGAAGTATGGCTACTGGCAACTCGTTTGAGATGACGGATCATTTCTAAAAGTTTCGTTACGACCTACAACATGCTAGGATAGTTACCAAATGAATCGCAATATTGCCGGTTTTAATTTTTGACTGGTAAGGATTTCGTACCTCTCCGATGCTTTAGAACGCAATTATGATAGGTTGGATACCGGCAACACGTTTGTGAGGTTGGATCGCTTCAAAGAGTTTTGCATCGATCAATAAGATTCTAGGGTAGTTATCAAATGATTCGTAATACCCTCAGTTTGAATTTTTGACCGGTACGGATTAAGTACCTCTCCGAAGGTTTAGATCTCAATTCAAAAAAGCATGTCTACATGCAACTCGTTTGAGAGGTTGGATCGGTTTTAAGATTTCTGTTTCAACCGACAACATGATAGGATAGTTACCAAATAAATCACAATTCCGAGAAGCTTCGATACCGGGAGCACGTTTGAGAGGTTGGATCGATTTAAAGAGTTTTGTTTCGACCGAAAACATGGTAGGATAGTTACCAAATAAATCGCAATACTCCTGGTTACTATGTATGATTGGTTCGGATTTCAAACCTCTCCGATGCTTTAGATCCCAATTCTGATAAGTTTGGATACCGGCAACTCGTTTGGGAAGATGGATCATTTTTAAGAGTTCGTTTCGATCGTCAACATGCTTGGATAGTTACCAATAAATTGCAATACTCCCAGTTTGAATTTTTCACAGGTGCATAATATGTGCCACTTCGATAGTTTTTATCGCAATTCTGAGAAATTTGGATACCGACAACTCGTTTGAGAGGATGTATCATTTCGTAGAGTTTCGTTACGACCGACAGCTTACTAGGATAGTTACCAAATGAATCGCAATACTACCGGTTTTAACTTTACATTGGTACGGATTTCGTACCTCTCCGATGCTTTAGAACGCAATTATAAAAAATTGGATACCAGGTACTCGTTTGTGATGTTGGATCGCATCTAAGAGTTTTCTTTGTTCGGCAACATGCGGGGATAGTTATCAAATGAATCGCAATACTCATAGTTTTAATTTTTGACCGGTACGGATTATGTACCTCTCCGATGGTTTAGATCTCAATTCAAAAAAGGATGTCTACATGCAACTCGTTTGAGAGGTTGGTTCGTTTTTTGGAGCTCAGTTTCAACCGACAACATGCTAGGATAGTTACCAAATAAATCACAATTCCGAGATGCTTGAATACCGGCAACACGTCTGAAAGGTTGGATCGATTAAAAGTGTTTCATTTTGACCGACAATATGCTAGGATAGTTACCAAATAAATTGCAATACTCCCGTCTTCAATTTATTACTGGTTCGGATTACGAACCTCTCCGATGATTTAGATCGCGATTTTGAGAAATATGGATACCACCGGCTACTCGTTTGAGAAGTTGGATTATTTTTATGAGTTCGTTTCGACCGACAACAAGCATGGATAGTTACCAAATGAATTGTAATGCTTCGGGTTGGAATTTTTTACTAGTACGGATTATGTACCACTCCAATGGTTTCTATCGCAATTTTGTGAAATTTGGCTACCGGCAACTCGTTTGTGAGGATGGATCATTTCATAGAGTTTCGTTACGACTAACAACATTCTACGATAGTTACCAAATGAATCGCAATACTGCCAGTTTTAATTTTTCACTGGTACGGATTTCGTACCTCTCCGATGCTTTAGAATGCAATTATGAAAAGTAGGTTACCACTTACTAATTTCTGAGATTGGATTACTTCTAAGAGTTTTCTTCGATCGACAGCATGCTTGGATAGTTATCAAATGAATCGCAATACTCCCCAGTTTGAATTTTAGACCGGTACGAATTATGTACCTCTTTGATGGTTTAAATCCCAATTCAAAAATGCATGCCTACATGCTACCCGTTTGAGAGGCTGGATCTTTTTTAAGAGTTCTGTTTCAACCGACAGCATGCTGGATAGTTACCAAATGAATCGCAATACTCCCGGCTTGAATTTTAGAATGGCACATATTTCGAACCTCTATAATGCTTTAGATCGCAATTATGAGAACCATGGATGCGGTAACACGTTTGAGAGGTTGGATCGATATTAAAAGTTTCGTTTCAACGGACAGCATGCTTGGATAGTTACCAAATAAATTACAATACGCCTGGCTTCTATTTATGACTGGCTTGGATTTCGATCATCTCCGATGCTTTAGATTGCGATTATGAGAAGTATGGATGCCGGCTACTCGTTTGATATGTTAGATTTTTTTTATGAGTTCGTTTCGTCCGACAACATGCTTGGCTAGTTATCAAATGAATTGCATTGCTCACGGTTTGAATTTTTGACCGGTACGTATTATGTACCACTCCGATGGTTTCTATCGAAATTCTGAGAAATTTTGCTTTCGGCAACTCGTTTGAGAGGATGTATTATTTCTATGGGTTTCTCTACGACCGTCAACTTACTAGGATAGTTACCAAATGAATCGCAATACTGCCGGTTTTAACTTATCATTGTTACGGATTTCGTACCTCTCCGATACTTTAAAACGCAATTATAAAAAGTTGAATGCCAGCTACTCGTTTGTGATGTTGGATCGCATCTAAGAGTTATCTTTGATCGACAACATGTGGGGATAGTTATCAAATGAATCTCAATACTCCCAGTTTAAATTTATGACCGGTACGGATTATTTACCTCTCCGATGGTTTAGATCTCAATTTAAAAAAGGATGTCTACATGCAACTCGTTTAAGTGGTTGGATCGTTTTTAGGAGTTCTGTTTCAACCGACAACTTGCTAGGATAGTTACCAAATAAATCGCAATTCCGAGATGCTTGGATACCGACAACACGTTTGAAAGGTTGGATCGATTTAAAGAGTTTCGTTTCGACCGACAACATGCTAGAATAGTTACCAAATAAATTGCAATACTCCCGGCATCTATTTATGATTGGTTCGGATTTTAGACCTCTTCGATGCTTTAGATATAAATTTAAAAAAGCATGCCTACATGCAACTCGTTTGGGAGGTTAGATATTTTTTTAGAGTTTCGTTTCGACCGGCAAAGTGCTCTGATAGTTACCAAATGAATCGCAATACTTCCGGTTTGAATTATTAACCGGTATGGATTATTTGCCACTCCGATAGTTTCTATATCAATTATGAGAAATTTGGCTACCGGCAACTCGTTTGGGAGGATGTATCACTTCTAAGAGTTTCATTGTGGCCGATAACATGCAAGGATAGTTACCAAATAAATCACATTAATGCCGGTTTTAATTTTTCACTGGCACAAATTTCGTACCTCTTCGATGCATTATAACGCAATTATGAAAAATTGGATACCAGCTACTCGTTTGTGAGTTTGGATCGCTTCATAGAGTTTTTCTTCGAAAGACAACATGCTACTATAGTTATGAAATGAATCGCAATACTCCCTGTTTGAATTTTTGACCGGTACGGATTATGTACCTCTCCGATGGTTTAGATCTCAATTTCTAAAGGCATGCCTACATGCAACTCCTTTGAGAGGTTGGTTCTTTTTTAGAGTTTTTGTTAGACCGACAACATGCTAGGATAATTACCAAATGAATCGCAATACTCCCGGTTTGAATTTTTGAATGGTACATATTTCGTACCTCTATAATGCTTTAGATCGCAATTCTGAGAAGCATGGATGCCGGCAACACGTTTAAGAGGTTGGATCAATTTAAAACTTTCGTATCAGCAGACAACATGCTTGGATAGTTACCAAATAAATTGCAGTACACCCGGCTTCTATTTAAGACTGGCTTGGATTTTGAACCTCTCCGATGCATTAGATCGCGATTCTGAGAAGTATGGATACCGGCTACTCGTTTGATATGTTAGATTGTTTTTATGAGTTCGTTTCGTCCGGCAACATGCTTGGCTTGTTATCAAATGAATCGCATTGCTCACGGTTTGAATTTTTGACCGGTACGCATTATGTACCACTCCGATGGTTTCTATCAAAATTCTAAGAAAATTGGTTACCGACAACTCGTTTGAGAGGATGTATTATTTTTAAGAGTTTCTCTACGACTGTCAACATGTGAGGATAGTTACCAAATGAATCGCAAAGCAGCCGGTTTTAATTTTTTACTGGTACGGATTTCGTACCTCTCTGATGCTTTAGAGCGCAATTATGAAAGGTTGGATACCGGCAATTCGTTTGTGAGTTTGGATCGCTTCTAAGAGTTTCCCTTCGATCGACAACATTTGAGGATAGTTACCAAATGAATCGCAATACTCCCAGTTTGAATTTTAGACCGGTACGGATTAAATACATCACCGATGGTTTAGATCTCAATTCAAAAAAGCATGTCTACATGCAACTAGTTTGAGAGGTTGGATCGGTTTTAAGAGTTTTGTTTCAGTCGACAACATGCTAGGATAGTTACCAAATAAATCACAATTCCGTGAAGCTTCGTTACCGGGATCACGTTTGAGAGGTTCGATCAATTTAAAGTGTTTCGTATCGACCGACAACATGGTAGGATAGTTACCAAATAAATCGCAATACTCCTGGTTACTATGTATGATTGGTTCGGATTTTAAACCTCTCCGATGCTATAGATCCCAATTCTGATAAATTTGGATATCGGCTACTCGTTTGGGAAGATGGATAAGTTTTAAGAGTTCGTTACGATCGACAACATGCTTGGATAGTTACCAAATGAATCGCAATACTCCCAGTTTGAATTTTTCGCCGGTACGTATTTTGAACCACTTCGATAGTTTTTATCGCATTTCTGAGAAATTTGGATACCGAAAACTCATTTGGGAGGATGTATCATTTCTGAGAGTTTCGCTACGACCGGCAACTTACTAGGATAGTTACCAAATGAATCGCAATACTACCGGTTTTAACTTTTCATTGGTACGGATTTTGTACCTCTTCGATGCTTTAGAACGCAATTATAAAAAATTGGATACCAGCTACTCGTTTGTGATGTTGGTTCGCATCTAAGAGTTTTCTTTGTTCGACAACATGCGGGGATAGTTATCAAATGAATCCCAATACTCCCAGTTTAATTTTTTGACCGGTACGGATTATGTACCTCTCCGAAGGTTTAGATCTCAATTCAAAAAAGCATGTCTACATGCAACTCGTTTGAGAGGTTGGATCGTTTTTAAGAATTTAGTTTCAACCGACAACATGCTAGGATAGTTACCAAATAAATCACAATTCCGAGAAGCTTCGTTACCGGGAACACGTTTGTGAGGTTGGATCGATTTAAAGAGTTCTGTCTCGACCGACAACATGGCAGGATAGTTACCAAATAAATCGCAATAATCCCGTCATTTATTTATGACTGGTTCGGATTACGAACCTCTCCGATGGTTTAGATCTCGATTTTGAGAAATATGGATACCACCGGCTATTCGTTAGTGAAGTTGGATTATTTTTATGAGTTCGTTTCGACAGACAACAAGCATGGATAGTTACCAAATGAATCGTAATGCTTTGGGTTTGAATTTTTGAATGGTACGGATTATGTACCACTCCAATGGTTTATATCGCAATTTTGAGAAATTTGGCTACCGGCAACTCGTTTGAGAGGATAAATCATTTCAAAGAGTTTCGTTACGACTGACAAAATGCTACGATAGTTACCAAATGAATCGCAATAATACCAGTTTTAATTTTTACTGGTACGGATTTCGTACCTCTCCGATGCTTTAGAATGCAATTATGAAAAGTTGGTTACCACCTACTTGTTTGTGAGGTTGGATCACTTCTAAGAGTTTTCTTCGATCGACAGCATGCTAGGATAGTTATCAAACGAATCGCAATACTCCCAGTTTGAATTTTTGACCAGTACGGATTATGTACCTCTCCGATGGTTTAAATCTCAATTCAAAAATGCATGCCTACATGCTACTCGTTTGAGAGGTTGGATCTTTTTTAAGAATTCTGTTTCAACCAACAGCATGCTAGGATAGTTACCAAATGAATCGTAATACTCCCGGTTTGAATTGTGGAATGGCACATATTTCGTACCTCTATAATGCTTTAGATCGCAATTCTGTGAACCATGGATGCCGGCAACGCGTTTGAGAGGTTGGATCGATTTTAAAAGTTTCGCTTCAACAGACAGCATGCTTGGATAGTTACCAAATAAATTGCAATACACCCGGCTTCTATTTATGAATGGCTTGGATTTTGAACCTTTCCGATGCTTTAGATTGCGATTATGAGAAGTATGGATACCGGTTACTCGTTTGATATGTTAGAATGTTTTTAAGAGTTTGTTTCGTCCGACAACATGCTTGGCTAGTTATCAAATGAATTGCATTGCACACGGTTTGAATTTTTGACTGGTACGTATTATGTACCACTCCGATGGTTTCTATCAAAATTCTGTGAAATTTGGCTGTCGGCAACTCGTTTGAGAGGATGTATTATTTCTATGGGTTTCTCTACGATCGTCAACTTACTAGGATAGTTACCAAATGAATCGCAATACTACCGGTTTTAACTTTCCATTGTTACGGATTTCGTACCTCTCCGATTCTTTAAAACGCAATTATAAAAAGTTTGATACCAGCTACTCGTTTGTGATGTTGGATCGCATCTAAGAGTTTTCTTTGATCGAAAACATGCGGGGATAGTTATCAAAAGAATCTCAATACTCCCAGTTTAAATTTTTGACCGGTACGGATTATTTAACTCACCGATGGTTTAGATCTCAATTCAAAATAGAATGTCTACATGCAACTCGTTTGAGAGGTTGGATCATTTTTAGGAGTTCTGTTTCAGCCGACAACATGCTAGGATAGTTACAAAATAAATCGCAATTCCGAGATGCTTGGATTCCGGTAGCACGTCTGAAAGGCTGGATCGATTTAATGAGTTTTGTTTCGACCGACAACATGCTAGGATAGTTACCAAATAAATCGCAACACTCCCGGCTTCTATTTATGATTGGTTCGGATTTCAAACCTCTTCGATGCTTTAGATATCAATTTAAAAAAGCATGCCTACATGCAACTCGTTTGAGAGGTTAGATATTTTATTAGAGTTTCGTTTCGACCGACAAAATGCTCTGATAGCTACCAAATGAATCGCAATACTTCCGGTTTAAATTATTCGCCGGTACGGATTATTTGCCATTCCGATAGTTTCTATCTCAATTATGAGAAATTTGGCTACCGGCAACTCGTTTGGGAGGATGTATCATTTCTAATAGTTTTTTTGCGGCCGATAACATGCAAGGATAGTTACCAAATAAATCACAATAATGCCGATTTTAATTTTTCACTGGCACGAATTTCGTACCTCTACGATGCATTATAACGCAATTATGAAAAATTGGATACCAGCTACTCGTTTGTGAGTTTGGATTGCTTCATAGAGTTTTTCTTCGATCGACAACATGCTACTATAGTTATGAAATGAATCGCAATACTCCCTATTTGAATTTTTGACCGGTACGGATTATGTACCTCTCCGATGGTTTAATCTCAATTTCAAAAAGAATGCTTACAAGCAACTCTTTTAAGAGGTTGGTTCTTTTTTATGAGTTTATTTAAACGGACAACATGCTAGGATAGTTACCAAATGAATCCCAATACTCCCGGTTTGAATTTTTGAATTGTACATATTTCGTACCTCTATAATGGTTTGGATCGCAATTCTGAGAACCATGGATGCCGGCAACACGTTTGAGAGGTCGGATCGATTATAAAAGTTTCGATTCAACAGACAACATGCTTGGATAGTTACCAAATAAATTTCAATACACCCGGCTTCTATTTATGACTGGCTTGGATTTTGAACCTCTCCGATGCTTTAGATCGCGATTCTGAGAAGTATGGATACCGGCTACTCGTTTAATATGTTAGATTGTTTTTATGAGTTCGTTTCGTCTGGCAACATTCTTGGCTAGTTATCAAATGAATCGCATTGCTCACTGTTTGAATTTTTGACCGGTACGTATTATGTACCACTCCGATGGTTTCTATCAAAATTCTGAGAAATTTTGCTACCGGCAACTCGTTTGAGAGGATGTATCATTTCTGTGAGTTTCGTTTCGACCGGCAACTTACCAGGATAGTTACCAAATGAATCGCAACACTACCGGTTTTAACTTTTCATTGGTACGGATATCGTACCTCTCTGATGCTTTAGAGCGCAATTATGAAAGGTTGGATACCGGCAATTCGTTTGTGAGTTTGGATCGCATCTAAGAGTTTCCCTTCGATCGACAACATTTTAGGATAGTTACCAAATGAATCGCAATACTCCCAGTTTGAATTTTAGACCGGTATGGAATAAGTACATCACCGATGGTTTAGATCTCAATTCAAAAAAGCATGTCTACATGCAACTCGTTTGAGAGGTTGGATCGTTTTTAAGAGTTCTGTTTCAACCGACAACATGCTAGGATAGTTACCAAATATATCGCAATTCCGAGAATGTAGGCAACACGTTTGAGAGGTTGGATCGATTTAAAGAGTTTCGTTTCGACCGACAACATGCTAGGATAGTTACCAAATAAATCTCAATACTCCCCGCTTCTATTTATGACTGGTTCAGATTTTTAACCTCTATGATGCATTAGATCGCGATTTTGTGAAATATGGATACCGGCTACTCGTTAGAGAAGTTGGATTGTTTTTAAGAGTTCGTTTCGACCGATAACATGCATGTATAGTTACCAAATGAATTGCAATATTTCCAGTTTGAATTTTTGACCGGTACGGATTATGTACCACTCTAATGGTTTCTATCGCAATATTAAGAAGTTTGGCTACCGACAACTCGTTTGAGAGGATGGATCATTTCAAAGAGTTACATTACGAATGACAACTTGCTAGGATAGTTTCAAAATGAATCGCAATACTGCCGGTTTTAATTTTTCACTGGTACTGATTTCGTACCTCTCCGATGCTTTCGAATGCAATTAAGAAAAGTTGGATACCAGCAACTCGTTTATAAGGTTGGATCGCTTCTAAGAGTTTTCTTCAATCGACAACATGCTGGGATAGTTATCAAATGAATCGCAATACTCTCAGTTTGAATTTTAGAACGGTACGGATTATGTACTTCTCCGATGGTTTAGATCTCAATTCAAAAAAGCATGTCTACATGCAACACGTTTGAGAGGTTGGATCGCTTTTAAGAGTTCTGTTTAAACTGATAACATGCTAGGAGAGTTACCAAATAAATCGCAATACTCCCGGCTTCTATTTTTTACTGGTTCGGATTTCGAACGTCTCCGATGCTTTAGATCGCGATTTTGAGAAATTTGGACACCTGCTACTCCTTAGAGTAGTTGGATTGCTTTTATGAGCACGCTTTGACCGACAATTTGTTTGGATAGTTACCAAATGAATCGCAAAACTCCCGGTTTGAATTTTAGAACGGTACGGATTATGTACCACTCCGATGGTTTCTATCGCAATTTTGGGAAGTTTGGCTACTGGAAACTCGTTTGAGATGATAGATCATTTCTAGGTGTTTCGTTACGACCGACAACATACTACGATAGTTACCGAATGAATCGCAATACTGGCAGTTTTAATTTTTCACAAGTACAGATTTCATACCTCTCCGATGCTTTAGAACGCAATTATGATAGGTTGGATACTGCAACTCGTTTGTGTGGTTGGATTGCTTCAAAGAGTTTTGCATCGATCGATAAGATACTAGGATAGTTATAAAATGAATCGCAATACTCCCAGTTTGAATTTTATACCGGTACGGATTAAGTACCCCACGAATGGTTTAGATCTCAATTCAAGAAAGCATGTCTACATGCAAATCGTTTGAGAGGTTGAATCATTTTTAAGAGTTCTGTTTCAACTGACAACATGCTAGGATAGTTACCAAATAAATCACAATTCCGAGAAGCTTCAATACCGGGAACACGTCAGAGAGATTGGATCGATTTAAAGAGTTTCGTTTCGACCGACAACATGGTAGGATAGTTACCAAATAAATCACAATACTCCTGGTTACTATTTTTGGTTGGTTCAAATTTCAAACCTCCCCGATGCTTTAGATCCCAATTCCGATATGATTGGATACCGGCTACTCGTTTGGGAAGATGGATCATTTTTAAGAGTTTGTATCGTTCGACAACATGCTTGGATAATTACCAAATGAATCGCAATACTCCCAGTGTGAATTTTTCACCGGTACGTATTATGTACCACACCGATAGTTTTTATCGCAATTCTGAGAAATTTGCATACCGACAACTCGTTTGAGAGGATGTATCATTTCTGAGAGTTTCGATACGATCGACAACTTACTACGATAGTTACCAAATTAATCACAATGCTTCCGGTTTTTACTTTTCATAGGTACGGATTTCGTACATCTCCGATGCTTTAGAACCCAATTATAAAAAGTTGGATTCCAGCTACTCGTTTGAGATGTTGGATCTCATCTAAGACTTTTCTTTGTACGACTACATGCGGGGATAGCTATCAAATGATTCGCAATACTCCCAGTTTAAATTTTTGACCGTTACGGATTATGTACCTCTCCGATGGTTTAGATCTCAATTCAAAAAGGGATGTCTACATGCAACTCGTTTGAGAGGTTGGATCGCTTTTTGGTGTTCAGTTTCAACCGACAACATGCTAGGATAGTTACCAAATAAATCGCAATTCTGAGATGCTTGAATACCGGCAACACGTTTGAAAGGTTGGATCGATTAAAAGAGTTTCGTTTCGGCCGACAACATGATAGGATAGTTACCAAATAAATCGCAATACTCCCGTCTTTTATTTATGACTGGTTCGGATTACGAACCTTTCCGATGCTTTAGATCGCGATTTTGAGAAATATGGATACCACCGGCTACTCATTAGAGAAGTTGGATTATTTTTATGAGTTCGTTTTGACTGACATCATGCATAGATAGTTAACAAATGAATAGTAATGCTTCGGGTTTTAATTTTTGACTGGTACGGATTATGTACCCCTCCAATGGTATCTATCGCAATTTGAGAAGTTTGGCTACCGACAACTCGTTTGTGGGGACTGATCATTTCAAAGACTTTCGCTACGACTGACAACTTGCTAGGATAGTTTCCAAATGAATCGCAATACAGCCGGCTTTAATCTTTTACTGATACGGATTTAGTACCTCTCCGATGCTTTAGAACGCAATTATGAAAGTTGGATACCAGCTACTCGTTTGCGAGGTTGGATCACTTCTAAGAGTTTTCTTCAGTAGACATCATGCTGGGATGGTTATCAAATGAATCGCAATACGCCCAGTTTAAATTTTTGACCGGTACGGATTATGTACCTCTCCGATGGTTTAGATCTCAATTCAAAAAAACATGTCTACATGCAACACGTTTGAGAGGTTAGATCGCTTTTAAGAGTTATGTTTAAACTGACAACATGCTAGGATAGTTACCAAATAAATTGCAATACTCCCGGCTTATATTTTTGACTGGTTCGGATTTCGAACCTCTCCGATGTTTTAGATCGCGATTTTGAGAAATTTGGATACTGGCAACTCGTTAGAGAAGTTGGATTGTTTTTATGAGCTCGTTTTGACCGACAATATGTTTGGATAGTTACCAAATGAATCGCAATACTCCCGGCTTGAATTTTAGACCGGTACGGATTATGGACCACTCCCTTGGTTTTTATCTCAATTTTGAGAAGTTTGGCTACTGGCAGCTCGTTTGAGATGATGGATCATTTCTAAGAGTTTCGTTCCGACCTACAACATGCTAGGATAGTTACCAAATGAATCGCAATACTGCAGGTTTTAATTTTTGACTGGCATGGATTTCGTGCCTCTCCAATGCTTTACAACGCAATTATGATAGGTTGGATACCGGCAATTCGTTTGTGAGATTGGATCGCTTCAATAACTTTTGTATCGATCGATAAGATTCTAGGATAGTTATCAAATGATTCGTAATACCCTCAGTTTGAATTTTTGACCGGTACGAATTATGTACCTCTCCGAAGGTTTAGATCTCAATTCAAAAAAGCATGTCTACATGCAACTCGTTTGAGAGGTTGGATCGTTTTTAAGAGTTCTGCTTCAACCGACAACATGCTAGGATAGTTGCCAAATAAATCACAATTCCGAGAAGCTTCGATACCGGGAACACGTTAGAGAGGTTGGATCGATTTAAAGAGTTTCGTTTCGACCGACAACATGGTAGGATAGTTACAAAATAAATCGCAATACTCCTGGTTACTATGTATGATTGGTTCGGATTTCAAACCTCTTCGATGCTTTAGATCCCAATTCTGATAAGTTTGGATACCGGCTACTCGTTTGGGAAGATGGATCATTTTTAAAAGTTCGTTCCGATCGACAACATGCTTGGATAGTTGCCAAATGAATCGCAATACTCCCAGTTTTAATTTTTCGCCGGTAAGTATTTTGTACCACTTCGATAGTTTTTATCGCAATTCTGAGAAATTTGGATACCGACAACTCGTTTGAGAGGATGTATCATTTCTGTGAGTTTCGTTTCGACCGGCAACTTACTAGGATAGTTACCAAAAGAATCGCAATACTACCGGTTTTAACTTTTCATTGGTACGGATTTCGTACCTCTCCGATGCTTTAGAACGCAATTATAAAAAGTTGGATACCAGCTACTCGTTTTTGATGTTGGATCGCATCTAAAAGTTTTCTTCGATCGACAACATGCGGGGATAGTTATTAAATGAATCCCAATACTCCCAGTTTAAATTTTTGACCGGTACGGATTATGCACCTCTCCGATGGTTTATATCTCAATTCAAAAAAGGATGTCTACATGCAACTCGTTTGGGAGGTTGGATCGTTTTTTAGAATTCTGTTTCTACCAACAGCATGCCAGGATAGTTACCAAATGAATCGCAATAATCCCGGTTTGAATTTTTGAATGGTACATATTTCGTACCTCTATAATGCTTTAGATCGCAATTCTGAGAACCATGGATGCCGGCAACACGTTTGAGAAGTTGGATCGATTTTAAAATTTCGTTTCAACAGACAGCATTCTTGCATAGTTACCAAATTAATTGCAATACACCTGGCTTCTATTTATGACTAGCTTGGATTTCGAACCTCTCCGATGCTTTAGATTGCGATTATGAGAAGTATGGATACCGGCCACTCCTTTGATATGTTAGATTGCTTTTATGAGTTTGTTTCGTCCGGCAACATGCTTGGCTAGTTATCAAATGAATTGAATTGCTCACGGTTTGAATTTTTGACCGGTACGTATTATGTACCACTCTGATGGTTTCTATCGAAATTCTGAGAAATTTGGCTACCGGCAATTCGTTTGAGAGAATGTATTATTTCTATGGGTTTCTCTACGACCGTCAACTTACTAGGATAGTTACCAAATGAATCGCAATACTACCGGTTTTAACTTTTCATTGTTACAGATTTCGTACCTCTCCGAAGCTTTAGAACGCAATTATAAAAAGTTGGATACTAGCTACTCGTTTGTGATGTTGGATCGCATATAAGAGTTTTCTTTGATCGACAACATGCGGGGATAGTTATCAAATGAAACGCAATACTCCCAGTTTAAATTTTTGACCGGTACGGATTATTTACCTCTCCGATGGTCTAGATCTCAATTCAAAAAAGGATGTCTACATGCAACTCGTTTGAGAGGTTGGATCATTTTTAGGAGTTCTGTTTCAGCCGACAACATGCTAGGATAGTTACCAAATAAATCGCAATTCCGAGATGCTTGGATTCCGGCAGCACGTCTGAAAGGCTGGATCGATTTAAAGAGTTTCGTTTCGACCGACAACATGCTAGGATAGTTACCAAATAAATCGCAATACTCCCGGCTTCTCTTTATGATTGGTTTGGATTTCAAACCTCTTAGATGCTTTAGATATCAATTTTAAAAAGCATGCCTACATGCAATTCGTTTGAGAGGTTAGATATTTTTTTAGAGTTTCCTTTCGACCGACAAAATGCTCTGATAGTTACAAAATGAATCGCACTCCGATAGTTTCTTTTCGACTTCCGTTTTGAATTATTAACCGGTACGGATTATTTGCCACTCCGATAGTTTCTATCACAATTATGTGAAATTTGGCTACCGGCAACTCGTTCTGGAGGAAGTATCATTTCTAAGAGTTTCTCTACGACCGTCAACATGTAAGGATAGTTACCAAATGAATCGCAAAACTGCCGGTTTTAATTTTTGACTGGTACGGATTCCGTACCACTCTGATTCTTTAGAGCGCAATTATGAAAGGTTGGATACCGGCAATTCGTTTGTGAGTTTGGATCGCTTCATAGAGTTTTTATTCGAAAAACAACATGTTACTATAGTTATGAAATGAATCGCAATACTCCCAGTTTGAATTTTAGACCGGTACGGATTAAGTACATCACCGATGTATTAGATCTCAATTCAAAAAAGCATGTCAACATGCAACTCGTTTAAGAGGTTGGATCATTTTTAAGAGTTCAGTTTCAACCGACAACATGCTTGGATAGTTACCAAATAAATCGCAATTCCGAGAATGTAGGCAACACGTTTGAGAGGTTAGATCGATTTTAAGAGTTTCGTTTCGACCGACAACATTCTAGGATTGTTACCAAATAAATCGCAATTCTCCCGGCTTCTATTTATGACTGGTTCGGATTTTGAACCTCTCCGATGCATTAGATCGCGATTTTGTAAAATATGGATACTGGCTACTCGTTAGAGAAGTTGGATTGCTTTTATGAGTTCGTTTCGACCGACAACATGCATCTATAGTTTCCAAATGAATCGCAATGTTCCCAGTTTGAATTTTTGACCGGTATCGCAATATTGAGAAGTTTGGCTACCAGCAACTCGTATGAGAGGATGAATCATTTCAAAGAGTTTCATTACGAACGACAACTTGCTAGGATAGTTTCCAAATGAATCGCAATACTGCCGGTTTTAATTTTTCACTGGTACGGATTTCGTACCTCTCCGATGCTTTAGAACGCAATTAAGAAAAGTTTGATAGCAGCTACTCGTTTGTGAGGTTGGACCGCTTCTAAGAGTTTTCATCAATCGACAACATGCAGGGATAATTATCAAATGAATCGCAATACTCCCTGCGTGAATTTTTGAACGGTACGGATTATGTACCTCTCCGATGGTTTAGATCTCAATTCAAAAAACATGTCAACATGCAACACGTTTGAGAGGTTTGATCGCTTTTAAGAGTTCTGTTTAAACTGACAACATGCTAGGATAGTTACCAAATAAATCGCAATACTCCCGGCTTCTATTTTTGACTGGTTCAGATTTCGAACCTCTCCGATGCCTTAGATCGCGATTTTGAGGAATTTGGATAGCGGCTACTCGTTAGAGAAGTTGGATTGTTTTTATGAGCTCGTTTTGACCGACAATATGTTTGGATAGTTACCAAATGAATCGCAATACTCCCGGCTTGAATTTTAGAACGGTACGGATTATGTATCACTCCGATGGTTTCTATAGCAATTTTGAGTAGTTTGGGTACTGAAAACTCGTTTGAAATGATGGATCATTTCTAAGAGTTTTGTTACGACCGACAACATGCTACGATAGTTACCAAATGAATTGCAATACTGCCAGTTTTAATTTTTCACAAGTACGGATTTCGTACCTCTCCGATGCTTTAGAACGCAATTATGATAGGTTGGATACCGACAACACGTTTGCGAGGTTGGATCGCTTCAAAGAGTTTTGCATCGATCGATAAGATGCTAGGATAGTTTTCAAATGATTCGTAATACCCTCAGTTTGAATTTTTGACCGGTACGGATAATGTACCTTTCCGAAGGTTTAGACCTCAATTCAAAAAAGCATGTCTACATGTAACTCGTTTGAGAGGTTGGATCGTTTTTATGAGTTTTGTTTCAACCGACAACATGCAAGGATAGTTACCAAATAAATCACAATTCCGGGAAGCTTCGATTCCGGGAACACATTTGAGAGGTTGGATCGATTTAAAGAGTTTCATTTCTACCGACAACATGGTAGGATAGTTACCAAGTAAATCGCAATACTCCTGGTTACTATTTATGATTGGTTAGGATTTTATACCTCTCCGATGCTTTAGATCCCAATTCTAATAAGCTTGGATACCAGCTACTCGTTTGGGAAGATGGATCATTTTTAAGAGTTCGTTTCGATCGACAACATGCTTGGATAGTTACCAAATAAATCGCAATACTCCCAGTTTAAATTTTTGACCGGTTCGTATTTTGTACCACTCCGATAGTTTTTATCGCAATTCTGGGAAATTTGCATACCGACAACTCGTTTGAGAGGATGTATCATTTCTGAGAGTTTCGATACAACCGACAACTTACTATGATAGTTACCAAATGAATCGCAATACTACCGGTTTTTTCTTTTCATTGGTACGAATTTCGTACGTCTCCGATGCTTTAGAACGCAATTATAAAAAGTTGGATACCAGCTACTCGTTTGTGATGTTGGATCACATCTAAGAGTTTTCTTTGATCGACAACATGCCCGGGGATAGTTATCAAATGAATCGGAATACTCCCAGTTTAAATTTTTGACCGGTACGGAGTATTTACCTCTCCGATGGTTTAGATCTCAATCCAAAAAAGGATGTGTACATGTAACTCGTTTGAGAGGTTGGATCGTTTTTAGGAGTACTGTTTCAACCGACAATATGCTAGAATAGTTACCAAATAATTCGCAATTCCGAGATGCTTGGATACCAGCAACACGCTTGAATGGTTGGATCGATTTAAAGAGTTTCGCTTGGACCGACAACATGCTTGGATAGTTCCTAAATAAATTGCAATACTCCCGGCTCCTATTTATGACTGGTTCGGATTTCAAACCTCTTCGATGCTTTAGATCTCAATTTAAAAAAGCATGCCTACATGCAACTCGTTTGAGAGGTTGATATTTTTTAAGAGTTTTGTTTCGACCGACAAAATGCTTTGATAGTTACCAAATGAATCGCAATACTCCCGGTTTAAATTATTGCCAGTACGGATTATTTACCACTTCGATAGTTTTTATCACAATTATGAGAAATTTGGCTACCGGCAACTCGTTTGAGAGGATGTATCGTTTCTAAGAGTTTCGTTGCGGCCGATAACATGCAAGGATAGTTACCAAATAAATCGCAATACTGCCGTTTGTGAGTTTGGATCGCTTCATAGAGTTTTTCTTCGATCGAAAACATGCTACGATAGTTATGAAATGAATCGCAATGCTCCCTGTTTAAATTTTTGACCGGTACGGATTATGTACCTCTCCGATGGTTTAGATCTCAATTTCAAAAAGCATGCCTACATGCAACTACTTTGAGTGGTTGGTTCTTTTTTATGAGTTTTGTTTAAACCGACAACATGCCAAAATAGTTACCAAATGAATCGCAATACTCCCGATTTGAATTTTTGAATGGTACATATTTCGTATCTCTATAATGCTTTAGATCCCAATTCTGTGAAGCATGGACGCCGGCAACGCGTTTAAGAGGTTGGATCGATTTTAAAAGTTTCGTTTCCAAATAAATTGCAATACACCCGGCTTCTATTTATGACTGTCTTGGATTTTGAACCTCCCCGATACTTTAGATCGCGATTCTGAGAAGTATGGATACCGGCTACTTGTTTGATATGTTAGATTGTTTTTATGAGTTCGTTTTGACCGACAATATGTTTGGATAGTTACCAAATGAATCGCAATACTCCCGGTTTGAATTTTAGACCGGTATGGATTATGTACCGCTCCGATGGTTTCTATCGCAATTTTGAGAAGTTTGGCCACTGGAAACTCGTTTGAGATGATGGATCATTTCTAGGAGTTTCGTTACGACCGACAACATACTAAGATAGTTACCAAATGAATCGCAATACTGTCAGTTATAATTTTTCACAAGTACGGATTTCGTACCACTCCGATGCTTTAGAACGCAATTATGATAGGTTGGATACTGGCAATTCGTTTGTGAGGTTGGATCTGTTAAAAGAGTTTCGCATCGATCGACAACATGCTTGGATAGTTACCAAATAAATTGTAATGCACCCGACTTTATTAATGACTGGCTTGGATTTCGAACCTCTCCGATGCTTTAGATCGCGATTCTGAGAAGTATGGATACCGGCTACTCGTTTGAGATGTTAGATTGTATTTATGAATTCGTTTCGATCGACAACATGCTTGGCTAGTTATCAAATAAATCGCATTGCTCCCGGTTTGAATTTTTGACCGGTACGTATGGTTTCTATGAAATTCTGAGAAATTTGGTTACCGGCAACTCGTTTGTGAGGATGTATTATTTCTAAGAGTTTCTCTACGACATTCAACATGTGAGGATAGTTACCAAATGAATCACAATACTGCCGGTTTTAATTTATGACTAGTTCGGATTTCGTACCTCTCCGATGCTTTAGAGCGCAATTATGAAAGGTTGGATACCGGCAACTCATTTGTGAGTTCAGATCACTTCTAAGAGTTCCCCTTCTATCGACAACATATTAGGATAGTTATCAAATGAATCGCAATACTCTGAGTTTGAATTTTTGACCAGTACGGATTAAGTACCTCTCCGATGGTTTGGATCTCAATTCAAAAAAGCATGTCTTCATGCAACTTGTTTGAGAGGTTGGATCATTTTTAAGAGTTTTATTTCAACCGACAACATGCCAGGATAGTTACCAAATAAATTGCAATTCCGAGAAGCTTCGATACCGGCAACACGTTTGAGAGGTTGGATCGATTTAAAGAGTTTCGTTTCGACCGACAATATGCTAGAATAGTCACCAAATAAATCGCAATACTCCCGGCGTCTATTTATGACTGGTTCGGATTTCGAACCTCTCCGATGCTTTAGATCGCGATATTGTGAAATATGGATACCGGCTACTCGTTAGAGAAGTTGGATTGTTTTTATGAGTTCGTTTCGACCGACAACATGCTTGGATAGTTAACAAATGAATTGCAATACTCCCAGTTTTAATTTTTGACCGGTAGGGATTATGTACCACTCCGAGGGTTTCTATCGCAATTTTGAGATGTTTGGCTACTGGCAAATCGTTTGAGAGGATGGATCTTTTCAAAGAGTTTTGTTACGACCGACAACATGCTACGATAGTTACCAAATGTATCGCAATACTGCCGGTTTTAATTTTTCACTGGTGCGGATTTCGTACCTCTCCGATGCTTTAGAATACAATTATGAAAGGTTGGATACCGGCAACTCGTTTGTGTGGTTGGATCGCTTCTAAGTGTTTCCCATCGATCGATGATATGTTAGGATAGTTATCAAATGATTCGTTATACCCTCAGTTTGAATTTTTGACCGGTACGGATTATGTACCTCCCCGAAGGTTTATATCGCAATTCAGAAATGCTTGGTTACATGCAACTTGTTCGAGAGGTTGGATCGTTTTTAAGAGTTTTGTTGCAACCGACAACATGCCAAGATAGGTACCAAAGGAATCGCAATATTCCCGGTTTGAAATTTTGACTGGTACATATTTCGTACCTCAATGATGCTTTAGATCGCAATTCAAAGAAGCCTCGATACCGGCAACACGTTTGAGAGATTGGATCGATTTAAAAAGTTTTGATTCGACCGACAACATGCTAGGTTAGTTACCAAATAAATCGCAATACTCCCCGCTTCTATTTATGACTGGTTCAGATTTCAAACCTCTCCGATGCCGGCTACTTGTTTGAGAAGTTTGGATACCGGCTACTCGTTTGGGATGTTAGATCGATTTTAAGAGTTTGTTTCGACCGACAACTTTCTTGGATAGTTACCAAATGAATCGCAATACTCCCGATTTGAATTTTTGACCGGTACGGATTATGTACCACTCCGATGGTTTCTATCGCAATTCAGAGAAATTTGTCTACCAGCAACTCGTTTGAAAGAATGTATCATTTCTAAGAGTTTCGATACGACCGACAACAAGGAAGGATAGATACCAAATGAAACGCAATACTGCCGGTTTTACATTTTTACTAGTACGGATTTCGTACCTCTCCGATGCTTTAGAACGCAACTATGAAAAGTTGGATACGAGTTACTCGTTTGTGAGGTTGGATCGCTTCTAAGAGTTTTCTTCGATCGAAAACATTCTAGGATTGTTATCAAATGAATCGCAATAATTCCAGCTTGAATTTTTGACCGGTATGGATTATGTACCTCATCGATGGTTTAGATCTTAATTTGAAAAAGCATGCCTGCATGCAACTCGTTTGAGAGGCTGGATCTGTTTTAAGAGTTCATTTTCAACCGACAACCTGCAAGGGTAGTTATCAAATTAATCGCAATACTCCTGGATTGAATTTTTGACTGGTACATATTTCGTACTTCTATGATGCTTTAGATCGCAATTCTGAGAAGCTTGGATACCGGCAACCCTTTTCAGAGGTTGGATTGATTTTAAGAGTTTCGTTTCGACCGACATCATGCTAGGATAGTTACCAAATAAATCGCAATACTCCTCGCTTCTATTTATGACTGGTTCGGATTTCGAACCTCTCCGATACTTTAGATCGCGATTCTAAGAAATATGTTTGCCGGCTACTTGTTTTAGAATTAGGATTGTTTTATGAGTTCGTTTCGACCGACAACATGCTTGGATAGTTACCAAATGAATCGCAATGCTCCCGGTTTTAATTTATTACCGGTACGGATTATGTACCACTCCGAAGGTTTCTATCACAATTATGAGAAATTTGGCTACCGGCAACTCGATTGAGAGGATGTATCATTTCTAAGAGTTTCGTTACGGCCGACAACATGCTAGGATAGTTTCCAAATGAATCGCAATACTACCAGTTTTAATTTTTCAATGGTATGGATTTCGTACCCCTCCGATGCTTTAGAATGCAATTATGAAAAGTTGGATACCAGCTACTCGTTTGTGAGCTTGGATCGCTTCTCAGAGTTTCTATTCGATCGACAACATGCTTGGATAGTTATGAAATGAATTGTAATACTCCCAGCTTAAATATTTGACCGGTACGGATAATGTATCTCTCCGATCGTTTAGATCGTAATTCAGAAAGCTTGGCTACATGAAACTTGTTCGGGAGGCTAGATCGTTTTTAAGTGTTTTGTTTCAACCGACAACATGCCATGGTAGTTACCAAATGAATCGCAATAATCCCAGTTTGTATTTTCGACTGGTACATATTTCGTACCTCAATGTTGCTTTTGATTGCAATTCCGAGAATCTTTGATACCGGCAACACGTTTGAGATGTTGGATCGATTTAAAGAGTCTCGCTTCGACTGACATCATGCTAGTATAGTTACCAAATAAATCGCAATACTCCCGGCTTCTATTAATGACTGGTTCGGATTTCAAACCTCTCCGATGCTTTATATCACGATTTTGAGAAATATGGATACCGGGTACTCGATAGAGTTGTCGAATTGTTTTTATGAGTTCGTTTTGACCGACAACATGCATGGGTAGTTACCGAATGAATCGCAATACTCCCAGTTTTAATTTTTGAACGGTACAGAATATGTACCACTCCGATGGTTTCGATCGAATTTTGGGAAGGTTTGATACCGGCAACTTGTTTTAGAGAATGGATCATTTCAAAGAATTTCGTTACGACCGACAACATGCTATGATAGTTACCAAATTAATCGCAATACTGCCGGTTTTAATTTTCCACTAGTACGGATTTCGTACCCCTCCGATACTTTATAACGCAATTATGAAAGGTTGGATTCCGACAACTTGTTTATGATGTTGGATCGCATCTAAGAGTTTCGCTATGATTGATAACATGTTAGGATAGTTATCAAATGAATCGTAATACCCTCAGTTTGAATTTTTTACCGATACGGATTATGTACCTCTCCGATGGCTTATATCGCAATTCAGAAAAGCTTGGCTACATGCAACTTGTTCGAGAGGTTGTATCGTTTTTAAGAGTTTTGTTTCAACCGACAACATGCCAAGATAGTTACCAAATGAATCGCAATACTCCCGGTTTGTATTTTTGACTAGTACATATTTCGTACCTCAATGATTCTTTAGATCGTTATTCTGAGAAGCATGGGTACCGGCAACACGTTTGTGAGGTTGGATCAATTTAAAGAGTTTTGTTTCGACCGACAACATACTCGGCTTCATGCTACCAGTCAGCCGAAAAAAAGTTACTTGCTCTGGCGATTTTTTTGGCGATTTCTACTATAGCAAAATTGTTTTGGCGATTTTTCTGGCGATTTCTACTATAGCACATTAGGAGATCTCCTTCCATCTCCTTCCCAACCACTAAGGTCAGTTATGTAATTTTCCTTCTTTGGATATCCTTAAGCGTTGATTATTATATTTCAATGGTCTAGATTGATACAAAGGGTGGTTGTGCATTTAAGACGTGTTGTTGGAAGCACTGTAGCCGTTTCCAATTACTTGTTGTTACTCCCACTCTCTCCTCTTCTAGGAAGCTTGAGTGGAGATCGCCGCCATGGAGGGCCGAGGGGGCGCCTCTCCGGCTCAGAGGAACTTCCCAACATTCAGCACCCCATTATCTTCTGATAGAAGAAAGGAATTATCTATTTTGGAACTCTACAACCTCTCCCAAGGAATCCAATCTACGAAGGGACAAAAGAAATCAACAATTACTGAAGATGAATTGGGTGTTTATCGAACGATTTTTAGCATTAAGTTCCACGCCCTGGATGCACAAGCACAAAAACTGTTTCAAGAGGTCATTAAACAGCAACAATGGCAGCAGCAACTTCTAAAATCGAATGATAAAAGGCACCATTCCACCTTTAGAGATCAACAAATGGTTCGTGCTCAGGAACGATTGGAGGATTTAGCATCTTCATCATCAGTGGGTCAGACAGGGGCAGAGTCTGATGAGAGAATTGATCAGTTAATTAAAGATACTGATGCAATGATTGATAATGATAAGAGTGAGAGAACTCCTGATCTTGGTCTGGCAGAGGATATTAGGAATGCTATGGCCAACTTCACCAACAGGCAAGAGGAGATTGATGAAGCTAGTTGGTCCTCAGAGCCAAGGAAGTTTAGTCTTGCTGATTTGGTGGAATGCAATTATGAGAGTTGTGACAGAGCTAGTTGTAATGTTCATTGTATTAATGGGACTCTTAAATGGGGTAAGTGCCTTAATATATGTCATAGGAGCAAGGAATCTATACTTGCTTTACCAGCTCAGCTTGACAGTACATCTAAAGGAATTAATGCAGAGGTTGTTGAAGGTACTCAATCTAACTCTACTTCTGAATTGAATTTTGGGTCTCTGAGAGTTGATGAACAACAACTTGAAGGGGAATTAAATCAGGCCAGCTCATGGGCATTACTTATGAAAGACCCCTCTAAGAACCGAGGGTTCACAAATTTGGCTTACACACCACCTGAAGTAGTTGAAGGAAAGAAAATTCTCAATATCAGCTCTAGTGACTTTGAGGAAGACAACAGTGTCCATGAGCAACTACTTGTAGGTCATTTCATTGGCAGGAAATTGGCCTATAGTTTTGTAAAAGCTACTCTTTCTGCTCTTTGGGCCCTGAAGGGAGAGTTAGAAATGTCTGTTAGGAGAAACCATTTCTTTTTTAAATTCTCTAACTGGGATGATAGGCAAAATGCTCTAGAGCATGGGAACCAGCACATTGCTAGCAGAATGTTCATTCTGAGAGAGTGGCACCCCTTTATTGAGTATGAACCTATTGAAGCAAAATCCTTACCTATTTGGGTTATGATTCATGATGTGCCCACTCAATGTTGGAATCAAGATGGGATTGGGAAAATTGCAAGCTTGATAGGAAGACCTATGTACACAGACAAAGCTACTGAAAGTAAAAGAAGGCCCTTTGTGAGAGTTTGTGTGGAAGTCAGGGCTACAGATGAGCTGCCTGAACAAGTGTCTATGATTGTGGATGGTAACTATTCTATCAACCTTGTTGTTGAATATAGCTGGGTCCCTAGTAGATGCCTACACTGTAAATTGTTTGGTCATAGTGACACTCACTACTTGGAAAGGGAATATCCAGCACCGGAAGTACCCAAAGCGTCTACTACAACAATGAACAAAACAACTCAGAAGAAAGTTTGGAGGGAGACACAAAAGGATGGTAGAGCAATCAAAGAGATAGAAGATGCAACAAAACAACCCCCACAAATGGCCACTGATTCTCATAATGCTTTTCAACCTTTGGACCAATGCAATGAAACTGAAGCAACTGACCCTCATTCAAATTCAGAGAAGGAAGAAACTTTGACTGCTCCACAGGGAGGAAATTTGCATCAACCTTCACCAATGCCTGTTGGAAGTGACTATCTGGATGAGGGATTTTAACTTTCAAAAAGTTCCCTCAAAAGGATAAGAAAGAATAAATGGATCTCTGAGAAAGAAATGAGAGAGGCAGAAGTCAGGGAGCCACCATCTAAAGAGAAATATACTAGCACAACTCTTGGGAAACCAGCTAGCTCCTCCAAACAGCCTAATCCTAAGCCTAATAGCCAGAAAGGAAGAGGGAATGGTAATAGAAGAGGTAGCAATGTGTAGCACACCAACCTATATTTGTGGGGTTAAGTGTCTTGTCCTAGGCACTTTGAACTCTACCTGGATCTATTGGAGTTGGAATCATTTTAGTGAGGCAGACAATACTTACCATCTTTCTAAGCATGAGTGATATTGGGAAGGAACCCAAATGGGGTTCTCTTACTGTTTAGATGCCCCAGGAGCATCTGCAAAGCTTGGGCAGATCTGTCTTTATGCTTTAGAGTGAGAGCCAGCTCATCCTTGGTGAGGAAGAAAGTGAGTATGCATCGTTCAACTTCAGATAACAGCCTTTATGAGTGAGTGCAGTGAGGTTGTGAGGGAGCCAGTCAAATTTACACCCCAAAGTTGGTCACATGCAATTAAAAATGAGTTTGCCAATTTTGCTAAAGTGTTTGTTGATTGTACAGGTATTAGATGCCATAATTGGGAAGACCTCCTAGAACAGTTTTTGGGGAGGGATAACCTGAGTGAGAAGAGAGATCTTCATTGGTTCTTCTGGGAAGACCTCCTAGAACAGTTTTCTGGGAGGAATAACATGAGTGAGTGGAGAGTTGTTCTTTGTTTCTGGTGGAGAAAGATTTGCTCCCCCAAGAGTCGGACCATTGGATGGATGGCAAAGCATGGAAGCTGTAATGGCCACTAGAATTTGAGTGGGCTTCTCCTTCATTCCAGTTATGTCATTATGGGAATCAATGATTTCAACTCCCCCAACAGTCATGGATTGATTGTTAAGCATGAGAGCTGTCTTGGTCACTGGAATTTGAGTGGGCTTGTCCTTCATTCCAGGTGGTCCAATATGAGCTTAAATGGTTTCAATAATCCCACAAGTCACGGACGGTTGGTGAATCATAGTAGCTGTAATGGCCATTGGAATTTGAGTGGGCTTGGCCTTCATTCCGGGTGTCTCATAATTAGCTTAAATGTGTTCACCACCCCACTGTCCTCCTCGTACCGTTCCATCATCGGTTCTTGTGATGCTTTTGTTCTTATTAGGTACTCAACATGGTGTATAACCTATAAGGGTGGACATAGCTGGGCTAGGCTCCTTATCCACCTCTATAAGGTTAGAACTTTATGTGAGGCATTTCATACTCACTCCTTTTGCTGTATACATCATAGTGTCATAAGTATAGGTCTTTTTGAGTGGGAAAAGGGTTGCTGGGTTACGCTCATTCCTCTGTCCTACTTAATCGGCCTTATTATTGCTTACTACACTGTGAAGGAACATAGAATGGAGATTTTTGTCTACCTTCTTACAGGTACTGACAAGGACTGGAGCAAAAAACTCTTAAGACAATTTCTCAAGAATGTCTATATGAGGGGTAAGGAGAGTGGAGTGATTCCAAGATGTAGAGGCCTAACTGTTGTTGTTGTGATACCTCTCTTTCAGGTCGTTTCTAAGATCGGGGGGCTTGGATGGAGGTATTATTTATTTTCTATCTACACCATGTATGATGAGTACATCTAAAAGAAATTTTGGGTGTTGGAATATTAGGGGTGTTAATGATCCTATGAAACAAGCTGAAGTTAGAAACTGGATTAAGGTGCACCATTTAAAAAAATTTGGCCTTGTTGAGACTTAGGTAAAGCTTTGCAATAAGGACTGGATCTTAAACTCAATTAGCTAGAACTGGGAGTCTAAGCAAAACTATGAATTCTCCCCTTCGGGTAGAATCTGGCTTTGCTGGAATTCTAGGTTTCCTAAAGCCAATAATTTCAGCATATCCGAGCAAATGATTACTGCTGATCTCACACTTAATAAACAACATTGAGGTTAAAATTGCTGTTATATATGGTAGTAACTCCAGGACTGTTAGGAGGACCTTATGGAATGATATTGACTTTATTCATTGCATTCAGAACACCGACTTTGTTGATTGCAAGTATAAGGGCAACTTTCTTACTTGGAATAACAAGAAGGTGTGGGGTAGAAGAATCGCTTGTAAACATGATAGGGTTATGGTTAATTCCTGTTGGGTATCCACTTTTAATAGATCCGAAGTTTATTTTTTAAATCATGGTATCTCAGACCACTCTCCTTCTATTCTAACCATTTTTAGTGGCACCAAACATGGCCCGACTCCTTTATGTTCTTTAATTCTTGGGCTGACAATCCCAAGTTTGAAGAAGTGGTGAGGGGTCATTGGACCTGTAAAAGGAAAGGTAATGCTACCTTTAGATTCACTGCTATGATGAGATAGTTAAGGCCTATTTTAAAGGAAAATTTTGTTGCTACTAAAGTTGATATGCAGATCTCTAACTCTAAACAAGTCCTTGAGGTTATACAGAATAATTTGCAAGTGGATCCCCTCAATTTGTTTCATGCTAATGCTGAAAGATCGGCGCTAGAAGTTTATACAAAGTTGATCAGATTGGATGAATCCCAGAAAAGACAAAAGTCTAGAGTGCAATGGTTAGCTCTTGGTGATCAGAACAATGCCTTTTTTCATCGATCCATGCAAGGTAGAAGATCCAGGAACAACATCACAACTATTTTCAATGAGGAAGGTAAGGAGCTTGTCAATGAGGAGGACATTGTAGCTGAGGGTATAAAGTACTTTGTGGATATCATTGGTAAGTCACCTTCTGAAGGTATGCCCCCAAATTTTCTCTCTTGTCTTAATTTTTCTTGTCTTTCTGTTGATGAGAAGCATGAGATGAGCAGGGTTGTTTCTAGGGATGAGATTCTTAGTGCCCTTTTTGGGATTGGGGATGATAAGGCACCAGGGCCTGACATTTTAGACCTATTGCTTGTAGTAATGTGATTTATAAATGTATATCTAAAGTCATTACTACTCGAATTAAGGTTGTGATTGATAAACTTGTGAGTCCTAATCAGTATGTTTTTATCCAAGGAAGGAATATCCATGAGAACATCTTATTGACCCATGAAATTCTTAGGAATTACCATAGAGACAAAGGAAAAGGAAGATCTACAGCCAAGATTGACCTTAGGAAAGCCTATGACATGGTTAGGTGGGAAGCTGTCATAGAAATCCTTTTGGTCGTTAACTTTCCTGAAAACATGATTGGCTGGATCTGGGAGTGTATGTCCACTTCTTCCTACTCTATCAGTCTAAATGGCACCCCTAGAGGTTACTTCTAGGGGAAGAGAGGTCTCAGGCAAGGGGATCCAATGTCCCCCTACCTTTTTGTTTTATTAATGGGAGCTTTTAACAAGAAGATGGTTAAAAATGTTTTTGAGGGAGATTATGAGCTACACCCTAAGTGTGTGACACCCCAAATCTCCCATCTTTGTTTTGCCGGTAATGTCATTGTGTTTATGAAAGGAACTGTAGATAATGCCTTAACACTGACTAATACTCTCAAAGACTTTAATGGTTTTGCTGGCCTGGATATTAATTGCAACAAGAGCAAACTTTTTTGTGCAGGAATGAGTGACTATGAGGGTGATAGTTTAAGTAATATTCTAGGCTTTGAGAAGGGAATTTTGCCTGTCAAATATCTTTGATTACCACTTATTACTAATAGACTGAAAAGCTCGGATTGTATGCCTATAATTGATGCTCTATGCTCTAAGATTAAAAATTGGAAGTGTAAGCTCCTCAGTTATGCTGGGAGACTGGTTATAGTTAAATCTGTCCTTAACAGTATGCAAGTGTATTGGTCATCCTGTTTTATGCTTCCTGTTGCAACTACTAATTTGATTATGGTTATTTGTAGGAACTTTCTTTGGAGTGGAGAGGAGAAGAGCTGCAGATCTACCCCTATCAGCTAGGAGAGGTGTTGTTACCCATTCAAAGAGGGAGGTCTTGGAATTAGGGATATCTCTGTGAGTAATGCTGCTGCTATCCTCAAGCATACTTGTAAAGTCATTTCTCATAAAAATTCGTTTGAGAGGATGGATCATTTCAAAGAGTTTCGTTACAACCGAACCCATGCCAAGATATTTACCAACTGAATCGCAATACTGCAGGTTTAAATTTTTCACTGGTACGAATTTCGTACCTCTTCGATTCTTTAGAACGCAATTATGAATGGTTGAATACCGGCAAATCGTTTGCGAGGTTGGATCGTTTCTAAGAGTTTCGCTTCGATAGATAACATGATAGGATAGTTATCAAATGAATCGTAATTCCCTCGGTTTGAATTTTTACCCGGTATAGATTATGTACTTCTCCGATCGTTTAGATCGTAATTCAGAAAAGCTTGGTTACATGCAACTTGTTCGAGAGGTTGGATCGGTTTTAAGACTTTTGTTTGAGCCGACAACATTCCAAGATAGTTACCAAATGAATCGCAATACTCCCGGTTAATATTTATGACTGGTACATATTTCGTACCTGAATGTTGCTTTAGATCGCAATTCCGTGAAGCTATGATACCGGGAACTCGCTTGAGAGGTTGGATCGATTTAAAGAGTTTCGTTTTAACCGACAATATGCTAGGATAGTTACCAAATAAATCGAATACTCCCAGTTTCTATTTATGACTGGTTCGGATTTAAAACTTCTCCGATGCTTTAGATCGCAATTCTGAGAAGTTTGGATACCGGTTACTCGTTTGAGAACTTGGATCGCTTTTAAGAGTTCGTTTCGAATGACAACATGCTTGGATAGTTACCAAATGAATCACAATGGTCACAGTTTGAATTTTTGACCGGTACGGATTATATAGCACTCCAATGGTTTTTATCAAAATTCTGAGAAGTTTGGCTACCGGCTACTCATTAGAGAGGAGGTATCATTTCTAAAAGTTTCGTTGCGACCGGCAGCATGCAAGAATAGTTACCAAATGATTCGCAATGCTGCCGGTTTTAATTTTTGACTGGTACGGATTTCGTACCTCTCCGATGCTTTAGAACGCAATTATGAATGGTTGGATACCGACAACTCGTTTGTGAGTTTGGATCGCTTCTAAGAGCTTCGCATCGATCGACAACATGCTAGAATAGTTATAAAATTAATCGCAATTCTCCCACTTTGTATCTTTTACTGGTACATATTTCGTACCTCAATGATACTTTAGATAGCAATTCCGAGAAGCTATGTTACCGGCAACATGTTTGAGAGGTTGGATCGAGTAAAAGAGTTTCGTATCGACCTACAATATGCTAGGATAGTTACCAAATGAATCACTATACTCCCGGTTTCTATTTATGACTGGTTCAGATTTAAAACCTCTACGATGCTTTAGATCGCAATTCTGAGAAGTTTGGATACCGGCTACTCGTTTGAGAATTTGGATCCTCTTTAAGAGTTCGCTTCGACCGACAACATGCTTGGATAGTTACCAAATGAATCGCAATGCTCCCGGTTTGAATTTTTGACCTGTACGGATTATGTACCACTCCGATGGTTTCTATCAAAGTTCTGAGAAGTTTGGCTACCGGCTACTCGTTTGTGTGGATGTATCATTTCTAAAAGTTTCTTTACGACCGGCAGCATGCGAGGATTGTTACCAAATGAATCACAATACTGCCGGTTCTAATTTTTGACTGATACGGATTTCGTACCTCTCTGATGCTTTAGAACGCAATTATGAAATGTTGGATACTGGCAACTTGTTTGTGAGTTTGGATCGCTTCTAAGAGTTTCGCTTAGATCGACAACATGCTAGGATAGTAATAAAATGAATCATAATACTCTCAGTTTGACTTTTGGACCAATACGGAATATGTTCCTCTCCGATGGTTTAGATCGCAATTCAGAAAAGCTTAGCTACATGCAACTTGTTCCAGAGGTTGGACCCTTTTAAGTGTTTTGTTTCAACCGACAACATGCCAAGATAGTTACCAAATGAATCGCAATACTCCCGGTTTGTATTTTTGATTGGTACATATTTCGTACCTCAAGGATGCTTTAGACCGCAATTCAGAGAAGTTTGGATACCGGCAAAATGTTTGTGAGGTTGGATCGATTTAAAGAGTTTCGCTTTTACCGACAACATGATAGGTTAGTTAAAAAATAAATCGCAATACTCCCTGTTTCTATTAATGATTGGTTCGGATTTCAAACCTCTCCGAAGCTTTAAATAGCAATTCTGGGAAGTTTGGATACCGGCTACTCGTTTGAGAAGTTGGATCGTTTTTAAGAGTTCGTTTCGACCGACAACATGCTTGGATAGTTACCAAATAAATCACAATGCTCCCGGTTTGAATTTTTGACCGGTACGGATTATGTACCACTCCGATGGTTTTTATCAAAATTCTGAGAAGTTTGGCTTCCGACTACTCGTTTTGAGAGGATGTATCATTTCTAAAAGTTTCGTTACGACTAGCAGCATGCGAGGATAGTTACCAAATGAATTGCAATACTGTCGTTTTTAATTTTTCACTTGTACGGATTTCGTACCTCTTCGATGCTTTAGAATGCAATTATGAAAGGTTGGATACCGGCAACTCGTTTGTGAGGTTGGATCGCTTCTAAGAGTTTCGCTTCGATCGATAACATGATTGGAGAATTATCAAATGAATCGTAATACCCTCGGTTTGAATTTTTATCCGGTATGGATTATATACCTCTCCGATGGCTTAGATCGCAATTCAGAAAAAGCTTGACTACATGCAACTTTCGAGAGGTTGGATCGATTTTAAGAATTTTGTTTCTGCCGAGAACATGCCAAGATAGTTACCAAATGAATCCCAATACTCCCGGTTTGTATTTTTGACTTGTACATATTTCGATACACAATGATGCTTTAGATCGCAATTCCGAGAAGCTATGATACCGGAAACACGTTTGAGAGGTTGGATCGATTTAATGTGTTTCGCTTCGACCGACAATATGCTAGGACAGTTACAAAATAAATCGCAATACTCCCTATTTCTATTTATGACTGGTTCAGATTTAAAACCTCTCTGATGCTTTAGATAGCAATTCTGAGAAGTTTGGATACCGGCTACTCGTTTGAGAAGTTGGATCGCTTTTAAGAGTTCGTTTCGACCGACAACATGCTTGGATAATTACCAAATGAATCGCAATGCTCCTGGTTTGAATTTTTGACCTGTACGAATTATGTACCACTCCGATGGCTTCTATCAAAATTCTGGGAAGTTTGGCTACCGGCTACTCGTTTGAAAGGATGTATCATTTTTAAAAGTTTCGTTACGACCGGCAGCATGCGAGGATTGTTACCAAATGAATCGCAATACTACCGGTTTTAATTTTTGACTGGTACGGATTTCGTACCTCTCCGATGCTTTAGAACGCAATTATGAAATGTTGGATACCGGCAACTCGTTTGTGAGTTTTGATCGCTTCTAAAAGTTTCGCTTCGATCGACAACATGCTAGGATAGTAATAAAATGAATCGCAATTCTCCCGCTTTGTATTTTTGACTGGTACATAATTCGTGCCTCAATGATACTTTATATCGCAATTCCGAGAAGCTATGATACCGGCAACACGTTTGAGAGGTTGGATCGATTTAAAGAGTTTCGTTTCGACCGACAATATGCTAGGATAATTACCAAATAAATCGCAATACTCCCGGATTCTATTTATGATTGGATCGGATTTAAAACCTCTCTGATGCTTTAGATCGCAATTCTGAGAAGTTTGGATACCGGCTACTCGTTTGAGAAGTTGGATCATTTTTAAGAGTTTGTTTCGACCGACAACATGCTTGGATAGTTTCCAAATGAATCGCAATGCTACCGGTTTGAATTTTTGACCGGTACGGATTATGTACCACTCCGATGGTTTCTATCCAAATTCTGAGAAGTTTGGGTACCGGCTACTCGATTCTGAGGATGTATCATTTCTAAAAGTTTCGTTAGCACCGGCAGCATGCGAGGATAGTTACCAAATGAATCGCAATACTGCCGGTTTTAATTTTTGACTGGTACGGATTTCGTACCTCTCTGATCCTTTAGAACGCTATTATGAAAGGTTGGATACCGGCAACTCGTTTGTGAGTTTGGATCGCTTCTAAGTGTTACGCTTCGATCGACAACTTGCTAGGATAGTAATAAAATGAATCGTAATACTCTCAGTTTTAATTTTGAACCAATACGGATTATGTTCCTCTCCGATGGTTTAGATCGCAATTCAGAAAAGCTTGGCTACATGCAACTTGTTCGAGAGGTTGGACCCTTTTAAGTGTTTTGTTTCAACCGAAAACATGCCAAGATAACTACCAAATGAATCGCAATATTCCCGGTCTGTATTTTTGATTGCTACATATTTCGTACCTCAAGGATGCTTTAGATCCCAATTCAGAGAAGCTTGGATACCGGCAACACGTTTGAGAGGTTGGATCGATTTAAAGAGTTTCGTTTTGACCGACAACATGATAGGTTAGTTAACAAATAAATCGCAATACTCCCAGTTTCTATTTATGATTGGTTCGGATTTCAAACCTCTCCGAAGCTTTAAATCGCAATTCTGGGAAGTTTGGATACCGGCTACTCGTTTGAGAAGTAGGATCGCTTTTAAGAGTTCGTTTCGACTGACAACATGCTTGGATAGTTACCATATAAATCGCAATGCTCCCGGTTTGAATTTTTGACCGGTACGGATTATGTACCACTCTGATGGTTTTTATCGAAATTCTGAGAAGTTTGGCTTCCGGCTACTCGTTTGAGAGGATGTATCATTTCTAAAAGTTTCGTTACGACTAGCAGCATGCGAGGATAGTTACCAAATGAATTGCAATACTGCCGGTTTTAATTTTTCACTTGTGCGGATTTCGTACCTCTTCGATGGTTTAGAATTAAATTATGAAAGGTTGGATACCGGCAACTCGTTTGTGAGGTTGGATCGCTTCTAAGAGTTTTGCTTCGATCGATAACATGATAGGACAATTATCAAATGAATCGTAATACCCTCGGTTTGAATTTTTATCCGGTATGGATTATATACCTCTTCGATGGCTTAGATCGCAATTCAGAAAAAGCTTGACTACATGCAATTTTCGAGAGGTTGGATCGATTTTAAGAATTTTGTTTCTGCCGAGAACATGCCAAGATAGTTACCAAATGAATCGCAATACTCCCGGTTTGTATTTTTGACTTGTACATATTTCGTACCTCAATGATGCTTTAGATTGCAATTCCGAGAAACTATAATACCGGAAACACGTTTGAGAGGATGGATCGCTTTAAAGAGTTTCGCTTCGACCGACAATATGCTAGGATAGTTACCAAATAAATCGCAATACTCCCTGTTTCTATTTATGACTGGTTCGGATTTAAACCATCTCCGATGCTTTAGATCGCAATTCTGAGAAGTTTGGAAACCGGCTACTCGTTTGAGAAGTTAGATCGCTTTTAAGAGTTCGTTTCGACCGACAACATGCTTGGATAATTACCAAATGAACCGCAATGCTCCCGGTTTGAATTTTTGACCTGTACGAAATATGTACCACTCCGATAGCTTCTATCAAAATTCGGAGAAGTTTGGCTACCGGCTACTCGTTAGTGAGGATGTATCATTTATAAAAGTTTCGTTACGACCGGCAGCATGCGAGGATTGTTACCAAATGAATCGCAATACAGCCGGTTTTAATTTTTGACTGGTACGGATTTCGTACCTCTCTGATGCTTTAGAACGCAATTATGAAAGATTGGATACCGTCAAATCGTTTGTGAGTTTGGAACGCTTCTAAGAGTTTCGCTTCGATCGACAACATGCTAGGATTGTAATAAAATGAATCGCAATTCTCCCGCTTTATATTTTTGACTGGTACATATTTCGTGCCTCAATGATACTTTATATCGCAATTCCGGGAAGCTATGATACCGGCAACACGTTTGAGAGGTTGGATCGATTTAAAGAGTTTCGTTTCGACCGACAATATGCTAGGATAATTACCAAATAAATCGCAATACTCCCAGTTTTTATTTATGATTGGATCGGATTTAAAACCTCTTTGATGCTTTAGATCGCAATTCTGAGAAGTTTGGATACCGGCTACTCGTTTGAGAAGTTGGACCGTTTTTAAGAGTTTGTTTCGACCGACAACATGCTTGGATAGTTTCCAAATGAATCGCATACTACCGGCTTGAATTTTTGACCTGTACGGATTATGTACCACTCCGATGGTTTCTATCCAAATTCTACGAATTTGGCTACCGGCTACTCGTTTGGGAGGATGTATCATTTCTAAAAGTTTCGTTACGACCGGCAGCATGCGAGGATAGTTACCAAATAAATCGCAATACTGGCGGTTTGAATTTTTGACTGGTACGAATTTCGTACCTCGCTGATGCTTTAGAACGCAATTATGAAAGGTTGTATACCGGCAACTCGTTTGTGAGTTTGGATCGCTTCTAAGAGCTTCGCTTCGACCGACAACATGCTATGATAGTAATAAAATGAATCGCAATACTCCCAGTTTGAATTTTTGACCGACAACATGCTAGGATAGTTACCAAATATATCACTATACTCCCAGTTTCTATTTATGATTGGTTCGGATTTCAACCCTCTCCGATGCTTTAAATCGCAATTCTGAGAAGTTTTTTTTTTTCAATAGCAAAATAGGGTTAGGCGGACCCCATGACCAGTTATATAACTAGATAGAAAGAGTTACATCCTAATGACTGATTTACCCCTTCTATCCTTATCTATATATCTATACAGTTCCATTGGAAAAGAGCTAGGGGTATAAGTCGCAAAACTATTACATGTCAGGTATCCAGCAAGAAAATTTGCACATTCATTCACTTCTCTAAATTTGTGAAAAATCTTGAATTCCTCGAACCTCAGGATCATAGTCAATATAGCATTATAAGTATGTAAACACCTCCATGGTGGGATGACTCCATCTCTCAAATAAGACACCATACAAATTGAATCAGTATTCACCCACAGTCTTGGGAGTCCCAAGTTCACAGCAGTTTCAAGCCCTTGTAAAATAGCTTGCATCTCATGAAGCACAATATCAACAGGCTCTAACATTCCTGCATAGGCTATTATGCCTATACCTTCAGAATTCCTTATAATGCCTCCAGTCCCTCCTCTTGAGCTAGTATAAGACCCATCAGAATTAAGAAGACACTGTGGAGGTAGGTCCCATGATAAAAGTACAGTTTTAGGTAGTAGAACATAGTCTGGGTGTAGGTGCCAAGCTTCAATACACTCTCTATTCCTTATAATATCAGCTGCTCTGACAATAGTGGCATTCAACCTTGTATAAGCATCATTTGTGATTTGTCTAATCACCTTAGGGCAATTGCTAAACTTGTTCCTGAAGACAACATCATTCCTTGTTCTCCATATATGGTACACAAAGGAGCAGAAACTGGTGTGCACAATCTTTGTAGCAGTATCCTTTTTTTTCAATTTTGAGAGCCATTCCACTTCTTCATAAAAATCTCCAATGTGCCTATAAAATCCAGAAATAGCAAGAATTTTATACCATATATCATAAGAGAAAACACTGTCCATAAGTAAATGAGATGTACTTTCAAGGGCATTTTTGCAAAAAGTACAAAGAGAAGTGCTCAACACATGCCTTTGAACAAGCCTATCCTGAGTAGCCAGGATTCCTTTCATAGCCTGCCAAACTGTAAATCCTTATTTTGGAATGACATATGAGTTCCAGCAAATTGTAGTCCAAGTCAATCTAATTCTAGACTGCCTTATGTGCTCATAAGTATCACAAACAGTATAGACACCTATCTTATTAGGAGTCCATACTATCTTGTCATAGTTAGTATTGCTAGCTACAATTTGAGGCAGTCTATTCATGATATCAGGCAGATCATAATAGATATGTGGAGGAACAGACCATTCCCCATCAATAATGAAAGTAGAAACTTTAGTATCAAGTTTGAGGTAGGAGTCATACTTGTGATGTTGTCTAAACTTATTCAAGAGGATACCTTTATCATGCCAGGGGTCATTCCATAAACTGGTTTGCTCTCCTTTGTTAATAAGGTGTTTGATCATAAGCTTAGCTCTATCTCTTATCTTAAGAATTTTCCTCCAACACCAGGAGCAATCTCTAGGAATATCAATAGACCAAATATTTCTTTTTCTAAGTAAGTTTGTATCAGCCCATTTGGCCCATATAGACTCACTTTTAGAGGCCAACTTCCAGAGATGCCTCATAATAGCAGCCTCATTCCACTTTTCTAGACTTCTTAGACCTAATCCCCCTTCTTTCTTAGGGTAGCAAAGGCTATTCCACCTTATAGGAACACTTCTCTTCTTTTCATTTCCATGCCATAGGAATTTAGAGAAAGTGTTTTCAATTTGGTTCATGATCTTTTTAGGCAAAATAAATAAGCTAGTCCAATATATATGTATAGAGTTAAGAACAGATTTGATTAATTGGAGCTTACCTGCAAATGAAAGATAAGAATACCTCCAAGAGTGTATCCTTGAAGTAATCCTCTCCACCAAAATGTTGCAGTCCCTAGCCTTAACCCTTGTGGAGATAAGAGGCAGTCCAAGGTACTTAAAAGGCAGAGTGCCTATGTTGAAACCCAGAGTTGCAGCAAGTTGTTGTTGGTTCACATCATCTGTCCCTGAAAAATAAATAGCTGATTTGGAGAGATTAACCTCTAGTCCACTAATTCTATTTAGAGTAGTCAGACTAGCTCTGATGGAGTTGACTGAGTTCACATTTCCTTTGAAAAATACTAGCAAATCATCTGCAAATGCAAGGTGAGTAATAGTGGAGTTAGAACACTTACTATGGAGATCAAACATACCTGTATCCACTGATTCAGCTAGCAATAAACCAAAAGTTTCCATTATGAGCACAAATAAATAAGGAGATATGGGGTCACCTTGTCTGAGACCTCTCTTACCTTGGAAGAACCCCTCTTGAGAACCATTCACAGAGATGAAGTAAGAGGTTGTAGACACACATTCCATAACCCAACCAATATAAACTTTAGGGAAGCCCAGAATACTCAAAATAGTTTCAATGGCCTCCCATCGAACTAGGTCATAGGCCTTCCTAAGATCTATTTTGGCTGTGCAATCAGTTTTATTAGAGCTCCTATGATAATTCCTAAGCAGTTCATGACTAATCATAAGGTTATCTGTAATGCTTCTACCTTCAACAAAAGCAGCTTGATTACTACTAATGAGAGGGGGAAACACTCTTTTAAGTTTAGTCGTTAAGATCTTAGATATAACTTTGTAGGTCACATTACAACAAGATATAGGCCTATAATCCCCAAAAGTATTGGGATTAAGGGTTTTTGGAACAAGGGCAACCACTGTAGTATTAATTTGTTTCAACATCCTACCCTTCCTAAAAAAGTTGTTAATACCTTTACAAAAAACTTTCTTAATTCTCTTCCAAGTACTTTTGTAAAAGTTGGCATTTAGCCCATCAGGGCCTGGGGCCTTATCATCACTAATAGAGAACAAGGCTAGCTCAATCTCTTCATCTGAAACTTTTTCTCTAAGCTAGCCTTATCCTCATTTTGAATTTTATTTTTAAAATTAAGCCCTCGAATCTTCTCAATGTCAATATCAACCTTTCCCTGGCCTAGAATATGCTTGAAGTAATTAACAGCTTCTTTAGCTATTAGGGTAGGTTCATAAATAGTGTTGTCTTGCTCATCCTTGATGCTCAAGATAGCATTCCTTGCTCTCCTTCCCTTAATTGCTCTATGATAGTAGCTAGAATAAGTATCTCCCATAGTAAGCCAGTCAACCCTGGCCTTTTCTCTATGGTAAGACTCCTCTTTTTTGGCTAGAGTTGTGAAGTTGTATATAGCATTTTTTTTCCACTCTCATCAAAATCTCATTAGTAGGGTCCACCAGCAAGTTAGCCTGAATGTGGTCAAGTAAGCATCTAGCTTCTTTCACTTTATTCTCAACATTACAAATTTTAGCCTTGCTCCAATCTCTCATAGCAGATCTAGCATTATTAAGTTTTGAGTGTAGAGTGAAGAGAGCATTGCCAGTAGGGTGCCCTCTAAAAGCATCTGCTATGAGCTCTTGGAACCCTTCTTCTTTGGCCCAATAATTAAAGTATTTAAAGTTCTTCTTACCTTTAGCGGTGTCCTCCTTAATCCTTACAACCATGGGACAATGATCAGAGATTCCAGGTAGCAAAAATTCCCTTTCAGCTGCCCTATATTTGTTGCTCCATTCCTCAAAAATCAAAATTCTGTCAATTTTACTTTGAATGTTGTTGCTGCCTCTCTGCTTGTTGCTCCATGTGAAATAACTTCCTTCGTAGTTGAGGTCGCTGAGCTTGTTATTGAGCATTTGATTTTGGTACATAGTAATTACAGTATCATGAACTTCTCTTCCTCCTAGCTTATCTTGAGAGTTAAATGGGCTGTTGAAGTCACCTAGCAGGATCCAAGGCTTTTGAATATTGCTTTTAAGAAGAGAAAGATCCCTCCACAGAGCTTCCCTACAACTGCTCTCATTAGAACCATAAATCAAGGATACAAGAATGGAATTATCCTGCCACTCTACAGTATAGCGAAAAGCTTGTTGGGTCCTACCAATCACAACAACAGAAAACAAATTAGGATTCCAACACAAGATCATTCTACTCTTATTACCAACCTCAAAACTCCCTTCACAAATCCATGAAGGGCACATTCTATTAGTAATAGCAGTAAAACAATCCTTTCTAATTTTAGTTTCAAGAAGGCCCATAAGAGAGATATCATGTTTCTGAATAATTCTAGTAACTTCTTTTTGCTTAATAGGAATATTGTTATAGGTCCATTGGTGTGATAGAGAATTCCAAAGCCATTTCGAGCTTACAGAATTTGGCCATTACATTTACTATCCTTACTTAGTCTCGATCCATACGTGAAATGTATGCGTCAAACTAACATTCCAATCTTCACAAACCATATACAATTATAGGATATTCATGTTTGCACTCATTACTTATCAAACAAAACATGTCATGTCTTTTTCATTTCAAATTTAAACCTAGATACCCCATTGAAGATTTATATCCGGTAATCCTTCGTATTACTTGTCATTCCATGGCCATCGTTTACTCATCACGTAAACTTGCATTCCTTACTTATCCACTACTATCAATAATCACTTTCATAATATACATCTTATCGAATCTCAACACAACATGAATTTCACAGCAAATATGCATCAAATATTTTTTAACAACTTCTTTGAAAAGACACTTCAGCATTCAAAAGACACTTAGCTAAAAATAGTTTTGGTCCCATCGACCATTTTTACATCATCCCTCAAAATAAAAAACTATTTACTCAAATGTATTTAAACTGTAGGAGGAGACACTACATCGTCAACCTTCGCTAACCCTCAGGAGTAGGCACATCAAGTATTTCCTCAAGACGTACATCATCGAAATTTATCATCAGTAACTTCCATCCCACTAGGAACTTTAGGAGTTTCCAGAATATCGTCTTTCGGATCTGAATCCTCAAAAACCAAGCCCCCAGCACTGACCAACCGCTTGTAATGATATTTCCTCTGCTCCATCTCCTCGTATTGACCTACATATTTGGCCCTCACCTTCTTGCAAGCTTCTAAATTATCTCGTATCAATTGAGCCCTTACCTCCTCCAAAATCTTCCCATGCTCCAATTCCATCGACCTTCGAGTATCGTTGACCTGCTCACACACATCCTTCTTAAAATTTGTTCTCAGTAGTGCCAACACCACATATTTCTCCTTTACTAACTCAGCCCTTATCACCTCAATCTTTTTCCCCCAAACTTTCTTCGCATCATGAAGGGAAACTTCCTTCGCCTTTCCAACTTCTAGCTTGTTCTTATTCAGCGTAGTTCCTTCTTGTCCTTGATCAAAACTTCTTTCTCCCTCATCAAATCTTTCTCGATGATCTTATACGCCACCAAACGATTTGCCAAAGTACCACCACCAACAATACGACCTTTGGCCTCAGTAGACAACTTCTTGATATGCATTACATTCATAATATGAGTATTTGTGTGAGGTACCAGATTCTTTAAACGAATCAAAGCATAAAAAAATTTCACCTTCGACATGTTTCGGTGGCCCTCGCTAAGAAAAGTCATTAAGCTCTCTGTCCCAACCAAACAATAGTCCACTTCTGCCTCTAGTACATCCGTCCCAAGCACATATGCATCCATGGTCTTCTGGACCTCAATCTCAAATTCCTCGACATATTTCTTCTTCTTTGGAAGTATACTCGTCGAAGCTAGTAGAGGTCGCCCATCAGATACGGCAATTGATGTATTAATCTTTACCCCCTCCTCATTTGTTAATCTTCGAGAAAACCTCTTTGGAGGAAGTAAGGGCGCCATAACTTGACTGGCCGCCCTTTTCTTCTTCCCTTTTCCCAATGTTTCAGTAAACATCAAGTCTCTCTCCGCAGTTACGGAATCCGTCGTATACCCGGCTAACAAAGAATTTTCCAGAGGAAGACTAGACTCTGAAGCCCTTTTGTTCTTCGCAGACATTTCCCGTCAATTACTAGAACTTATTCCCCTTTAGACGACAACCTCTTTAAACCTGCCTCTTGGAACAAAACACCCACTGGCTCTTGGTCGATGACAAGATTGTCGATCCTACCAAAGAACCCCTTCCTAATTTTGTAAAATTCCTCTTGTACTTTGGAATTCCTATCGATCTCCTTCAAAGCTGTACAACCAAAAAACAAATACCGGTTACACACAAATTTTGACATAATTTAAACCACAACATTGACATTTACGTTACCTAACGACAAACTTAAATAAAAAGTCTTTCTTTTTAAAGGCTCCCCCGAAGTAGACGTTTATCGTTATACCGCCCTCCTATTGATACCATGTCATAGAACAACGGTCTCGTCAGAAACCTCACCGAATATCGGCATCCTAACTTCTTCAGGTTTTGTTTGAGTGTGTAGTACACACATAAATCATCCACTGTGATCAACTCTTCCCCCCATGACTTTAGTCAACCGTTTATTGCCCCACATACGCGAAACAAGTCATACATGTTTGGGTTGAACAAACCAGGTGCCACGTTGAAGAAATTCAACAACTTTTTCTGATCAGCTGGAAGAGGAAGCTTAAACTCTTTTTGATTTTTTCTCGATGCACGAGAATCCCACCCAATGGAACTTCCTGGTCCGTCATATCATATTGATACTCCTCTAACCTAATGCCTTGCAGAATACCATACTTCTTGAAGCTCATTATCTCCCTTGTTTCTGGACCCTCTCCGTAACAAGCCTCCTCACCCTCCATAACATCTTCCTCCCCACCCCCACTACCTTCTTGATTACTAACATGTGGCTATTGATCCATATCTGTCTCGGTACCCTCCTCGTCAGAAACCTCGACAATCCTAGATGCCACTCTAAACTGGTCAATACTAACTATGTCTTCATTATTTGACCCCACCCTATATCTACCGCCCAACTGTTAAACACAGGTAGTTACATCAATCATTAGGGGCTCTACATCTTGAAGGTTCCCGAATATATCTTTATCATCAATTTAAATTGGCTTAGCCATTATTAAGAACCTGAAAATCAGATTCCATTTTTTACAATAATTAGTATCTATCAAATCTGATACATTATATATGTTCATATGTTCATAATCATATAGTTATCGAGCTTACTCTCCAACACATCATTCTCTCATTATTGTCATTACTATCTGATGGATATCATTACTACCCGAATATACTTACCACATTCAGTTCTCGATACAATTTTTGTATTACTATTTTTTCTAAGTCCTAACATTGATTACTGTACTAATATGTATTTTAGATAAAGTTTAGGAATCTTAAAGTTCTCGACTATACTTCGCATGTTTCCCTGCAAAACTAATCAAATTCCAAAGATACAAAAATACATCTTCTCCAGTACGAAAACCGGCCAAATAACACCCAATTTACAACTCCATTTCCGCAATCTCGCAAAAATCCCAACAATTCCCTACAGTCACGCCGTACTCGCAGCGATACCCATCAATCACCCTCTCCCCTCCTCACCACCCATTTCTCATAAACTCTTTCTCCCCAATACATTATAACCCTTTACCACTGCATTTCCATAGAAACAGAAAACTTTAACCATCACTATCACGAATCCAATCATCAAAACCCTACCCCAATAAAAATTCTAATTACTTCCTGTCCATCCTTCCTAATGCAAATCCATCCTTACACTAGCCTTACAATATATACATTTACACAACTTTACACAAATTATTCAAATATATATCACACCGAGCAACAAAAATTACTAACCTTGAATTCACGCTGCCTCGGTATCCCTCTGTTTTGCCCGCTTTGCTCTATCAATCAAAATACTGATCTCCTCTTTCCCAAGTTCGCACTAGAAAAAGTTTTTGTAGAATTTGTAAAATTTGAACAGTTGCCCACGACGGGGTTATTTATAGATCCCACACGACTGTTCATTACAGCACTTCACGACCGTTTGAGTACTTGAGCATAACGTCCTGCACGTCTTTTCTCGAAGTCTTTGACTCTTTGCCTTCAAAAAGATAATAAACCCATACACTGTTCCTCCAACCCCTCCATATCTCGAAGAACACCCTCTGTCGTATCAATACTCGATAAAGCACAGCCTATTTTATTACAAAGATGTTGAACACCCATTTCCTTATACTTCAAAATGTCACCTACAGGACTACACCTAGCCATTTTTAATTCATATTTTATTCGACATTACAATTAACCAAATGCAAAAATGTATTAGTACTTGCCATTCAATCACACCAGTCCAACAATATTCGACAAACATTCTTCATTAGAAACATCGACAACCATCTCTAACAACAAAATTCTTCTATTTTACCATACAAAATTATTCGTTCATTATATTGACTATATCAAACAACACGTTGCCCCCAAATACTCCTAATCACAGCAACATTCTCTTTCCTAACCAAAATTTTAGCACGAGTGTAGATATAACTCACACGTTCTAGAGGATTCCAAAATTCAAGTTGGCAGTGAAACTGAAAATTGTCTTCCGCATCCTTTGCCCCTGCCTCGCTCATCCCTTCATAATTCGGTTCAACAGGTTCTTCTATTTGATAATTGACGCACTGGTTTTTGAAGTACCACCTATACAACTCCCAATACTTCACTTGAACGCAGTTGAACACCTCATTCCGTACTTGCGCCCTAGTCTTCACCATCTTAACAAACACAAAAATTTATACTTTTACTGAGTACACGGGATACTAATAGTCCAACAAAGTCCAAGTCAACCCAATCTACATTTATTTCTCATTGGAACTATACAATTTCAAAAGTCAAATCAATCAGCCTCAAAATCCATTCCTGGCCCCACACAGCCAACTATACTTCGAGATGTAATATACTTGAAACTTATACACATTCAACACATTTTACTTCGACATCACAATAATTCGATCACTTGTTTATTTCGCAATACTTTAAACACAACAAAAAGTCGAAGAACAAAGTTTATTAAATAAACTATCTATTACATTTTACATTCGACAGTTCACTCTTTCAATCACATTACATACAGTTATATTTTAATCTTTTATTTGACTTGAAGGCCTAATTTCTATGTGTTTCTTTTCACAGAATCTGACATTACCTCCGGCGAAAAGGGCTATGGTATCATAAGAAATTTAATGAATCTCAGGTCAGGGAACTTCTAAACAGAGTTGCCTCTACAAAAGAACGGCAACAGAAAATTACAAGAAGATACTTTGGATCAACAAGATCCTAGCACGCCCAGCCAGCCTTCACATCATCATCTTCAATATGAACAGTAGCCCCTTCTCCAAAAATTTGATGTACTTTAATACCTTCAGCAACAACAACTAACACCAACCCCAAAGGATACCCCGTGCGAAAACGCTCTCTAACTCCATCCCCCCCCCCTCCAAAATACCCCCACCATGATGGCAACCAATACAGGATTCACAAACAAAGACTTACAAAAACACTTTACCTCTGCTTGATCGTTAGGGTTACCGTCTTCCTCCTCCGGCCACTTGTTACACCACACTTGAGGCGACATCATTCCAAATCAACCACAAGTACACCACTTGCTACTCCTCATTCTCTCTAACACAATCCTTCTTTACACAATTTATTTATAACTCCCCTTCCAGTTGCCAAGTCCAATGTTCTGTATTAAATGCTCCTCGGGTAAAACATGACAAGGTTCACTTGACTTTAACCTCGGAAATGACAACATGAAGACTTCCTAAACATTCGACAACCTCTTTAGATTCCAGTTTATTCTCGACACAACCACAAGTACTTCTGTCAAGAATGGGGCGATTGTAGTAGTATATTTTCCAGATTCGACTAGGGTAAGCCAACATAACATAGTCGAAGACAGCGCAACATTCGAGAAAATGCCACAAGTCTTTGACCTACTAAAGTAGCCGTTGTACCTGGTCAAGAAAGAGCCATTAGAGATCAGCGAAGTTCTCCCACTACCCCAGAAATAGGAGATTGTTTCTTCTTTTTTGTAAACTGCCTGTATCTATTATAAATACAGACAAAGAATAAATTATTAGGATCCAAAACTTGACCATTCATTCTTCCTTACTTTACTGTTACAACACAAATTATAATAACTAGCAACCTATTGGATTTTATATTAAAACATTCCTCGAGGTCATAGTTTTTCTCAGCCTTTACTGAGTTTCTATGTAAAATCATATTCGTTTAGACTTGTTATTGGCTCGTCCTAACTAAAAGTATTGGCGAAGATTATCCTCTTGGAAAATACGTCATTACACAAAGTATAGTTACCAAGTTTGTTGTTGTGGCCTTTACCTCATTTCTCTACCATGTTTGGATAATGAGGAATAACCATATCTTTAGAGGACAAGTTATCCAACTTAACTAGGTGATGCATAGTATCTGTTTTGTTGTTGCTCATAAAATTGAGTATACATAATGTTAAAAAGGTGGAGGATATGGAGGCTTATTTAGAGATGATGTGGCTGATTGTGTGCTTGCTTATGTAGGAAGGAATGAGGTGGATGACTCATGGATTGTTACTATCAGGATAACCAAGGGTGATACTCCCCCATAGAACTGACACTTCCTTTTGCTTTCTATCAAGGAATTCACTCGATCCTAGGCTCATTGAGTTCAAGATTTTCCATGTGTTTAGAGGAATAAACCTGCGCTTAGACCTTTTTAGTGCATGTTTGGATACAAGTGACTACTGTCAGTTGACACCTTTAAAAAGTATCTTTAAGGACTTGTCTTTGAAAAAACATGTAAGCTAGTATGATAAGTTTTGTCTTTTAAATAAATTGGAAAGACTATAAGAAAGTTTGGCTAGAAAGTGATAAAGTTTCAAAGTCGTGGGAGAGTAAAGCTAGGGATGTGGGAGTGGCTTTGAGTTGGAGACATAAGCTCTTTTTTTGGCTTATGGTTTTTGCTGCTTTTTGACTTAAAATAAGTAGCTTATTTTTATCATCCAAATTTACTTGGTTTTTGATTTAATTAAGTAGAAAAATAACTTATATTGGGTAACTTATATTGGGGTATCCAAACACCCTCTTAGCTTCATATGTTACCATGTGTATATGAATTTTGTTTCCCCTTAACTTCTTGCCTCGAGACATGCGGTTATGCAGAGAGCAGAATACTAGGGACAAAAAGTACACTAGGTTGTAAATCTTTTATACTGACTTTAAATATGCCTAGTCATGGGGTTTCGCCTAATCGGCTAACCCCAATTTGCTTATCACAAAATAAAAATAAAAATAAAAATAAAAAAATAAATAGAGATTTGGTGAGTGATCTCCGTGCTTTAGGTAAGACAACTAGATTACACAATACTTTTGGATCACGTATATCTATTGTGATTTAGACATTTACTAGCCATATGAAAGAAAAACTGCTAATCTAATGATCAGTCGTACACCGGAGCCTATATATTTGCGTTAATTATTCATTGCTATACACATAGGGTCAGACATTGACTTGACCTAATCTGTCAAACTTCTTCCAGCCCAACAAGGTGAGACAAATGCTAAGCAACTTAAAATTAGGTTACTTCTTGTTCTTCTTCTAAGAACAAGAAGAACAGAAGACTCTCCTGGTCTTAAATAAACCATGGCCCAAAAATAATTATAATAACTAACTTCTCCTAACCCTACGCTACCTCCGGTCCTCAACTGTCTCTCCTCTTTTACCCTCTCCTGGTTCATACTATCTCTTGTTTTCTCCTCGTAGTCGTCATCTCGTTCCTGGACGACGACGAGAGGGACCACCAACTCTTCATGACATTCATTGCAGCACCTGCACCTTTAGTCCCATTCCAACTTCTTGAAATCAATGTGATCTCCGCGCAAGACTTGGCCCCGGTTACCCGTGGCATGTGTACGTATGCTGTTGCATGGGTTCATCCTAGGCGTAAGCTTTCTACCCGGCTTGATACTGATGGTCATGTTAACCCTACTTGGAATGATAAGTTTGTGTTTCGTGTGGATGAGGCTTTTCTTCGGTCCGATACATCGGCGGTTATGATTGAGATTTACTCTACTCGTTGTTTTCGTGATGTTCGTGTTGGTAGTGTGCGTATTCTCGTGGGAAATCTCATTCCACCGGCAGCACGGTCTCAATATAATGGTACAACGAGTAGTAACCCTCCGGGGATGCGGTTTGTTGCACTACAAGTTCGCCGTCCTTCGGGTCGTCCACAAGGGATTCTTAATATTGGTGTGACGATACTTGATGGGTCGATGCGGAGCATGCCTTTGTATACACAATTGAGCTCGTCGGCTGTTGGGTATCGCGACCTTATGGGGGAGGAAAATCATAGTCCAAATCACCACCTCCACCACCTCCACCAGTACAACAAAAACAATCTTCCCCTTCGTAGAACCCGAAGTGAACGCGCGTCCAACGTTACTGATAGTGATTTCGCAAAACTAGGGTTAGCGCTGAATGGATCGGATATTGGTGAGCCACCCTTGGCTACAGTCACAACTGGGTCATTTTGGTCTGAGTCCGATTTGGAACTTAGGCCGTCTGCAGTAGCCGGGGCGGCCGAGGAGTTATTTCCGGTCACGAGGAACGTTTTGGAAAATTGGGGTGAGGATGACGCTAGTGTTGAAGACTTGAAGACCAAGTTAGAGAGGTGGCGGACCGAGCTTCCACCGATATATGACCGTGGGGTTGGAAATGCATCGATTTCAAAGGCCAGACATGGTAGGAGACAAACAGACGGAGGATTGGTAGGCGGTCCGGGATTGTTATCATGCTTTGGTGATTCCTACGGGTTTGAGTGCTCTGTTTCATGTGGTCTAAAGCCAAAAAAATCTAATGGACGTCGTAAGGGTAAAGGTCACCCCGACGATGAAACGAATGCGTCGTTCATTCTGCCCTAATTAGTACAAGAGAGAGAAAATGGTTGGAGCACCTGAAATGAGGACTAATGTGTATTAGTAGTACTCTTTCTCGCACACTCTACTAATTTTTTCTTCTTTTATTTCAATTCCTCCTATATTTGCAAGGCATTTGAAAGTTTCAGGTGATTGTTTAATATTTAAGTCGAAGTTATATTTCCTTAATCTAATAATATGTTTGTCTGCATGGGACTAAGGCTTTGCTTAATCCTTAAATATTTTTTATGAAATTTCCCAGCAGATTCAATGGCCACAAAGGGAGGTGACATGAATGGCGATGTTGACGAATGGGTTTTGGGTCTTCCTCGCCCCAGGGTTTGCGAGCTTGATGATTCTTATGTGCCTTACTTAAGATTTGATTACTGTAAATTTTGGGTTTCTTTTGATCCTTAGCGCTTCCTGTGAAAATTTTAGATCTCTCAAGAGCCATCATATTAAAGATCTCTCACCCTTTAAAGAATGACATGTGTCAACAAGACAAGACTAAAACTAACGGCAAGTAAAGAGACTTAGAGGAGAGAGAGAAAAAAAAAAAAAACTTGAGTGCAAATCTGCAAATCGATCTTATCAAAAAAAAAAAAAAAAAAATCTCAAATCAATCTTACATTTTGGAGCTTTTAATCTTGCAACATTTTCATGGATATTTAGTTTCTCTCACTACCTATATCAATCTCAAAAAAAAAACCAAAAAAACAATACTCGCAAGACTAAAGCTCGAGACCGACATTAATGAACAATTGGGCAATTGTTCATTGAGCATTTGATAATCTTTGCGGTTCCCCAACACCATTATTGTACTTAAATCATATTTGAGAGAGGTTCTATTTGAAACTATAATGGGTTGTTTTTATATTACTTTTTTGTTCATCTTGGATTTATATTAAGTAATAGGAAAAACTCAGGAGGGGATTTTCAGAAGATTGAAAGAGTACAACCAGAAAATATTCTGGTGAAATAATGAGTTCTATTTTTTGTATCACGAGAAACAAACTATGATCTATGTGAGGATGAGATTGTGAGTTTATAAAAATACAGGAGGGTCCCTTTTTATTCTCTCTCTCAATTTAACTCCCTACTAGGTTTGTTTCTTCTTGAACACGTGTCATTTTTTAAAGGGTGAGAGGTCTTTAGATGATGGCTCCGGAGAGAGCTAAAAAAATTTCGCGCTAGAGGATGTCTCAAGTCTTTGGTGATGCTATTTCTTTTGTACTCCCTTTTCTTGTTAAATACAATTCAAAACCTATTAAAAAAAAAAGATTTTTTTTTATTATGTATCATTAGCTCCAAATGCATAAATATCTAATATCGAGTATGACAATCTCAGTTCCTATCGATTTTTGTGTTCATGTTGGATTTTCAAAACTTAAAGAGAAAAACAAATGCTCATTTCATATGGGTTTGATCCCTGGACCACTTGGTCATTTTCTAGAACTCCTTTTCATATACCTCTTCTTTTGCTTATGTAAGCCATGTTACTCTTGTAACCGAAATAATACCCTAAAGTTTAGTCCCACATTGTATAGAAAGCTGGCAATGCATATTCATATAACATATTTAGTGTATGATATGTATGTACATATGGTTAAGAGAGGGTAACTAATTTCAAAGGTTCGATCGTTGTTAAGAGTTTCTTTCCGACCGACAACAAGGTAGGATAGTTACCAAATGAATCACCATACTCCCGTTTTGAATTTTTGACCGGTACAAATAACGTGCCTCTCTAATGCTTTACATCGCAATTCTGAGTAGCTTGGCTACCGGCAACTCATTTTAGAGGTTGGATCATTTCAAAAAGTTTCGTTTCGATCAACAATATGCTAGGATAGTTACCAAATGAAACACAATACTCCCTGCTTGAATTTTGACCAGTACGGATTTCGTACCTCTCCGATGCTTTAGATCGCAATTCAGAGAAGCTTGGCTACCGATAGCTTGTTTGAGATGTTGGATCATTTTAAAGAGTTTCGTTTCGACCGACAACATGCTAGGATAGTTACCAAATGAATCATTATACTCCCAGTTTTGATCGTTGTTAAGAGTTTCTTTCCGACCGACAACAAGGTAGGATAGTTACCAAATGAATCACCATACTCCTGTTTTGAATTTTTGACTGGTACAAATAACGTGCCTCTCTAATGCTTTACATCGCAATTATGAGAAGCTTGGCTACCGACAACTCATTTTAGAGGTTGGATCATTTCAAAAAGTTTTGTTTTGATCAACAATATACTAGGATAGTTACCAAATGAAACACAATACTCCCTGCTTAAATTTTTGACCAGTACGAATTTCGTACCTCTCCGATGCTTTAGATCGCAATTCAAAGAAGCTTGGCTACCGATAGCTTGTTTGAGATGTTGGATCATTTTAAAGAGTTTCATTTTGACCGACAACATGCTAGGATAGTTACCAAATGAATCGTTATACTCCCGGTTTGAATATTTGACCAGTACAAATTTCGTACCTCTACGATGCTTTAGATCGTAATTCTGAGAAGCTTGGCTACCTTTAACTTGTTTTAGAGGTTGGATCATTTTTTTAGAGTTTCGTTTTGACCAACATGCAAGCTAGGATAATTACCAAATGTAATAAAATACTTTCGGCTTTAATTTTTGACCGGTACGGATTACGCATCTCTCCGTTCCTTTAGATCGCAATTCTGAGAAGCTTGGCAACCATTAACTCATTTAAAAGGTTGGATTGCTGTAAGTATATTTTTTCGACAGACAACATGCTAAGAAAGTTAGCAAATGATTCACAATACTCTCATTTTAACATTTTGACTGATACGAATGTCGTGCATCTTTGAAACTTTAGATCACAATTTTGATAAGCTTGGCTACCCGGCAACTTGTTTAAGAAGTTGGGTCATTTAAAGAGTTTATTTTCGATCGATAACATGCTAGGATAGTTACCAAATGAATCGGAATACTCCCGGTTTGATTTTTAACCGGTACGGATTTAGTACCATTCCGATACTTTAGATTGCAATTTAGAGAGGCTACCGTCAGCTCGTTTGAAAGATTGGATCGTTTTAAAGAGTTTTGTTTCGACCGAAAACATGCTATGATAGTTACCAAATGAATCGCTAGTACTTCCGATTTAAATTTTTGACCGGTACGGATTTCGTACCTCTCCGATGCTTTAGATCGTAATTTATAGAAGTTTGGATACCGGCAACTCGTTTGAGAGGTTGGGTCATTTTTAAGAGTTTCGTTTTGACCAACAGCAAGCAAGGATAGTTACCAAATGTAACGAAATACTTTTGGTTTTAATTTCTGACCGGTACGGATTAGGCGTCTCTTTGTTTCATTAGATCGCAATTCTGAGATACTTGGCTACCAACATCTTATTTGAGAGGTTGGATCATTTTTCAGAGATTTGTTTTGACTGACAACATGCTAGAAAAGTTACCAAATGAATCGCAATACTCCAGATTTAAAATTTTGACCGGTACGGATTTCGTACCTCTCCGATGCTTTAGATTACAATTCTGAGAAGTTTGGCTACCGATAACCCGTTTGAGAGGTTGGATCATTTTAAAGAGTTTTGTTTTGACCGGCAACATGCTAGGATAGTTATCAAATGAATCTATATTCTCCCAGTTTGAATTTTTTACCGGTACAGATTCCGTACCTCTCTGATGCTTTAGATCATAATTTTGAGAAGCTTGGTTACCGATAACTCGTTTGGAGGTTGGATCATTTTTAAGAGTTTTGTTTTGACCAACAACAAGCTAGGATAGTCACCAAATGTAAGGAAATACTTCCGGTTCTAATTTTAGACCGGTATAGATTATACACCTCTTTGTTTCTTTAGATCGCAATTCTGAGATGTTTGTCTACCGATAACTCATTTGAAAGGTTGGATCATTTTTAATAGTTTCATTTCAAACGATAACATTCTAGGATCCCGGTTTGACTTTTTGACCGGTACGGATTACGTACCTCACCAATGCTTTAGATCGCAATTCTGAGAAGCTTGGATACCGGTAACTCATTTCAAAGGTTGAATCATTATTGAGAGTTTATTTTTTCGGCCGACAATGCGCTAGAATAATTACAAAATTTCTCACAATTCTCCCGGTTTAAATTTTTGAACAGTACAAATTTCATACCTTTCCGATGTTTTAGATCGCAATTCGGTAGCTGGGCAACCAGGAACTCGTTTGAGATTTTTGGATCATTTTTAAGAGTTTCATTTCTATCGACAACATGCTAGGATAGTTACCAAATGAATCGCAATACTCTCAGTCTGAATATTTTACAAGTACAGATTTCGTACTTCTAGGATGCTTTAAATCAAAATTCAAAGATGCTTGGTTCCCGATAACTAGTTTGAGAAGTTGGATCATTTTTAAGAGTTTGATTTCGACCGAGAATATGATAAAATAGTTACAAAATGTTTCGCAATGTTCCCAGTTTTAATTCTTGACCATTACGGATTTCGTACATATCCGATGCTTTAGATCGTAATTCAAAAAAACTTGGCTACCGGCAACTCATTTGAGAGGTTGGATCATTTTTAAGAGTTTCGTCTTGACCGACAACATGATAGGATAGTTACCAAATGAATCGCTATACTTCCAGATTAATTTTTGACCAGTACGGATTTCGTACCTCTCGGATACTTTAGATCAAAATTATAAGAAGCTTGGCTACCGGCAACTCGTTTAGGAAGTCAGATCATTTTAAAGATTTTTGTATCGACCGGCAATATTCTAGGATAGCTTCCAAATGAATCGATACTCCTGACTTGAATTTTAGACCGGTACGGATTTCATACCACTCCGATGCTTTAGATCATAATTTTGAGATGTTTGGTTACCGACAACTCGTTTGAGAGGTTGGGTCGTTTTTAAGAGTTTTGTTTTGACCAACAACAACCTAGGATAGTTACCAAATGTAACAAAATACTTCCAATTTTAATTTTTGACCTGTACGGATTATGCACCTCTTTGTTTCTTTAGATCACAATTATGAGATTCTAGGCTAGGCAACTCGGTTGAGAGGTTGGATCATTTTTAAGAGATTTGTTTCGATCGAAAACATGCTCGGATAGTTACCAAATGAATCGCAATACTCCTGGTTTGAATTTTTGACCGGTACGGATTTCGTACCACTCCGATGCTTTAGATCGTAATTCTGAGAAGTTTAGCTACCGATAACTCGTTTCAAAGGTTGGATCATTATTAAGAACTTATTTTTGATCATTTGATAACTATCATAGCTTGTTATCGGTTGAAAAGAAACTTTTAACCAAGATCTAACCTTTGAAATGAGTCACCACTAGCCAAACTTATCAGAATTGCATTCTAAAGCATCGAAGAGGTACGAAATCCGTACCGTCAAAAATTCAAACTGGGAGTATTGCAATTTATTTGGCAACTATCCTAGCGTTTTTTTGGTCAAAACAAAACTCTTTAAAATGATCCAACCACACATATGAGTTACCGTTAGCCAAGCTCTCAGAATTGTGATCTTTACATCGGAGAGGTACGAAATCCATACCGGTCAAAAAGTCAAGCCGGAAGTATTGCGATTCATTTGGTAATTAACCTATCATGTTGTCGGTCAAAAAGAAACTCTTAACCACGATCCAACCTTTAAAGCAAGTTACCACTAACTAAACTTATCAGAATTGCTTTCTAAAGCATCAGAGAGGTTCGAAATCTGTATCGGTCAAAAATTCAAACCGGGAGTATTGCAATTCATTTGGAAACTATCCTTATGTTGTCAGTCTAATTGAAGCTGCTGCAAACGATTATACCACTGTAACGAGTTGTCGGCTGCCAAGCTTCTCAGAATTGTGAAATGAAATTCTTAAAAACAATCTAACTTCTCAAACGAGTTGATTGTGGCCAAACATACCTGAATTGCATTCTAAAGCATCGGAGAGGTAAGAAATCCATACCAGTCAAAAGGTAAAACCGAGAGTATTGTAATTCATTTAAGAACTATCCTAGCATGTTGTCAGTAAAAAAGAAACTCTCAACCACTATCAAACATTTAAAATGAGTTACCGCTAGCCAAACTTATCAAAATTATGTGTTAAGCATCGGATATGTACGAAATCTGTACCGTCAAAAATTCAAAATGGGAGTATTGTGATTCATATGGTAACTATCCTAGCATGTTTACTAGGATGATCCAACCACACTGACGAGATATTGGTTGCCAAGCTTCTCTGAATTGCGATCTAATGCATCAGAGAGATACGAAATACGTAACGGTCAAAAAGTCAAGCCGGGATTATTACGATTTATTTGGTAACTATCCTAGCATGTTATCAGTCGAAAAAAAACTCTTAAACACGATCCAACCTTTGAAACGAGTTACCACTAGCTAAACCTATTAGTATTGCGTTCTAAAGCATCGGAGACGTACGAAATCCATACCGGTCAAAAATTCGAACTGGGAATATTTCAATTAATTTGGTAACTATCCAAGTATGTTGTCGGTCTTAACAATACTCTTAAAAGCTATTCAACTTCTCAAACGAGTTATCGGCAGTCAAGCTTCTCATAATTGCGTCCTAAAGCATCGGAGAGGTACGAAATTCGTACCGGTCAAAAACTCAAACCAGGAGTATTGTGATACAATTTTTAACTATCCTAACATGTTGTCGGTCAAATCAAAACTCTTATAAATGATTCAACCACTGAAACGAGTTGTCAGCTGCCAAGCTTCCCAGAATTGGGAAACGAAACTCTTAAAAATGATCCAACTTCTCAAATGAGTTGACGATAGCCAAACATATCTTAATTACGTTCTAAAGCATCAGAGAGGTACGAAATCCGTACCAAACAAAAAGTCAAACTAAGAGTATTTTGATTAATTTGATAACTATCAAAGCTTGTTGCTGGCAAAAAAGAAACTTTTAACCACGATCCAACCTTTAAAATGAGTTACTACTAGACAATCTTATCAAAATTGCGTGTTAAAGCATTGGTGAGGTATAAAATATGTACCGTAAAAAATTCAAACTTGGAGTATAAAGATTCATTTGGTAACTATCCAAGCTTGTTGTCTATCGAAACGAAACTTACAAAAATGATCCAAACACACTAATGAGTTACCGATTGCAAAGCTTCACAGAATTGCGATCTAATGCATCGGAAAGGTACAAAATCTGAACTGGCCAAAAAGTCAAACCGGGAGTATTGCGATTCACTTGGTAAATATTCTAGTATGTTGTCGGTCGAAACGAAACTCCTAAAAAAAATCTAACCTCTCAAACAAGTTGCCGGTAGCCAAATTTCTCATAATTGCAATCTAAAGCATCGGAAAGGTACAAAATCCATACTAATCAAAAATTCAAACCGGGAGTATTGTGATTCACTTGGTAACTATCCCAGCATGTTTTCAATCGAAATGAACCAGGAATATTGTAATTTATTTGGTAGGTATCCTTGCATGTTATCGGTCGGAGTAAAACTCATAAAAATGATCCAACCTTTACAATGAGTTGCCGGTAGCCAAGCTTCTCAGAATTGCGATCTAAAGCATCGAAGAGGTACGAAATCCGTACCGGTCAAAAATTCAAATCGGGAGTATTGCGATTCATTTGGTAACTATTCTAGCATGATGCTGGTCGAAACAAAACTCTTAAAAATAATCTAACTTCTCAAATGAGTTGCCGGTAGCAAAACTTCTCAAAATTGTGATCTAATGCATTGGTAAAGTATGAAATCTGTACCTTTCAAAAATATAAGCTGGGTTTATTGCGAATCACTTGGTAACTATCCCAGCATGTTGTCGGTTGAAACGAAGCTCTTAAAAATTATCCAACCCCTCAAACGAGTTGCTAGTAGCCAATCTTCTCATAATTACGATATATAGCATCGGAGAGATAAGAAATCTATATCGGTCAAAAATTCAAACTGGGAGTATTGCGATTCACTTGGCAAGAACCCTAGCATGTTGTCGCTCCAAAAAAAACTCTTAAAAGCAATCCAACCTCACAAACGAGGTGTTGGTAGCCAAGCTTCTCTGAATTGCAATCTAAAGCATCGGAGAGGTACGAAATCCGTACCGGTAAAAAATTTAAATTGGGAGCATTGCGATTTATTTGGAAACTATCCTAAAATGTTGAAGGTCGAAATGAAACTCTTAAAAGTTATCCAACCTCTCAAACGAGTTGTCGGTAGCCAAGCTTCTGAAATTTGTGATCAAGCATCGATGACGTACAAAATCTGCACCGTTCATAAAATTAAACCGGGATTATTACGATTCGCTAGGAAACTAACTATCCTAGCACGTTGTCAGTAGAAACAAAACTCTTAAAAACTATCCAACCTCTCAAACAAGTTGTCGGTAGCCAAGCTTATCTGAATTGCGATCTAAAGCATCGAAGAGGTACAAAATGCGTACCGGTAAGATATTCAAACCGAGAGTATTGTGTTTCATTTTGTAAATTTCCTACTATGTTGTCGGTCGGGACCAAACTCTTTAAAATGATCCAACCTCTCAAACGAGTTACAGACAGCCAAGCTTCTCAGAATTGCGATCTAAATAATGGGAGAGGTACGAAATCCGTTACGATCATAAATTCAAACCGAGAGTACTGCGATTCTTATAGTAACTATCCATGCATGCTGTCGGCCGAATAAAAACACTTAAAAACGATCCAACCTCCCAAACGAGTTGCCAATAGCCAAGCTTCTCAAAATTGTGATCTAAAGCATTAGAGGGGTACGAAATCTGTACCTTTTAAGAATCCAAACCGGGATTATTGCGATTCACTTGTTAACTATCCTAACATGTTGTCAGTCAAAATAAACCAGCTGTATTACAATTTATTTGGTAGCTATCCTTGCATGTTAACGGTCGAACTAAAACTCTTAAAAATGATCTAACCTCTATATTGAGTTTCCGGTAGCCAAGCATCTCTGAATTGTGATCTAAAGCATCGAAGAGGTACAAAATTTAAACCGATCAAAAATTCAATCTAGGATTATTTCGATTCATTTTGTAACTATCCTAGAATGTTGTTAGTCGAAACGAAACTCTTTAAAATGATCCAGCCACTCAAACATGATGCCGGTAGCCAAGCTTCTTAAAATTGTGATCTAAAGCATTGGAGAGGTACGAAATCCGTGCAGCTCAAGAATTCAAACTGGGATTATTGCGATTCACCTTTTAACTATCCTAGCATGTTGTCGGTAAAAAAAAAACTCTTAAAAATGATCCAACCTCTCAAATGAGTTGTCGGTAGCCAATCTTCTCATAATTGCGATATATAGCATTGGAGAGATACAAAATCCGTATTGGTCATAAAATTCAAACCTCGAGTATTGCGATTCACTTGGTAATTATCCTAGCATGTTTTCGATTGAAACGAACCGGGAATATTGTAATTCACTTGGTAGCAATCCTTGCATGTTAGCGGTCAATGTGAAACTCATAAAAATGATCCAACCTTTACAATGAGTTGCCGGTAGCCAAGTTTCTCAGAATTGCGATCTAAAGCATCGGAGAGGTACGAAATCTGTACCGTTTAAAAATTCAAATCGGGAGTATTGTGATTCATTTGGTAACTATTCTAGGATGATGCTGGTCGAAACAAAACTCTTAAAAATGATCTAACCTCTCAAATGGGTTGCCGGTAGCAAAGCTTATCAAAATTACAATCTAAAGCATTGGTGAAGTACAAAATTTGTACCTTTCATGAATACAAGCCGGGGTTATTGCGAATCACTTGGTAACTATCCAAGCATGTTGTCGGTCAAAATGAAACTCTTAAAATTATCCAACCTCTCAAATGAGTTGGCGGTTGCCAAGCTTATCAGAATTGCAATCTAAAGTATCGGAGAGGTACGAAATCTGTGCCGGTCAATAATTCAAACCGGGAGTATTGCGATTCATTTGGTAACTATCCTAGCATGTTCTTTTTCTAAAAGAAACTCTTAACAATGATCCAAATTTTGAAACGAGTTACCGATAACCAAGCTTTTTAGAATTGCAATCTAAAGCGATGTAGAGATGTGTAATTCGTACTGGTAAAAAATTAAAACTTGAAGCATCTTGTTTCATTTGGTAACTATCCTTGCTTGTTGCTGGTCAAAACAAAATACTTAAAAATGATCCAAATTCTAAAATGTGTTATCGGTAGCCAAGCTTCTCAGAATTGTGATCTAAAGAATCGGAGAGGTACGATTTCCGTACTGGTAAAAAATTCAAACCGGGAGTACTCCAATTCATTTAATAACTATCCAAGCATGTTGTTGGATGAAACAAAACTCTTAAAAATGATACAACCTTTTAAGCGAGTTGCCGGTAGCCAAGCTTCTCAGAATTTCAATCAAAACCATCTGAGAAGTACGAAATCCTTAACGTTCGTAAATTCAAACTGGGAATATTATGAATCACTTGGTAACTAACAATCCTAGCATGTTGTCGGTTGAAACGAAACTCTTAAAAACTATCCAACCTCTCAAACGAGTTGTCGGTAGCCAAGCCTATCAGAATTGCAATCTAAAGCATCTGAGATGTACAAAATCCGTACCGGTCAAATATTCAAGCTGGGAGTATTACTATCTAAAGCATCAGAGAGGTGCAAAATCCGTACCGGTCAAAATTCAAATCGGGAACATTGCGATTCATTTGGTAACTATCCTAGCATGTTGTCGGGTCAAACGAAACTCTTATAAATGATCCAACCTCTAAAACGATTTGCCGGTAGCAAAACTTCTCAAATTTTGATTTAAAGCATCAGAGAGGTACAAAATACGTACCGGTCAAAAATTCAAACAAGGAGTATTGCAATTCATTTGGTAACTATCCTAGGATGTTTTCAGTCGAAGCAAAACTCTTAAAAATGATCCAACCTCAAAAACGAGTTACTGGTTGTCAAGCTTCTCAGAATTGCGATCAAAAGTATTGGAGAGGTACAAAATCCAAACCGGTTAAAAATTTAAACGGGAGTATTGCGATTCAAGTGGTAACTATCGTTGCATATAGTCGGTCGAAACAAAACTCTTAAAAATGATCCAACCTCAAAAGCGAGTTGTTGGTTGTCAAGCTTCTTAGAATTGCGATCAAAAGCATTGGAGAGGTACAAAATCCAAACCTGCCAAAAAGTTAAACCGGGAGTATTGCGATTCAATTGGTAACTATCCTTGCCTATTGGCGGTCGAAACAAAACTCTTAAAAAAGATCCAACCTCTCAAACGAGTTGTCGGTTGCTGAGGATCTCAGAATTACGATCAAAAGAATGAGAATGGTTCAAAATCCGTACCGGTCAAAATTTCAAACTGGGACTATTGCGATTCAATTCGTAATTCTTGTATGTTGTCGGTCGAAACAAAACTCTTAAAAATGATTTAACCTTTCAAACGAGATGTCGGTTGCCAAGGTTTTAAGAATTATGATCTAAAGAATGATAGAGGTACGAAATCCGTAACGGTCAAAAATTCAAATCGGGAGTATTGTAATTCACTTGGTAACTATCCTAACATGTTTTCGATCGAAACGATTTGGGAGTATTGCTACTCATTTTGAAGTTATCCTTGCATGTTAACGGTCGAATTGAAACTCATAAAAATGATCCAACCTCTAAAACGAGTTGCCGGTAGCCAAGCTTCTCAGAATTGCGATCTAAAGCATCGGAGAGGTATGAAATCCGTAACGGTCAAAAATTTAAAATGGGAGTATTTCGATTCATTTAAAAACTGTCCTAGCATGTTGTTGGTCAGAGCAAAACTCTTTAAAATGATCCAATCTCTCAAACGAGTTACCAGTTGCCAAGCTTCTGAAAATTATGATCTAATGCATCGTAGAGGTACGAAATCCGTACCATTCAAATATCAAAACCGGGATTATTGCAATTCACTTGGTAACTATCCTTGCATGTTGTCGGTCGAAATAAAGCTTTTAAAAATGCTCCAACCTCTCAAACGAGTTGTCGGTAGCCAATCCTCTCATAATTGTGATCTATTGCATCGGAGAGGTACAAAATCTGTACCGGTCAAAAATTCAAACTGGGAGTATTGCGGTTTACTTGGTAACAATCCTAGCATGTTGCCAGTTTAAACGAAACTCTTAAAAGTGATCCAACCTCACAAATGAGTTACAGGTAGCCAAGCTTCTTAGAATTGAGATCTAAAGCATTCGAGAGGTTCGAACTCCGTACCGATCAAATATTCAAACTGAGAGTATTGCGATTCATTTGGTAACTATCCTTGCATGTGAGTCAATCGATGTGAAACTCTTTAAAATAATCCAACCTCTCAAACAAGTTGCCAGTACCCAAATTTATCTTAATTTTGATATAAGGCATCAAAATGGTACGAAATTCGTGTCGGTCAATAATTCAAACTGGGAGAACTGCGATTCATTTGGTAACTATCCAAGCATTTTCTCTATTGGGAAGAAACTCTTAAAAATGATCCAACCTTTGAAATGAGTTACCGGTAGCCAAGCTTCTCAGAATTGTGATCTAAAGCGGTGGAGAGGTGCGTAATCCATGCTAGAAAAAAATTAAAACCAGAATTATTTCGTTACATTTGGTAACTATCATAACTTGTTGTTGGTTAAAATGAAACACTTAAAAAGGATCCATCTTCTAAAACAAGTTGTCGACAGCCAAGCTTCTTAGAAAAGCGATCTAAAGTATCGGAGAGGTACGATATCCGTATCGGTAAAAAATTCAAACCGGGAGTAGTACAATTCGTTTAGTATCTATCCGACCATGTTGCTAGTTGAAATGAAAGTCTTAAAAATGATCCAACCTCTTAAACGGGTTGCTGGCAGCCAAACTTCTATGAATTGCGATCTAAAGCATCAGAGTGGTACGAAATCCTCACCGTTCTTAAATTCAAATCGGGATTATTACGATTCACTTGGAAAGTAACGATCCGAGCATGTTGTCAGTTGAAACGAAACTCTTGAAAATGATCCAACCTCTCAAACGGGTTGCCGGTAGCCAAGCTTCCCAGAATTGTGATCTAAAGCATCGGAGAGGTACGAAATCTATTCCGATCAAAAAATATAACAGGAAGTATTTCTATTCACTTGATTTCAATCCTAGCATGTTGCCGGTCGAAGCGAAACTCTTAAAAAAGATCCAACCTCAAAAACGTGTTGTCATTCACTTTATAACAATCTGAATTGCGATCTAAAGCATCGGAATGGTACAAAATGCGTACCGGTCAAATATTCAAATCGGTAGTTTTGCGATTCATTTGGTAACAATTTTCTACAATGTTGTCAGTCAAAAGAAAACTCTTAAAAATGATCCACCCTCTCAAATGAGTTGCCGATAGGCAAGCTTCCCAGAATTGCGATCTAAAGCATCGGAGATGTACGATATCAGTACCGGTCAAAAATTAAAACTGAGAGAATTGTGATTCAATTAGTAACTGTCCTTACATGTTGTCGGTCAAAACAAAACTCATAAAAAATATCCTACCACTCAAACGAATTGCCGGCGGCCAAAGTTAGTAGAAATACGATCTAAAGAAAGGGTGAGGTAAAAAATCCGTATACCGGTCAAAAATTTAAACCGGGAGTATTACGATTCACTTGGTAACTATCCAAACATGTTTTCAATCAAAATGAACTGGGAATATTGTAATTCATTTGGTAGCTATCCTTGCCTGTTAACGGTCGAAGTAAAACTCATAAAAATAATGGGAGAGGTACGGAATCCATTACGATCAAAATTTCAAACCGGGAGTATTGCGATTCAATTGGTAATTATACTTGCATGTTGTCGGTCAAAACAAAACTCTTAAAAATGATTTAACCTTTCAAACGAGATGTCGGTTGCCAAGGTTTTAAGAATTATGATCTAAGAATTATGATCTAAATAATCCAACCTATGAAACGAGTTGTAGATAGCCAAGCTTCTCAGAATTGCGATCTATAGAATGGGAGAGCTACGAAATCCGTTACGATCAAAAATTTAAGCCGAGAGTATTGCGATTCTTATAGTAACTATCCTTGCATGTTCTCGTCGAAACAAAAAACTTAAAAACGATCCAACCTCCCAAACGAGTTGCTGATAGCCAACCTTCTCAAAATTGTGATCTAAAGCAATAGAGGGGTACCAAATCCGTACCTTTTAAGAATCCAAACCGGGATTATTGCAATTCATTTGTTAACTATCCTAGCATGTTATCGGTCAAAATGAACCGGCAACATTGCCATTCATTTGGTAGCTATCCTTGCATGTTAACGGTCAAACTAAAACTCATAAAAACGATCCAACCTCTATATTGAATTGCCGGTAGCCAAGCTTCACAGAATTGCGATCTAAAGTGCCGGAGAGGTTCAAAATTTGTACCGGTCAAAAATTCAATCTGGGAGTATTGCGATTCATTTTGTAACTATCCTAGAATGTTATTAGTCAAATCGAAACTCTTAAAAATGATCCAGCAACTTAAACGTGTTGCCGGTAGCCAAGCTTCTCAAAATTGAGATCTAAAGCATTGGAGAGGTACGAAATCCGTACCTCTTAAAAATGATCTAAAGAATTGAATCCAAAATTATTGCGATTCACTTGTTAATTATCCTAGCATGTTGTCGGTAAAAAAAAACTTTTAAAAATGATCCAACCTCTCAAATGATTTTTCGGCATCCAATCTTCACATAATTGTGATATATTATAGCATAGGAGAGATACAAAATCCGTATTGGTCGAAAAATTCAAACCTCGAGTATTGCGATTCACTTGGTAACTATCCTAGCATGTTTTCGATCAAAACGAACCAGGAATATTGTAATTCACTTGGTAGTAATCCTTGCATGTTAATGGTAGATGTGAAACTCATAAAAATGATCCAACCTTTACAACGAGTTGCCGGTAGCCAAGCTTCTCAGAATTGCGATCTAAAGTATCGGAGAGGTACGAAATCCGTACCGTTCAAAAATTCAAATCGGGAGTATTGCGATTCATTTGGTAACTATTCTAGCATGATGTTGGTCGAAACAAAACTCGTAAAAATGATCTAACCTATCAAATGAGTTGTCGGTAGCCAAGCTTCTCAAAATTGTGATCTAAAGCATTGGTGAAGTACGAAATCTGTACCTTTCAAGAATACAAGCTGGGTTTATTGCGAATTACTTGGTAACTATCCTAGCATGTTGTTGGTCGAAATGAAACTCTTAAAAATTATCTAGCCTCTCAAAGGAGTTGTCAGTAGCCAATCTTCTCATAATTATGATAAATAGCATCGGAGAGGTACAAAATCCGTATCGGTCAAAAATTTAAACCAAGAGTATTGCGATTCACATGGTAACAACCCTAGAAAGTTGTCGGTCGAAACAAACCTCTTAAAAGCGATCCAACCTCTCAAACTAGTTGTTGGTAGCCAAGCATTTCAGAATTGCGATCTAAAACATCGGAGAGGTACGAAATCCGTATCGATAAAAAATTCAAATTAGGAGTATTGCGATTCATTTGGAAACTATCCTAGAATGTTGCAGGTTGAAACAAAACTCTTAAAAACTGTCCAACCTCTCAAACGAGTTGCCGGCAGCCGACTTCATAAAATTGCGATCAAGCATCGGAGAGGTACGAAATCCATACCATTCAAAATCAAAACCAGAATTATAGCAATTTACTTGTAACCTATCCTAGCATGTTGTCCGTCTAAATGAAACTCTTAAAAATGATTCAACCTTGCAAATGAGTTGCCGGTAGCAAATCTTCTCATTATTGCGATATATAGCATTGGAGAGGTACAAAATCCGTACCGGTTAAAAATTCAAACTGGGAGTATTGCGGTTCACTTGGTAACAATCCTGGCATGTTGTTGGTCACAACAAAACTCTTAAAACCAATCCAACCTCTCAAACGAGTTGCTGGTAGCTAAGTTTCTCAGAATTGCGATCTAAAGCATCAGAGGTATGAAATTCGTACTAGTCAAATAATCAAACCGAGAGTATTGCAATTTATTTGGTAACTATCCTTGCATGTGGTCGGTCGAAGTGAAAATCTTAAAAATGATCCAACCTCTCTAACGAGTTGCCAGTACCTAAATTTCTCAGAATTGCGATCTAATGCATCGGAAAGGTACGAAAGCCATGTCGCTCAAAAATTCAAACCGGGAGTAGTGCGATTCATTTGGTAGCCATCTAAGCATGTTGTTGGTCGAAACAAAACTCTTAAAAGTGATCCAACCTCTTAAACGAGTTATCAATTTCAAGCTTATTAAAATTGCGATCTAAAGCATCGGAGACGTACAAAATCTGCGCCGTTCATAAATTCAAACTGGAATTATTGTGATTCACTTGAAACTAACTATCCTAGCACGTTGTCGGCTGAAACAAAACTCTGAAAAACTATCCAATCTCTCAAACGAGTTGTCGGGAGCCAAGCTTATATGAATTACGATCTAAAGCATCGGAGGGGTACAAAATGCGTACAGGTCAGATATTCAAACCGAGAGTATTGGGATTCATTTTCTAACTTTCCTAAAATGTTGTCTGTTGATCCAACCTCTTAAACGAGTTGCTGATAGCCGCGCTTCTCAGAATTACGATCTAAAGAATGGGAGAGGTACGAAATCCATAACGATCAAAAATTCAATCTGAGAGTATTGCGATTCAAATGGTAACTTTTCTTGCATGATGTCGGTCGAAACAAAACACTTAAAAATGATCCGACCTCCCAAACGAGTTGTCGATAGCCAAGCTTCTCAATATTGTGATCTGAGGCATTGGAGGGGTACGAAATTTGTACCGTTCAAAAATCTAAACCGAGATTATTGCGATTCACTTGTTAACTATCCTAGCATGTTATCGGTCAAAATGAACTGGGATATTGTGATTCATTTGGTAGCCTTCCTTGCATGTTAACGGTCAAACTGAAACTCATAAAAACTATCCAACCTCTACAATGAGTTGTCGGTAGCCAAGCTTATCAGAATTGCGATCTAAAGCATCGGAGAGGTACGAAATTTGTACCGGTCAAAAAGTCAAGCTGGGGGAATTGCGATTCATTTTGTAACTATCCTATAATTTTGTTAGCCAAAACGAAGCTCTTAAAAATGATCCAACCTCTCAAATGAGTTGCCGGTAGCCAAGTTTCTCAAAATTATGATCTAAAGCATTGGAGAGGTATGAAATTCGTACTGTTCAATAATTCAAACTGGGATTATTGTGATTCACCTTTTAACTATCCTAGTATGTTGTCGGTCAAAACAAAACTCTTAAAAAGGATCCAACCTCTCAAATGAGTTGCCGGTAGCGAATCTTCTCGTAATTGCGATATATAGCATCAGAGAGATACAAAATCCATACCGGCCATAAATTCAAACCTAGAGTATTGTGATTCACTTAGAAACAATCCTTGTATGCTATCAGCTGAAACAAAACTCTTAAATGTAATCCAACCTCTTAAACGAGTTACTGGTAGCCAAGTTTCTCAGAATTACGATCTAAAGCATCGGAGAGGTACGAAATCTGTACCGGTCAAAAATTTAAATTGGGAGTATTGCGATTCATTTGGTAACTATCCCAGAATGTTACTGGTCAAAATGAAACTCTTATAAATGATCTAACCTCTCAAACGAGTTGTAGGTAGCCAAGCTTTTGAAAATTGTAATCTAAAGCATCAGAGAGGTACGAAATCTGTAACGTTTAAAAATCCAAACTGGGATTATTGCGATTCACTTGGTAACTATCCTAGCATGTTGTCGGTCAAAATGAAACTCTTAAAAATGATCCAAACTCTCAAACGATTTGCCGGTAGCCAATTTTCTCAAAATTGAGATATAAAGTATCTAAGAGGTACAAAATCCGTTCCTGTCAAAAATTCATACCGGGAGTATTGCGATTCACTTGAAAACAATACTTGTATGTTGTCAGAAGCAACGAAATTCTTTAAAGTGATCCAACCTCTGAAACGAATTGCTGATAGCTAAGCTTCACATAATTGCGATCTAAAGCATCGGAGAGGTACAAAATCCATACCGGTCAAATATTAAAACCGAGAGTATTGCGATTCATTTGGTAATTATCCTAACATGTGGTCGGTCGAACTGAAAATCTTAAAAATTAACCAACCTCTCTAACGAGTTGCCAGTTCCCAAATTTCTCAGATTTGCAATTTAAAGCATCGGAAAGTTATGAAATCTGCGTCGCTCAAAAATTCAAACCAGGAGTAGTGCGACTCATTTGGTAACCATCCAAGCATGTTGTTGGTCAAATAAAAACTCTTAAAAATGATCTAACCTTTTAAACGAGTTGCCGACATCCAAGCTTCTCAGAATTGCGATCTAAAGTATCGGAGACGTACGGAATCCGCAATGTTCATAAATTCAAACCGGGATTATTGTGATTCACTTGGTAACTAACTATCCTAGCATGTTGTCTATTGAAACAAAACTCTTTAAAACTACCCAACCTCTCAAACGAGTTGCTAGTAGCCAAGCTTATCTGAATTGCGATCTAAAGCATCTAAGAGGTACAAAATGCGTACCGCCCAAATATTCAAGCCGAGAGTATTGCGATTCATTTTGTAACTTTCCTACAATGTTATCGGTCGGAACGAAACACTTAAAAATGATCCAACCTCTCAAACGAGATGTCGATAGCCAAACTACTCAGAATTGCGATCTAATGAATGGGAAAGATACATAATCCGTAACGACCAAAAGTTCAAACCGGAAGTATTACGATTCAATTGTAACTATCCTTGCATTTTATCGTTCGAAACAAAACTCTTAAAAATGATCCAACCGCTCAAGCAAGTTGTCGGTATCCAAGCTTCTCAAAATTGTGATCTAAAGCATTGGAGAGGTAAGAAATCCATACCGTTCAAGAATCCAAACCGGGATTAAGTCGATTCACATGTCAATTATTTTATAATGTTGTAGGTCAAAGAAAAACTCTTAAAAATGATCAAACATCTCAAACGAGTTGTCGATAGCCAATCTTCACATAATTGCGATCTAAAAAATTGAGAGAGGTATAAAATCCGTAACGATCGAAAATTCAAACCGGGAATATTGCGATTTAACTGTAACTATCCTTGCTTGTTTTCGGTCAAAGCAAAACTCTTAAAAATGATCCATCCTTTCAAACGAGTTGATGGTTGCCAAGCTTCTCAGAATTATGATTTAAAGCATCGGAGAGGTACGAAATCCGTATCGGTCAAAAATTCAAATTGGGCGATTCATTTGGTAACTATCCTAGAATGTTACTTATCGAAACGAAACTCATAAAAATGATCCAACCTCTTAAATGAGTTGCAGGAAGCCAAGCATCTAAAAATTATGATCTAAAGCATCGGAGAGGTACAAAATCTGTACCGTTCAAAAATCTAAACTGGGATTATTGTGATTTACTTGGTAACTATCCTAGCATGTTATTGGCTGAAGAAAAACTCTTAAAAATGATCTAACCTCTCAAAAGAGTTGCTGGTAGCCAATCTTCTCATTTTTACGATATATAACATCGGAGAGGTAAAAAATCTGTACCGGCCAAAAATTCAAACCGGGAGTATTGCGATTCACATGGTAACAATACTTTTATGTTGTCGGTCTAAACAAAACTTTTAAAAGCGATCTAACCGTTCTAACGAGTTGCTTGTAGCCAAGCTTCTCAGAATTGCGATCTAAAGCATCGGAGAGGTACGAAATTTGTACCGGTCAAATACTCAGACCGAGAGTATTGCAATTCATTTGGTAATTATCCTTGCATGTGTTCGGTCGAACTAAAAATCTTTAAACCAACCTCTCTAACGAGTTGCCAGTACCCAAATTTCTCAGAATTGTGATCTAAAGCATTATAAAGGTACGAAATCCGTATCGCTCAAAAATTTAAACCAGGTTTAGAACAATTCATTTGGTAACCATCCAAGAATGTTGTTGGTCAAAACGAAGCTCTTAAAAATAATCTAGCCTCTTAAAAGAGTTACCGGCAACCAAGATTCTCTGAATTACGATCAAAAGCATCGGAGACATATGAAATCCGCACCGTTCATAAATTCAAATTGGGATTATTACGATTCACATGGTAACTAACTATCCTAGAAGGTTGTCGGTTAAAACGAAACACTTAAAAGCTATCTAACCTCTCAAACGTGTTGTCGGTAGCCACGCTTATCTGAATTACGATCTAAAGTATCGAAGAGGTACAAAATGCGTACCGGTCAAATATTAAAACCGAGAGTATTGCGATTCATTTTGTAACTTTCCTACAATATTGTCGATCGGAATGAAATTCTTAAAAATGATCCAACCTCTCAAGCAAGTTACCGATAGCCAAGCTTCTCAAAATTGTGATCTAAAGATTGGAGAGGTACAAAATCCGTACCGATTAAGAATCCAAACTGGGATTATTGTGATTCACTAGTTAACTAACTATCCTAACATATTGTCGGTCGAAACAAAACTCATAAAAATGATCCAACCTCTCAAACGAGTTGTCGGTAGCCAATCTTCTCATAATTGTGATATGCAGCATCGAAGAGGTACAAAATCTGTACTGGTCAAAAATTTAAACCGGGAGTATTGGGATTCACTTGGTAACTATTCTAGCATGTTTTTGGTCCAAATGAACTGGGAGTATTGTGATTCATTTGGTAGTTATCTTTGTATGTTAACGGTCGAAGTGAAACTCATAAAAGCGATCCAATATATAAAACGAGTTGCCGGCAGCCAAGCTTCTCAAAATTGCGATCTAAAGTATCAGAGAGGTATAAAATCCGTATCGGTCAAAAATATAAACCTGGAGTATTGCGATTTATTTGGTAACTATCCTAGCATATTGCTGGTCAAAACGACGTACATAAAAATGATCCAACCTCTCGAACAAGTAGCCGCCGGTAGCCAAGCTTCTCAAAAATATGATCAAAAGCATCAGAGAGGTACAAAATCCGTACCGTTAAAAAATCCAAACCGGGATTATTGCCATTCACTTGGTAACTATCATAGCATGTTGTCGGTCGAAACAAAATATTTAAAATAATCTAACCTCTCTAAAGAGTTGTCGGTGGCCAAGCTTCTCATAATTGAAATCTAAAGCATCGGAGAGATACAATTTATGTACCGGTCAAAAATTCAATTGTCGGTCGAAATGAAACTCTTAAAAGCGATCCAAACTCTTAAACGGGTTACGGTAGCCAACCTTCTCAAAATTACGATCTAAAGCATCAGAGAGGTACAAAATCCTTACCTGTCAAATATTCAAACCGAGAGTATTACGATTCATTTGGTAACTACCCTTGCGCATGGTTGGTCGAAGTGAAACTCTTAAAAATAATTCAACATCTCAAACGAGTTGCCAATACCCAAATTTCTTATAATTGCGATCAAAAGCATCAAAAATGTACGAAATCCGTGTCGCTCAAAAATTTAAACTAGGAGTATTGTGATTTATTTGGTAACTATCCTAACATGTTGTCGGTCGAAACGAAACACTTAAAAATGATCCAACTTCTCAAACGAGTTACCGGTAACTAAGCTTCTCAGAATTGCAATCTATAGCATCGGAGAGGTACAAAATCTGTACCGGTCAAATATTCTAATCGGGAGTATTGTATTTCTCTTGGTAACAATCCTAGCATGTTGTTGGTCGAAACAGAACTCTTAAAAAGGATCCAAACAAACGAGATGTTGGTAGCAAAGCTTCACAGAATTGCGATCTAAAGCATCCGAGAGGTACGAAATCCGTACCGGTAAAATATTTAAATTGAGAATATTGCGATTCATTTGGTAACTATCCTTGTATGCGGTCGGTCGAAGTGTAACTCTTTTAAATGATCCAGCCTTTAAAACGAGTTGCTAGTACCCAAATCTCTTAAAATTGCGATCTAAAGAATCTGATGTTACAAAATTTGTGTCATTCAAAAATTCAAACTGGGAGTATTAAGATTCATTTGGAAGCTATCCTTGCATATTGCTGGTCGAAGTGAAACTCATAAATATCATTCAACCTCTAAAGTGAGTTGTCGGTAGCCATGCTTCTTAAAAATACGATTTCAAACATCAAAGAAGTACGAAATTAGTACCGGTCAAAAATTCAAACTGGGAGTAGATTCACTTGGTAGCCCATAAAAAATTTCAAACCTTTCAAATGATTTTTCGGTAGCCAGGCTTCTCAGAATTGCGATCTAAAACATCGATGAGGTACGAAATTCGTATCAGTCTAAAATTTAAACTAGGTGTATTGCGATTAAATTGGTAAGAATCCTTGCATGTTTTCAGTCGAAAGAAGTCTTAAATATGATCCAACCTCTTAAACAAGTTACCAGTTTTCAGGGTTCTCAGAATTACGATCTAAAGAATGATAGAGGCGTAAAATCCGTACCGATCAAAAATTCATACCGGGAGTATTGCGATTCACTTGGTAGCTATTCTGACATGTTTTCGGTCGAAACGAACCAGGAGTATTGCGATTCATTTGGTAGCTATCCTTGCATGTTAACGGTCGAAGTAAAACTTATAAAATTGATCCAACCTCTAAAAAAAGTTGCCGGTAGCCAGGCTTCTCAGAATTGCTACCTAAAGCATCGGAGAGGTATGAAATCCGTACCAGTCAAAAATTCATACCGAGAGTTTTGCGATTCATTTGGTAACTATCCTAGAATGTTGTTGGTTGAATCAAAGCTCTTAAAAAATTATCCAACCTCTCAAACGAGTTGCCCGTAGCCAAGCTTCTCAAAATTATAATCTAAAGCATCGTTGAGGTACGAAATCCGTACCCTTCTAAAATCTAAACCGAGATTATTACGATTCACTTGGTAACTATCCTTGCATGTTGTGGGTCAAAACGAAATCTTAAAAATGATCCAACCTCTCTAACGAGTTGCCGGTAGCCAAACTTCTCATAATTACGATCTATAGCATCGAAGAGGTACAATATCCGTACCGGTCAATAACTTAAGCTGGAAGTATTGCAATTGACTTGGTAACAATCCTAACATGCTGTCGGTCAAAACAAAATTCTTAAAAGCGATCCAACCTCTCAAATGAGTTGCTGGTAGCCAAACTTCTCAAAATTGCGATCAAAAGCATCAGAGAGGTACGAAATCTATACCGGTCAAATATTCAAACCGAGGGTATTGTGATTCATTTGGTAACTTTCCATGCATACGGTCGTTCAAAGTGAAACTCTTAAAAATGATTTAACCTCTCGAACGAATTGCCAGTACCCAAATTTCTCAGAATTACGATCTAAAGCATCGTAAAGGTACGAAATCCATGTCATTCAAAAATTCAAACCAGGATTATAGCGATTCATTTGGTAGCTATCCTAACGTGTTGTCGGTCGAAACAAAACTCTTAAAAATGTTCCAACTCTCAAACGAGTTGCCGGTAGCCAAGCTTCTCAGAATTGCGATCTATAGCATCGTAGAAGTACAAAATTCTTACATGTCAAAAACTCTAACCGAGATTATTGCGTTTCACTTGGTAATAATCCTAGCATGTTTCCAAAGGTTGTTATGTGTTTGGAATGGGAACTTCTACTTCCAGAAGATCATTAATATCCATCTTCTCAAAGATCCTCTCTTTCTAGGCACTCGGTCTGAGCAGAGCTGAGCTAGGCTCCTCACTCATCACTCTATACTTAGAATGAGGGTGTATCCTGATGGAATAGATTCTAATGGTAAAAGGGAGAGGTCAGAAGCTTTGTTACAAAATTCTAAACATAAGAGCGTAGGAGCAGAACACAAACCTATCACTCTTCCTTATAGTTCTACCTAGGCTAGGGTCCTTCACTATGAGGAAGAACTGGTAGGAATGGATCACACCTACTATTTTAGTATGTGCTTCTCCGGTCTGACCTTATGTACTAATGCTCCTAGACTAAGATTTATTGCTTATTTTAGTATAGTAAGTAGGAGTAGTATGAGCAGAGCTAGGCTCCTCTACTACCCCATACTCAGTATATCCCCTGTTAAGCTGGATTGTTGGACTAACAACACTAATACAATCCACTTCCTCCTCTTTTTGAAGGAAATTAGGTTAATAAATACACTCTCTTTTAGTTGGATTAAACTATGTTCCCCCCAAATTGAAGAGTGCACTGCTCAGAATTATAAGATTTGTAGGAAAGATGGAGTAGCAGGAAGATTTCGCTCTAGGATTCATCTTGGGTTAAGCAGGGCCATGATCCTTTCCCAAGAGACCTGGGAACGATTTGGACTACACAACTACACCTTTTATACAAAAGTTGTAATTCAGTTCACTGCTGATTTGAGCTTTTGTTGCAATACATTATTGAACTGGTTTTATTCTTTCACCTTATTTTTGTACAACACTACCTACTCTACTATGAGCAGGTACAATAGGTACAACTTTGATAATGGAAAGGAAGGCTGGACTATAGCTTATCTGATACAAAGATTCTTTTATAGTTTCAAGGGCTGGACTGCCTGGACTTGTACTTTAAGCCTGAATCCTTGAGTTGAATCTGAATGCTGAACATTGCTGCTTAGAACATTAGAGGTATATACAACCCCATTAAGCAAAAAGAGGTTAGTAAATTGATTAAGGACAATAAACTCCCTCATTGGGCTTGTTGAGAACAAAATTAGAAAAGGAAATGAGGCTGTTATGGATAACAACCACTACACCAATTTTACTAAATTACCACGGACCTAATCTGTGGTAATAGTCATTTTGCCACGGATAAAGTTTGCAGTGGAGGTTTGTAGCAAATGGTGCGTGGCAATTTTTTTCCACTGACTTTGTCTATGGCTATTTAATTTAAATTGCTACGGAGTAAATCCGTGGCAATTTTTTTGCGACGGAGTTTGTCTGTGGTTATCAAATTTATATTGATACAGAGTAAATCCGTGGCAAAAAAAATACCCATTTTGCCACGGATAAAGTCTGTGGTAATTTTTATTTTATTTAAAAAAAAACTAAAAATACTGCAATACTGCACTCCTGAACCTGCAAAGCACTCCAATCCTCCAACAATACATTTCATACATACTAATGATACATGGACAAAAATAGATATCCAAAATAAATCCCTCATTCCATTAAACATTAAAAGATCCAAATATAATTGCTCCATATGCTAAAAGAACATATGTATAAGAGTAAAAAGAAAGAAAGAATAGAGAGTAATCCCGTGGTAAGCCAAAATTGTCCCAAATTACAATTGTTCCAAATTACTACCTGTTGGTAAGACGAAATTGCCTCTGCACTTTGAACGTTATTAGCTTGTGCTGCACAAAGTTTATTCCTGAGAGAGTAATCTCGTGGCTTGAGTTTCAACGTAGTCTGAAAGGACCCTATAGCTTTATCATACTCTCTGGATAAGTTGTAAAGAACACCAAGTACTATGTGAACATCGACATCATCTGGTGAAATTTAACTGTGGAGAAAAAGGGAAAGATTTAGATTTAAATATCTATACAACAGAGAAAAGCACGGATAGAATGTAACTGTGGAGCACCATTTACACATAGAGAGTACTAACCATGCTCCCAAGGAAGCCCATTGTAAAAGGAAGTTTCTGTAAATGAAAAAATAGACTAAAAACAAAAGAAGATAAGGAAATTAGTTGCCGTAGTGAGAAATCATGCTAAAAGGAAGAAAGAAAGAAATAAAGCCTAGATGGAAATACCTCTTTTGATGTCATGCCAGTGAACTGATTCTGGGGGCCTTTGAGTACGAAAAATGATCCTATAATGAAGATACGACCAAGAGTAAAGCAAATAGATAACTTTTGAGGCATCAGAACCATGATTGGAAGGAACATAGTGAATGAGATGAAAATGAAGAAAACTCTAGTTGCCAGGAGTATCCCAAAGTACATGAGAAATATCCCTGAAGGAACATTTTTAGTGGCAGACTGTAAGTTTGCAGGCAAATCCCTTACTTCCTTTGAACCCTAAAAGAACAGAAATCCTAGTTAGATTCTAGTAATTACTAATATGGAATATGTAGTTTCTTATATTGTTCGGGATTTTGTTATATATAAAGTTTGTATCCTTGTGTAGTTTCTTTTGTTGATGGGGTTATTCGATTTACACTAAGATCTTGTATAAAAATAAAAAATTCTAGGTGAGTATTACGAACTTACATATAGATTTACATTAGGGTAACAAAAAAGTGACTTTAGATTTCATATGTTACTCAAAACTTGGTATAAAATTCATCGGATATAATTAACCAAGTATAAAAGCTGCATGAGAATATAGTATTTTTACAACCTAATCAATAGTGACAAAATAATTGTTTGGAAAAAAAAATATTTAATTCAAATTTACGAAGATAAGAGAGATTACATGAAGTGTGGGTAAAATGATAAATATGGAGGAAAGGGGCAAAAAGATTACACTTTGTGTTTAAAGAAACTAACAAAGTAAATTATTTTTTGGCATGTTTGCTTAATGATTATGGCTTCAAGAAAATTGAGCCCGCTGATTTTACTGTTTCAGCCATCAAGTCAAGCCAGATTTTATTAGTTCAGAGAATGGATGGGGAAAGATGTTGCCCATCTGATGCAGGTCTCTTATGGGTTGTTGAAGCTTTAGCTACAACTCACAAAAAGCTGCTTAGGAAAGATACTTAGAACTTTATCAAAAATGGGGCAAAAAAAAGTAACAGACTAACTACCTACCAACAGATCCAGAATGTCCAGAAAATGGATGGGAAAGGCACTAACAATGCAAAGGCAGTTCTTTTTTACTCAAGCACTTATCTCTAATGTTTAAAGCTGCAATAACAACTCGCACAAGGATGCATAGGAAATAGGATCATAATCTTATCAAATCTGGTATAGAAGGAATTACAAAATTGTTTCAGATTAGACCAACGGACTAGTTCAGTCCAATCTAGACTAACTCTGTTTCAGAAAGTGAAAGGAGAGGATTCCTTTGCTTCAATACATGTGACAGAGGCTAAAACTAACAACTACAACATCATAATTCTCCAGGGTGTAAAGAAAGCATCTTCATATCCTATCTATAATGGAGTAGAAGAAAATTGCAGACTAGCCTAGCCGTCCAGACTGCCCAGAAAATGGATTGAAAAGGCATTCTCATATCAGAAAATGGATGGGGGTGAAAGATGGCCTTTCTGGTGCATGCCTTTCATGGATGTTAAAAGTTCATTGATGCACACTAGTGGAACAACTGGTGATCCCAAAGGAGTACTCTCTTTTTTCTTTATTAATATAGACACACAAATAAACATATGTACAGATTTATGTCGGGCTGGATTACAAATTACAAGGACCTACTCATGTATCCTCGAGATGTAAAAAAGAAATAGTAAGCGCTCGATAAAAAAAATTGGGCCAAGGGAAAGCAAATGGTAAATCACATACCTCTGTAGTAAAGTGGGTATGGGCAAGAGGGTCCAAGAACTCATTAAATGTCTTTTTATAGAATTCTTAATTCTCCTCTTTCTCAACTTCCTTTGAATTTTGCATCTACAAGGAGAAGAAAAACCATTATACCCACGATTTAGTTTAATGACACGAATAGCCAACAGATCCAATAAGTATCACGCACTACCACCACAAAAAATCAGTGTATTAGAAAGTGAAATTACCCAGATCGGCTTAGTTTCATTGCCTAATTCCCAGTCCCAATACTTCTTAGTTACATTTTTCTTTTTCTTCTTCTTTTCCTCATGAAATAAAAATGATTAGTTATACTAGCGTGTATAAGTGCTAAAGCCAAATTACAAAGACATAAGAATCTCCAGTAAGTACCTCTGGTTTTTCTTCTTCTCCCTCCTTTACTTCTTCCTCTTCCACCTGCCAAAAGTTATATTCAATTGAGACCGCTTACGGATGCAGTTTCAATTTCTTTCATTGACGTATACGGATTATAACATTTCAACAAGACTTGTGCATATATAAGCTGTTTTACAAGAAGTTAATTGAGAAGGAATCAAACCTATTAAACACTATATACACCATATATATATATATATATATATATATATGACAGATATAAAAACCTACTATCTACGCAACTAGTTATTATATTGGACTTGACTAAGACGACTTCTGTAGCAATAGAAAAGCTTACCTCGACAGAGCGTGATTTCTCTTGCCATGTATAAATGGGGAAAGAAAGAAAATGGGAGTAATTCTTCACCAAGCCACTAACCCAGGTTGGCTCCGAGAATTCATACTTGTCATCATGCTAAAAGAGCATAAAGGGGGGAAATTGAAGCAATGTGAAAAATAATGGAATTACAGAAATGAAGAAATTAAGAGACCCTATAGCCTTAGGTGTAGAGTAATTTGTGTTCCACGGCAAAACATTTTTTCTGGATCAGTCTCTTCCTTGATCACATATGAGCTACTGTCAGCTACAGCTTCCCATATATATTGCTTATCTGACCTTGGGATCTTTGTTGACACAGACACTTGTACTAAAAAATAAATATCAATTATGAAAAGTGTGCATTTCAAACAAAGAAGCTACCGAACAAAAAGATTCTTATATAGTAAAGGGTGATATAAAAATTATTATAATTTATCTTTTAAAAATTCAAACTATACCTTGTCTGCAACAAGGAATGCTGAATAAAATCTGACACCGAACTGACCAATCAAACCATTGTCTGCCCCAGGTTCCTTATTTTCCTACATAATGCTAAAAAATTCACAGTTAAATTCAAAATGTAGTAAACTTATGAGGAAATAGTTAAGAAATATAAATATCTAGTATGCGACTTGAGAAGAAATACGTAAACACACCTTCAGGGCCTTTAAGAATTTTGAAGTTCCACTCTGAGCAATCGTACCAAGACAGTCGATGAGCACTTCTTTTGTCATTCCCACACCAGTGACTCTGCAATCGTGTGAATATTGCTTCGATAATTCTAGTAACAAAGGGAATACTCTGTAAAACAGCTAAAATAGCATACATTATAGTGATGGTCCCATTTTCTGGATCAGGCTTGATCCGTATCTCTAGTTCACCAGCATCTCCAAGATGAGAAGGTTCAGTCACACTTAAGAATCTCAACTTGTCCAAAGCATCACCTGCATTACTAAAACAAAGAGAAGAAAGCCAGTTAGAAGTTCTTTATTTTGTATGAAGAATAACCTAAAACAAAACATTCACTTAAAATGAGAGAGATATGGTCATCTAATTCAAACTGTTTGAGATTCATTCAGTGCTGATAATTATCTGTCTCCTAATCTTTCAGCTCTAGTGACATCAGTTCTTAAATGAGAACAGAGCTGACAGGCTTCTTCAACCTACACAATAGCATAAGAAAAAAAACTGAGAAGTTATGTTCTGTTTGAAGACCCGTCACTTAGTTGTTTTACATCCCAGTTTCATACATAAATCTGTAAGCACTAAGAAATTAAAAGCTAAAAGATAATTAAGTTAGTGCAACACGAGTGAGAGCTCTATTAGAGATTCTCTTATGTCATAATCAACAACAGAGTTAGGTCATAGCCAACCATCTTTATTTCGCATCTAAAAGTAATGTCCAAAGTGCAAACAGGAAATATAGATGATCGATATCCTTCAAAATTCACTAAGAAAGGTATTTATTCGATATATTTGCATCTAAAACATGTAGTGGAATGCAAATTGCGTACCAAAGATTTGGTGGACTAGACCTCCTTGACAACGTCCAAATTTCCTACCATGTGCAGCGGAGACCAAATTCTATTGTTTGTAGTTATATTCATAAGAAATATAGCGAAGAGTGATTCCCCCATGCCCTCTTTGACTTCAATGGCCTTCAATATTCAGACTTTCAAATAGGTACTAATGTCACTATCCTCGTCTTCTCCAACTTTTGTAACTGAAGCAAAAGTCCATGTTCTATTGAATCGTTGTAAATCAGAAACAATTTCCGGAATAGAATCCGAAATAATTAATATGTCACCAAGTTTTTCTTTATATGGTTCCTTGCCACCTAGACGGGATATGTTCCTCCAAGAATCAACATTAAGGTCGTACAGGCAAGACCCATATGGCTTAAAATCCTTGAGGGAGGTAACTTCAGCGAAAGGTGCATTGGAAATAAGTTCCATAATTAAATACAACTCAGCCCGAGTTTCCTCAAGTAAGGGTAATTTATATGAGCTAAAGTAGTGCCCTACAGACTGAAAAGTTTTTGTAATCTTTCACTGAAAAGTTTCGCTGATACTATCGCTAAAATGTAATTTTTTTCACTGAAGTTGATTATCTATGATGATAAAAATAAGACTGCTTACATTAGGGTGTTGTGATTTTGTGGTTCTGCTCTTTCTTACTTTGGTGTACTGGCTCCCTTCCTTTGTGAAGGGGTTGACCCCACCTTGTATATATGCTTGCTTGTTCATTTCCTCGTTTTGTATGCTTTAAAATGTTATGATTATCTAATCTTTCTAAATGTTGCCCACTCTCTCTCTCCCTACCTACCTAATTTGTACTATAATACATATGACTTAAGTGAAATCTAATAGTATCCTCAGTAGAGGAGTAGATCTTGTGTTAAGCCAAGATAATGTGTACAAAAGGTAGTAAAATTGTAGTAAGTATGGAGCAGGGAAATACCGGAGAGCAAGGATAATTCATGGACAAAAAAATTTGGATTAGTCATATGCCCAGACGGGTTATATATAGGGTCTGCGAGACTACACCCTCTCCCAACAGCTTTAAAAGCTACTATTTATTGTAATCACATCTTTCAATCACTTTTCTATATATTTAAGCCCTTTCAACTCATTTATACCTCAAAAAATGTCCTCCCATCTATCTTCTTTCAAATAGGGTCCCAATATGATTATTCTCTACGATACGAGTATGATTAGCATGGCATTCAAGACATGAGTAAGCAAGCAAGCAAGCTTTAAACGTTACTTAAAGTTAATCAATCAGAGGTCCAACAAGCCACACAATACAATCAAACTGAATAAGTGCTCATCATATCCGAACTGGGCAGCGAACGGCTTACTCAATCTACCCGACAGGTTGCAGACAAACATGTCATCAATAAAAGATGTAGGTATCAAGGAGCGGAGTCAGGATTGTCTTCCAGGGGGTTCTGGGAATAAGCCCCCGAAGAAAATTTCAATATTATTTTACCAAGGAAAATATCATGTACATTAAAAAGTTTATTACAAAAAATAAGTTGGACATAATAGGGCCTGAACCCTGGTTAGTACATAACCCTATCACACCAACCAGAAAGTGTTATGATTTTAGTTAATAATTAGTCACTGAAAAAATTTGACGCTATATTAGCTTTAAGAAGTTCATCAAAGCTTGAAGAAACCAAAAGTTTTTAGAGACTAAGTTGCATGAATAACCACAGGTACAAAAGTATATAAATAGGTAGATGGTAGTACCTTCATTGTGTGGGACTTGAACAGATCAGCATAATGTACACACGAGATCCACTCAAGAAGGCACATAGATTCGCATAAACTTTGTAAGAGTTCTCTCTCTTGGGGTTTCAATGACTCTTCATTTGGAGTAAGATCTCCAATGCACAAAGTTGTTAATATTATAGGACCACCAGGGGCTGCAACACTCACCAACTCGCTCACAAACTGCCAGTTAAATATATTAATAAAAATTGAGTCGATGTAACCATATATGAGAAAAACAGAAAAGATTAACGCATATGATCAAGAAATCATTGGGATCAGATTCCCGTTTTGGTATTAATAAAAATGCTTAACAATTGATGGTTAATCAAATAGGAACTTAAAAGCGAGGGGAATGTTATTGATCTTATCGCCTACATACGATTCCACTTAAAGTTCTGATAGAGTTTAAACCCTTAATATAGATAATTACGAGCATCTTAACTAATTAAATAAGGGATATATTATGGTGATGTGGGGGTCTTGGAGGACCATAACACGCATGCATCAATGCAGATGAGTATATCAGCCCAGAAATAAAAACATCATGTATTACGGCAAATGTTGTATAAGTCTTTGTAGTGTCGTGGGATTAGTCCATTAGATGCATAGGCAATAGGCATGCAATAAATTTCAGCTAACATGTATCTCTGAAATTGAAGATGCTAGGCCAAAAGAAGCGGCATTGGATAAGAAAGAATAATGGAGGTACCTTCGTTTTATCAGGCAGATGGTCTCCACACTCCAGGGACCAAACAGTACCAAATTGCCTATTAGAAAAAGGTAGCAGAAGTACATCTGGAACTTGAAACGTAACCTGTAAACCATATCCATTGTTACAGAAAACTGAAATCCAAGAGCATCTTCAATCAAACAAAAGATATTGATGCATACCTGGAACATTGGCGAACCGGAGAGCTTCTTCAATCATACAAATTTGAGCAGTTTGCACGTTAGGTTTAGTTGTGGAATTAAGATCGTAAAAGCCATGATGCATATGAGTTCCCCAAATGTCTTCAAACGATGGGTCACTATACAAATCGATAATTTTCTTGTTCAACTCCACATTTGCGTCATTAGTTGAAGTCATATTCCCGCTGCGTGTTCTGGCACTGAAATGGATTATGGATCACTCAAAGTTTTGATTTTAAAACAAACTAGAAATTAGGAGCGTTAAAAATATAGAAATTACTAGGTATCTGTAAAGTTGGACATCCAATGACAATAAAGGAATAGGTGACCATCAGACTTGCCTCCAAGATTTTAATAGATTTCCATTCCCCCTAGATAAGCTACCCAAATAGACATCCTGCCATGATATAAAAGAATAGATGCATATATGATGACCAACAAACAAATGTGCAGACAGTAAAGCAAAAAATTCTCAGAGAAATAAAAGACACATTAATCCTCTCTAAAGGCAGTATGGACAACAATGGGGACAAAAGTGAAATGATATATCAAAAAGCGGATTAAATAACAAGTTTAGCAAAATGACGAAAGAAAAAGTTTATGTGTCAAATACAACTATGATATATTTTGAGCTTTCTATATCCACGATCCTTCAATAATTTCTTCATCTTCATCTACGTTCTCATTTATTAATCCCAGCATTGATGAAGTAAAGGTGTTCCCCGTCTCAAAAATTAATGGTTCTTCATACGCGTCAACGTCCTTATCTAATCTTTTTGGAGCATCAATTACCACAGACCAATCAGTCTTTGTTGGATCTTGACAATAGAAGACTTGCGAAGCCTGAGATGTAAGACAATATGGTTCATCGTTGACCTTTGAGTTTCTCTTTAACTTTTCCAAATTCACGAAAGTTAAATTTGCTTCAGCATCAAATGTACATCCATTAACTTTATGTTCAACCCGCACCCAATCACAATAGAATACTATTTGGGGGAAATCATAATAATATAGTTCGATAATTTCTTTAACAACCCCATAGTATATGGTTTCCGCTTCATGTAGGTTTTAATCTCTTGCACTAGCAACAAAATTAGTCATCGCTTTCATCTTAACCCCACTAATTTGTGTTATCTTGCTAAACTCTGAGTCTGCGATACAAAAGACAAATCCATTTACTTGATATGCTTTGTATGATGATGTCGCTTTAAAGCTTGGCCCGTCTACTAATCTTTTTAGCGTAGACATTTCCGAGTTATCAAACTATAAAAGAAAGATATTTCCAAAATTAGCTTGTCTGAGATTAATAATTATCGTCAAAATGCATTAAGTATGTTTTTACCTATTCCTTTAACCATAATATATAATCTAGTGGTTTTCCTTTGTTTATGCTTCCCCTACGTCTTGAAACTCTCATGAAATCTTTGAGGTAAATATCATACTTCCTGCATATTAATTAAGTATTAGGTATGACCTACATAGTTACATTAAAGTATAATGATATTTATATACGTACTTTTCCCATTCTTCAATTCCATCATATGAGCTCAAGCCCCAATGACGTACTTGCTCGTACTTGAGTGTTTCGAGATGTATGACATAGCCTTTGTCAAGAGGTTGTTCCTTATCTGCATCATCATCCATGAATGCTGGTTGCCCTCATTTATGGGTCCTTTTTTCTACTATTAGGTATGTACTCCATGCAGTGCAATATTGCCTCATCCAAAACATAACGGTTAGTGATACATCCTTCTACACGCTTTGGATTCTTCAGATAATCTTTGTATGTTCTCATTTTCCTGATGCATGTAGTAAATTATATACCATTTTAAGCAAATGTACGTTAAAAATTAAATAAGCTTTAAGCTACTTACAAACCTCTCGAAACCATTCATCCATCTAAACCTGACGGTTCCACATCTCAATGCTGTGCATAACAAGGTAAACCATGGAACAAAAAATGATGGAGGAAAGTACTTCTCAAACACACATATAGCTTCAATAACCCGTTTAACCATGACTTGCAGTTCTTTTCGATAAATAACCTCGGAGCATAGCACATTGAAGAATGAGGATATCGTTTGAAAAACGGCAAGTAATGGCCTCTGCTTTTTAAAAGCATGCATTAAGACTACTGGTACAAGTTGTTGTAACATGACATGATAATCATGCGACTTAAGGCCTTTTAGTTGATGTTGCTTCATGTCAACATTATGTTTCCAATTAGAACTATACCCAATAGGGACCTTTAACGAATGTAAGGCACGACAAAAGGATTCCTTCTCTGCTTGATCTAATTCGAAGGGGGCCTTCGGAATGAAAGTCATATTCCCTTTACATTGTAGCCATAATTGCTTCCTTATTTTCAAATCCTCCAGGTCCTTGTGAGCTTTAATACCATCCTTGGTTTTTCCTTTAGTCCCCATTATTGTTGCTATGGCAATTGAAGCAAAGTTACTTTCCACATGCATTACATTAAGATTATGCGGCACAAGTAGATTCTGTACATATTAAATAAATTAGAATGCATACTTTAACATCTAATTTGTATTGATTCTACCTAAGTATTCTCTTACCTTCCAATAAGGCAAATCGAATAAGATTGTTTTATTTGACCAAGGAGTCGGATCGTCATCTTTATTTGCTACTCTTTTTATCTTTTCTCCCACTTTTCCCCTTTATGCTACTAGCTTATCTACTCTGTTTAATACCTCTGAACTAGTCAAACGTATTGGCGCCCTTCTATGTTCCTCATACCCATTAAACTGTAATTTTTGTTTCCTAAAAGGGTGATCAGCTGGTAAAAATCTCCTAGTATCCATATAAACATGCTTACATCCATATTTTAACCTCTTTGAGGATATGTTTTCGCTACAAATTGGACACCCATATTTTCCTCCAGTTTTGCAACCAGAGACATGTCCATATGCCAGAAAATCATTGATCGTCCATAATAAGATTGCTTTCATTGTAAACATAGTCTTCTCATGAGCATCATAAGTTAAGATACCATTATCCCACAAATCTTTTAATTCTATAACCAATAGTTGGAGGTAAACATCGATGTCTTTTCCTGGACCACTCTTACTTGGAATAAGTAGCGTCAGAAGAGTAAAATCTTTTCGCATGCATAAAGATGGTGAAAGATTGTAGGGGACTATCATCACTGGCCAACAACTATATGAGTTGCTCTTATTACAAAATGGGTTGAACCCATCTGTAGCTAGTCCAAGACGAAAACCCGTGGGTCTTTAAAAAATTCAGGGTACCTAATATCTACTCCTTTCCAACACGAAGAATCTGCGGGATGACGCATGATGCCATCATTTGATGCCCCTTTATGATGCCATTTCATACTCTCAGCAATCAATGGAATGCTGCGAAAGAAAATAAAAAGACAATGCCTATTTAGTTGGTCATGTTTATAAAATAAATATACAAGTTGTAAAGATTAACATTAACCTGTAAAACCTTTTCAATCTGGGTGTTAAGGGAAAATACTTCAAAACCTTTACTGGTACCTTCTTGATTTTTTCCTCGCAAGGAACTCGGAGGTCCATCTACTTTCACCACATATGGGATAATTTTCCTTGGTCTTATGCTCCCTCCAATACAATATATAGTTGTTCGGGCACGCAACAATATTCTCATAATCCATACCTAAACACTTAATCATCTTATTAGCAGCATACATACTTTCTGGCCAAGTGTTACCTTTTGGAAAATATCGTTTCAACAAAACCAACAACATTGTGAAGCCAGTATCAGACAATTGACAAATTGATTTCAAACTCATTAACTCAATTGTTGCTGACAACATTGTATCTTCTGGTGAGCATGAAGGGTATATTGGACGGTAAGCATCATCCTTCAACTTTTGATACTCGATTTGTTCCTCGAGAAATTCATTAACACCGACATAAGTCCCATCTTCTTGCGTGCCTTCGTTAAGGCCTTCTGGTTGTATATAACCGAATGCATCATCAACTAAATCAATTATTCTTGGTCGCACTACGTCATCATGTTGAGTAATAAATGGTTCATTAGGATTCTCAATGTGTGCATCAGCAGTTGTATCTTTGGACTCCCCGTGAAAATACCATGTCGTATATGACTGATCTATACCATAAGTTATTAAATGAGTTCTTATTTCTTCAACTTCCTTTACCCCATTGACATTACGACATTTGTTACATGGGCAATATGCTGTATTTCCTAAAGTTTGTTTTACATATTTAATGAACGACTGAACGCCATTGAGGAAATCATAAGTCAATCTACTTGCTTTCATCCAATTCTCGTTCAAATTCGAGGAAGACATGTCCACAAAACTTCAATATCTCTGGCTAAAACAAAATAGTCCTAAAGTGGGAAAATAAAGAAATAACAAGTTATAAAGGTGAATCATAGCTCAATGATCTATATCTCTTGAAAATATATGCATTTTCTGAGTGTATCCCAATTAATAGGCAAGTGAGGCATAACCAACAATTTCGAATAATCAATACTACAAAAAGAATTTGAAAACTAATGTTTTTCATACTCAAATAAATGGTAGTTACTCAAATGAAACATAACATACAAGCAAACAAAACCAAAAGCTGAATCAAGATAAAAACAAGCGATTACTGGATGTTGTTTATTGCATCCAATTCTTTTTTTATACAACTAAAGGTAAGGGTATTATGGTTTGGAGACCCAAGAATGGATTAGTTTCATTCACCATGTCCAATGTTGAAGAAGCCTTTATTTTATTATTCCAGTAGGATACATATTCAAAACCAAATCAAATATGGGGCAGATGGCTACAACAGACGAGCTGCTTATAAGTATCAACTAAAGGACCACACAAACAGCGAAGGGTAGTAATACTAAAACAATGATAGCAATAACAACACTACGGCAGTAACAAATCTGCTTAGGAAATAAAGTTCAAGATTACATGAAGCTGACAACAAGTACACTCAGAGGGCGTAACATTGAAGCAAGAACATGGTAGTAGAGTATCACAAACTCAGAGAAATGAGAAATGCTCCACTTAGTATTCATCTCCATCGTCACCATCTTCGCCCTCAGCAGACTCAGCACCAACCTCCTCATAACTCTTCTCAAGAGCAGCGAGATCCTCACGAGCTTTAGAAAACTCTCCCTCTTCCATACCCTCACCCACGTACCAGTGTACAAATGTGCGCTTAGCATACATAAGATCAAACTTGTGGTCAATCCTAGAGAACACTTCCGCGACACTGGTTGAGTTAGAAATCATGCAGACAACTCTCTGCACTTTAGCAAGATCGCCTCCTGGGACAACAGTTGGTGGCTGGTAGTTGATACCACATTTGAACCCAGTTGGACACCAATCCACAAACTGGATAGTTTGTTTGGTCTTGATGGTTGCAACTGTAGTGTTCACATCCTTGGGTACAACACCACATCTGTACATCAAACAGCAAGCCATGTATTTGCCATGGCGCGGGTCACATTTGGCCATCATAGAAGACGGCTCAAAAGCGTTGTTGGTAATTTCAGCCACAGAGAGCTGCTCATGGTACGCTTTCTCAGCAGAGATCACAGGTGCATATGAAGAAAGCATAAAGTGGATCCTCAGGTATGGTACCAGGTTGGTATGGAACTCTGTCACCACGTTCAAGGCACAATCAAACCTCAACGAGGCAGTGACAGATGAAATAACCTGAGACACTAGGCGATTGGGATTAGTGTATGTAAGACGTTCAATGTCAAGAGAGCGTTTGCATATATCATAGATATCTTCATTGTCAAGAAGCACGGCAACATCAGTATGCTCCAAAAGGAAGTGGGTGGAAAGGACACTGTTGTAAGGCTCGACGACGGATGTAGAAACCTGAGGGGAGGGGTAAACAGTGAAACCCAGCTTTGATTTCTTTCCATAATCAACAGAGAGGCGCTCCAAGAGAAGTGAACCTAACCCTGAACCAGTACCTCTGCCAACAGCATTGAAAACGAGGAAGCCTTGAAGGCTAGTACAGTTGTCAGCAAGCTTTCGAATACAGTCCAAACAGAGATCAACTATCTCTTTGCCAATGGTGTAATGGAAAAGTTGTTAGCAGCATCTTCCTTGCAACTGATAAGCTGTTCAGAGTGAAAGAGTTGACGGTAAGTCCAGTCCTGACTTCATCAATAACAGTGGGCTCAAGATCAACAAAAATAACACGGGGAACATGCTTTCCTGCACCGATTTTACTAAAAAAGGTGTTGAACGCATCATCGCCTCCACCAACTGTCTTATCACTTGGCATTTGGCCATCAGGCTGTATCCCATGCTCCAGACGATAGAGTTCCTAACAAGCGTTACCGACTTGGACTCCAGCCATCATGTGGATTGAAATGCACTCCCTCATTCTCGATTTTTTTAATTGATAATTTCAAAGAGGCGTTTATGAAGACGCGCCCTAGTTGCAGATGAGCTGCTTATAGGCAGAACCAACTGGTTCTAAAAATGAATGGAAGGAACACTGCTCTCCTCAGGTTAATCTAGCCTAACTCAATTCAGAAAGTGGAAGGAAGAGCCTTTAAAGCTTAGAAGCTAATAGTAATAACAATATCTCACAAATGGTTGTATAGAAAACAGATTTAGAAACTCTTCCAGTCTGTCCAAAAAATGGATAGAAAAGATATCCTCAAAGATTCTCCAAAACCTGAGCCATCTTTTAAGGACAAACCACTTGTTTATATTTTAAACATTTGTTCTTTCTTCAGAAATAGCAAGACACATCAAAACCTTATCAATTATGGGGCAGATGTCTATAACAGACGAACTGCCTACAGGCAAATCCAGATGTTTTAGAAAATAGATGGAAGAAGTACTGTTTTCTAGATCTGGTCAATACAACCAGATCTTAAAACTTGAGAGGAAGGACCTTAATCCTCAAGTGGAAATTGAGAATAAGAAAGGTGGTAAAGAAGAAGAAGCATTTGAAGAATACTCAAGAGGCCCTAGAGGAGCATTACAAAGGGGATGATGCTTCCAGTGTCGTAGCTTGGGAGACCCAACTTATAACTACTGAGGCTGAAAATCAAGGTTCAGTAACCTTAGTGTGGAACAGAAAGTAGAAAAAACATAAAATGTTAAGTTTTAGCAGGAAAATAAAACTAACAGCAGTGAGGATGTCACTTCCAATACAAATGATTCACTCCCAAAGGCATCTTGTGATGGTGAAACAGTTCAGAACAACTCATCTGCAAATGTCGCGGAAAATGAGGAAAAGGGTACATAACCAAGTAATATATCCGTTTCTAATTCAGTAGTGACAGAACTAAGTAATCAGCAAGAACATAAGAATAGATCAGCCACAGAGAATTTAGAAGCCACTCATTCAGAAATAGGAACTTCAGAAACTTCTATTTCATCTCAGCAACATGGAATGGATAGTCATGATCAAAATGCAACATTAATGACAAAAACTTCTAATGAGGGTGAACAGAATCTGGAAATAGTTTTATCAGAGAAGACTGAGAATTCTAGTACATCAACAAGGCTAAGAATGAAACAACCAAGGGAGAATACACAGATTCTTCTACGAACCCTGAAATTGTTAAACCTATAGAAGAGAACATAATTTTTGAGACAACAGCCGTTAAAAACAAGGAAGTTTCTTCGTCTTCAAATGGTGACGATGTTCAGACTGATCAATCTGAAAATTCTGAAAAAATTACATAAAAGGAAGACAGCTCCGTATCTTCAAACACTAGTGAAAATATAATTTAAGCTCAGAACAACGAATCAGATTCCTCCCCTCATCAAGAAGGAAAAGAGGCTCGCACAGACCTGGGGACCTTGCCTGAGGTTGAAACTCAAGGTAAAAACAGTGGCAATGTAGCAGGAGAATGATGTAAGCGCTATAGACGTTCCCAATTACATAGGATTTTGTTTCCTTCAATTTTTTTTTCTTGTTCTAGTAGACTAGTACAAGGGAGGTTATCGCCAATGTATGTTGCTCAGTGAATATTATCTCAAAACTTAATACTGCAGGAAAAATAAAAGTTGCATCTTTCCTATTTATATTTACCGCTTTCAGTAGGTTGACAGGCTATGAGAAAATCAAGTATAGTTAGATCTTCTATTCCTTCACATAGTTGCATTTTAATCCTGAAGAGATACAGACCCATTTTGAATCCAAGTATAGGTGACGACAGGCTGTGAGAAAATCAAATCCAATCACATTTAAGAAAAAATATGGGGAATGGTATGGTTCGCAACCTAACGAAGTGTCGTGAAACTACTCTTTATTTTTATATTCTTGATGGAAGACGCTTATCTAACAAGCATCTGCTAGTTTTCATCCAAAACAAAACATGACTACAGGGGTGGGTAACACCTAAGTATACTGCCAGACTAGCACACTAAACTACCAATCACAAAACCCTTACAAGATGCGGCCTTAGACAATGATATTTAAGATAAAGGATAAACTAGTGGCAAAGATGGTACAACTTAACAAGAGATCATTGGCACTACTTTGGGGGCTAATTAACAGCAAGATAAATGTACATTAATGTAAAAAATAGTGAATATCAGCAATAATCATATGCGCACCATAAAATTTGCAAAAACGGGGATAATAAAAAAAAAGATTAAATTTTGTTGCTTACTTTGGGGGCTTGAAAGAATCTTCAACTTGACGTCACAACTTACACGTTATCACCTATAAAAACAAACAAAGATACAGCTTTAAAAACCAATGCGACGACTTCCATTTTGGTGCGCATAAGATAATAGGAAGATAAAAGGTCTCCATAAGTAGTATATTTAATAGTAATGAAGAAAAAGAAACAAACAACAAGTATGAATATGAAGATCAAGTTAATTAACAAAGATGAACAACATCAATTTAATAGCAGTAAACTCCCAAGGATTGTTTATTTTTGGAATCATCTCTAAACTATTAAGAAAAACCAATTCACCAAAAACCCCTAGTTTAAACTTTAACTCTAACTTTTTTTCCCTAATTCCTTCAAACCCATTGTCATTTTGATTGCTATGTATGCTCCAATAGTTGTATTGCTGCAAAGGACATAGGAAATATCCTTCTCCAACTGTCTTCTGGGTTAACCATTATCACTGGCTTAACTTTAAGCACTTTGGTTGTTATGTATGTTCCAATGGCTGAGTATATGAAGTGAATGCAAGACACTGTCAGAGGGAACTTAAAATTTAATTTCTGAAAGATCCACTTGTTCATGATAATCACAGTAAAATTGAAATCCCACCATTGCAATATAGCTAAAAGCGACCGAATCACACTCCACTGGCACAATCTACTCTCCTCCATTAATCCCCAACTCTTCAAACCCAAGATCACCAACACCTTAACAAACAAGCAATCAATCACATATGAATCTTGCTCTACCACTGTACGATTACAGAGGTAGAGAGAGTTTCGATTATAAAGTAATCAAAGTGAAGACTAAAAATGCTTAATCTATCTATTATATATAGTTCAATCACATCAATCTACAAGAGAATTAGAGTTTGAAATGAAACTTGAAGATTAAATAGCAAGCAAAGTAACAAATTCGAGAGCAGCAAGTGAGCAAATACATTGAGGAATTTGAGAAGCAATTTACTAACCCATCGGTGAGATCAGGAAGCAAGAGTTTCAGTTTCAGGTTTAGGGTTTGAGATCAAGTGTGTGGGGATTTTGAGTCCTCTTCCCTCTATTTCTCTTCCCTCTTCTACTCGATTTTGGTTTGTAAATTGTTCTTCCCTCCGTTTCTCTTCCTCTGTTTCTCTTCCCTTGGTTTCGGTTTCAGCAAGTGAGCAAATAGCGACTCCAAGAAATAAAATAAAAATATTGGAGGGAACCAAAAATTAGAGCCAAATTAGAAAAAAAAAAAAAGAAGCCACAGGCTCCAATTTTATTTGCCACAGATAAAAATCTGTGTCTAATGAACTACAGATAATATCTGTGACAAAAAAAACAGTGGCAAATTGACAGTTTTGGTGTAGTGAACATCTACCCACACTGGAGTTTTGAGTGTTGCTTCATAGGAATAATAAATGTAGGATCCTGCTCTGCTGGGATCCCACAATTATTACTCTTACAATGGTGGCTGTTGCTAATAATTTATAGGCCATCCATGCTCTGGTGGAATTTGATAATTATAGTTGCCTTGTTTCTATTGTTTATGGTTCTAACTGTCATGCTGAGAGAGAAAGCCTTTGGACTGACCTTGAATTGCTTGGGAATTTGTATAGTCATTTGCCTTGGATTATCCTTGGAGATTTTAACACCCCATTCACTAACAGTGACAAGCTTGGGGGAAGGAAGTTGTTAAAGAGTTACAACACCATGACTTCCTGCATAAAGCTAACCTACATGATCCCAAGTACAAAGGTCACAATTTTACCTGGACTAACAGATCTGTTACTGATAGGAGAATCATGTCAAAAATTGATATAGTTCTTGCCAATGAGAATTGGGAGAGTACTTTCTCCTCTGCTGAAATTGACTTTCTTCCTGAGGGTGTCTCCGACCACTGTCCTATGGTTACTAGTATCTTCAAAGCTTTTCACTTTGGAAAAAAGCCCTTCAAATATTTTAATTTTTGGGCACAAGAATCTGGGTTTAAATTAGTGTTACAAGAGGTGTGGGACCAAAGAATTGAGGGAAACCCAATGTTTGTTTTATGCTCTAAGCTCACCCTCACTAAGGATGCCCTTATTAATTGGAAAAAAGATCAGGTGGGTGACATTAAAGCCCAAACGACTGATGCTAGGACTAATATAATCAAACTCCATACTCATATTCAATCTTCTCCCACTGATGTTCTTTTAATTGAAGCTGAGAAAGTTGCAAGGGATAAGTACTTGACGCTTGCTGGGAAGGAGGAATCCCAGCTTAAACAAAAGTCGAGGATGAACTGGCCGAAGCTTGGGGACTCCAACTCTGCCTTCTTTCACAACTCCATTAAAAGTAGACGAGCCCATAATTCCCTGCTGAGTATAAGAGACTGCACCAACACCAAAATGCCTGATCCTGAGATTGTTGGTGTTGCTGCTGTTGACTACTTTCAGAATATTCTTGGTCTCCCGGGAGAAGCTGCTAAGGCCAATGATCTAAGACACACTAACTTTAAGAATATAGTGAAACCTGAGGCTTTCGAGGGACTAACTAAGATGGTCACTAAAGCTGAGATAGTAGAAGCACTATTCTCCATTAGTGATTCAAAAGCTGTCGGTCCTGATGGCAGCCCATTTCTTTAAAAACTATTGGGATATCATTCAAAAAAATATTTGTAGAGCTATTAATAATTTTTTCAGAAGTGGTAAATTGTTATCTAGAGTTAATGGTACCTATATTGCTCTTGTCCCTAAATGTTTTAATCCTTCTTCCTTTAATGATTATCGACCTATAGTTTGTTGTAATGTGATCTACCAAACTATTTCAAAAATCATTACTTCCAGAATGAAGAAAGTCCTTTGTCCTTTAATAAGTCTCAACCAGCCCGCTTTCATAGCTGGGAGAGGTATCTCGATAATTTACTAGTCTCTCATGAGTTGACTAGGAACTATCATAGAAACTCCCCCAAGCTCGATGCACTACTAAAATTGACTTACGAAAGGCTTATGACCTTCTTAACTGGGATGCACTCTTCTGTGTCCTTGATGCTATGAAGTTCCCACAAGGTTTTATTGCTTGGATTAAAGAGTGTGTGACCATTGTTTCTTATACTGTGTCTGTTAATAGGGTTCACCATTGTTATTTTAAAGGTAGGAGAGGCATTAGGCAAGGGGACCCCATGTCCCCATACCTGTTTGTTATCGTCATGGAATCTTTTGGCATTTTTGCTTGAAAATAAAGTTGAAAACAAAAGCCTTACCCTTCACTACAGATGTAAAAATCCAAAGATCTCTCACCTTGCTTTTGCTGATGATCTTCTGACTTTTTGTCATGGGGATATCATCTCTGCTAATGCCATCAAAGAGACCATAACTAAATTTAAGGAAATGACAGGCTTGGAAACTAATTCTAATAAATCTATGGTCTACTTTTCTGGAGTCCAATAGGATATTAGGAACCAAATCTGTTGTATTCTTGGTTTCAATGTGGGAACTCTGTCTTTTAAATACCTTGGCATTCCTCTAATTACTACTAGACTCAAGTCGAGAGATTGTGCCCCTTAAATGGATAAAATGACATCTAAATTACATTCTTGGCAGCACAAATTTCTTTGTCATGCAGGTAGGCTTCAATTGATCCAAGTTGTGATTAATAGCATTCATATATACTGGATACAAATCTTTTCATTGCCGAAGCAGGATATCCTTAACATTGAGAGCCTTTGCATTAAATTCCTATGGCATGGTCATGATATGGATAAAAAAGTGGTGCCCATTACTTACACAAGCATGTGCTACCCCAGAGCTGAAGGAGGTCTGCAGTTGAGAAAAATTAGCATCTGGAACATTGCTGCTATAATGAGATATACATTTAAGATTGCTGCTAAAGCTGACAACTTGTGGGTGAAATGGGCCACCAAAAATTTATTGAGAGGACACAATTTCTGGTCTTTCAAGCCCCCTAGAGAGTGCTCTTGGATCTGGAGAAGCATTTTAAAGACAAGAGCAACAGCTGCTAGTTTTACTCTCCACATTATTGGTAATGGTGCTGATACTCAATTTTGGAGAGACCCCTGGCATCCTTCTGGTATTCTACTCTCCCACTTTAATGAAAGCTGCAGGTATGATTCTACACTGCCTTTAAAAGCTAAACTTAGTAATGTTATACATGATCATGAATGACACATCCCCCAACACCTTGTACATCTCTTAGGAGTTGAGATTTCTACTGATTTACCTCCAGTTTGTAAAGTGGTGGGGGCAATGGACAAAGTTATGTGGACACCTAGTACTACTGGGTGCTATACACTTTCTGCTACCTATAATAAGCTTAGACACACAAGAGCTAACGTGCCATGGGCAAAACTTTGTTGGAATAAGTATGTTATGCCTAGACATGGTTTTACAACATGGATGATGCTTGCTGGTCTACTTAACACTTAAGATTGATTAATCCATAGACATGTTCTTAATTGCTCTCTGTGTGAGTTTTACAAAGCCTCTACTGAATGCTCTGATCATTTGTTCATGAGTTGTATTGTTGCAGGTGGCACATGGAACTCCATCCTTAGGAAATATTGTATTACTAAAGCCCATGGCAGTCTTAACAATGAAATTGAATGGATTCTTAATCTGCAGAGTAAAGATCCACTGATATTCATTCTTTCTCGTGCTTTCATTTGCCTTGCTTATAATGTCTAGATTGCTAAAAATAATCTTATTTTTAGGAAGGAGCAACAATTTCCCCATATCATTCTTAAAAAGATTGTTTGTGATGTGTCAAACAAGAATTATGCAGTGGGATGCAAAGTGATGGATTCTGCAAGGAATAGAGCTCTTTGTGAAGACTGGAATCTTCTTACCCAATTCAAGCTGCCCAATCAGATTTTCTGTTCTTGGAAGCCCCCACCAGAAGGAACTATTATGCTTAATACAGATAGTTCACTCAATGATGTTGCTGGGGGTATTAGAGGTACTTTTAGAAATTGTGATGGCAAGATGTAACTTGGTTTTTGTAGAAAATCTAGACCTGTGTCTGTGCCCTTCCTCATATGGGCTATTGCTCGTGGTCTACAAATTGCTGCTGAAAGACACTATACAAAGCTACTTATTGGAACTGATTCTACTTTGATGGTGACATATGTGAAGAACAAAAAAGCCCCACCTTGGCAGTGCTACAATATGCTCCAGTAAATCCACAATGACATTAGGCAACTGGAGTCTTTTAAAATTAACCATATCTTTCGTGAGGCTAACAAAGGACCTGACTTTCTAGCTGGTTTTTTGACACAAAATGGTGAAATGCTGTTTACAAAAGACAATGCCCCAATGGAGCTGACTACTATTATTAACAAAGATGCCATAGGTGCTAAATACCTTAGGCTGTATCAGGGAATGAGTTCATCTCATGGCCCACCCACAAATTCTTGTAATTTCTTGTATTTATTTCTCTTGGTGTTAGGTTAGCCCCCCCTGCATGTAAGGGAAGAGTCTGGCCCCACCTTTGTATATTCTCTTTTTCTTTATATATTCATGGGGGCTTTGCCCCCAACTTGCCTTTAAAAAAAATCCTAACATGTTGTCGGTCGAAACAAAACTCAAAAAAGCGATCCAACTTCTCAAACGAGTTGTTGGTAGCAAAGCTTTTTAGAATTGCGATCTAAAGCATCGGAGACGTACAAAATCTGTACCAGTCAAATATTCAAACCAAGAGTATTGTGACTCATTTGGTAACTATACTTGCATGTGGTCGATTAAAGTGAAGCTCTTAAAAATGATCCAACCATAAAAATGAGTTGCTAGTACCCAAATATCTCAAAATTGCGATCTAATCATCGGAAAGGTACATAATCCGTATCGTTCAAAAATTCAAACTAAGAGTATCAAGATTCATTTGGTAGCAATTCTTGCATGAAGTCGGTCGAAGTGAAACACATAAATACCATTCAACCACAAAAATGAGTTGCCGATAGCCAAGTTTCAAAGAATTGCGATCTAAAGCATCGGAGAAGTATGAAATCAGTACTGGTCAAAAATTCAAACTAGGAGTATTGCGATTCACTTGGTAACTGTTAAAGATTATCCAACCTTTCAAACGATTTACCGGCAGCCAAGCTTCTCAGAATTGCAATCAAAAGCATCGAAGAGGTACGAAATCCGTAACGATCAAAAATTCAAATTGGGGGGAATTGTGATTCATTTGGAAACTATCCTAGCATGTTGCTGGTCAAAATAAAACTCTTAAAAATGTTTCAACCTCTCAAACAAGATGCCGATAGCCAAGATTCTAAGAATTGCGATCTAATGCATCGAAGAGGTACAAAATACGTACCGGTCAAAAATTCAAACCAGAAGTATTGTGATTCAATTGGTAACTATCATTGCATGTTGTCGGTCGAAACAAAACTCTTAAAAACGATCTAACCTCTCAAATGAGTTGCCAGTTGCCAAGGTTCTCAAAATTATGATCTAAAGAATGTGAGAAGCACGAAATCCGTACAGGTTAAAAATTCAAACCGGGAGTATTACGATTCACTTTGTAACTATCCTAGTATGTTTTCGGCCGAAATGAATTGGGAGTATTGAGATTCATTTGGTTGCTATTTATGTTTGTTGTCGGCCGAAGTGAAACACATAAATACCATTCAACCTTTAAAACAAGTTGCCGGTAGCCAAGTTTCTAAGAATTGCGATCTAAAACATCGGTGAAGTACGAAATCAGTATCGGTAAAAACTTCAAACTGGGAGTATTTGTAATTCACTTGGTATCTCTTAAAAATTATCCAACCTTTAAAACAAGTTGTTGGCAGCCAAGCTTCTCAGAATTGCGATCTAAAGCATCGGAGAGGTACAAAATCTGTAATGGTCAAAAATTCAAACCGAAAGTACTGTGATTCATTTGGTAACTATCCTAGCATGTTGTTGGTCGAAACAAAACTCTTAAAAATGATCCAGCCTCTCAATCGAGTTGCCGGTAGCCAAACTTCTCTGAATTGCGAACTAAACCATCGAAGATGTACGAAATCCGTACCGGTCAAAAATTCAAACCGGGATTATTGTGATTCACTTTGTAACTATCCTAAGATGTTGTCGATTGAAACGAAATCTTAAAAATAATCCAACCTTTCTTGCAAGTTGTCGGTAGCCAAGCATCACATAATTGCGATTTATAGCATCGGAGAGATTCAATATCCGTACCGGTCAAAAATTCAAACCTAGAATATTGTGATTTACTTGGTAGCAATCCGAGCATGTTGTCAATCAAAATAAATTTTTTAAAAGCGATCTAGTCTCTCAAACGAGTTGCAGGTAGCCAAGCTTCTCAAAATTACGATCTAAAGCATCGGAGAGGTACGAACCCGTACTGGTTAAATATTCAAATCGAGAGTGTTGCCATTTATTTGGAAACAATCCTTGCATGTGGTCGGTCGAAGTGAAACTCACAAAAATGATCCAGCCTTTCAAACGAGTTTCCAATACCCGAATATCTCAAAATTGCGATCTAAAGCATCGGAAAGGTACAATATCTATGTCGTTCAAAAATTCAAACTGGGAGTATTAAGATTCATTTGGTAGCTATCCTTGCATGTTGTCGGCCGAAGGGAAACTCATAAATACCATTCAACCTCTAAAACGAGTTGTCGGCAGCCAAGCTTCTTTGAATTGCGATCTAAAGCATTGGAGATGTACAAAATCTGTACCTGCAAAAATTCGAACTGGGAGAATTACGATTCACTTGGTAACTCGTAAAAATTATCCGACCTTTCAAATGATTTGTCGGCAGCCAGGCTTCTCTGAATTGCAATCTAAAGCATCGGAGAGGTACGAAATCCGTACCGGTCCAAAATTCAAAACGGGTGTATTGTGATTAAATTGGTAACTATCCTTGCATGTTGTCGGTCGATAAAAAATTCCTAAAATGGATTCAACCTCTCAAACAAGTTGCCGGTTGCAAAGGTTCTCAGAATTGCGATCTAAAGAAAGATAGAGGCACAAAATCCGTACCTGTCAAAAATTCAAACCAAAAGTATTGCGATTTACTTGCTAACTATTCTAACATGTTTCTGGTTGAAACGAACTGGGAGTATTGCAATTCATTTGGTAGCAATCCTTGCATTTTAACGATCGAAGTGATACTCATAAAAATGATCCAACCTCTAAAACGCGCTGCCGGTAGCCAAGCTTCTCAAAATTGCGATCTAAAGCATTGGAGAGGTACAAAATCCGTACCGGTCAAAAATTCATACCGGGAGTATTGCAATTCATTTGGTAACTATCCTAGCATATTGTTGGTCGAAACGAAGCTCTTAAAAAATTATCCAACTACTCAAACGAGTTGTCGGTTGCCAAGCTTGTCAAAATTATGATCTAAAGCATCGGAGAGGTTCGAAAACTGTACCGTTCAATAATCCAAACCGAGATTATTGCGATTCACTTGGTAACTATCCTAGCATGTTGTCGGTCGAAGCGAATTCATAAAAATGATCCAACCTCTCTTGCGAGTTACCGGTAACCAAGCTTCCCATAATTGTGATCTATAGTATCAGAGAGGTACAATATCCGTACAGGTCAAAAATTCAAACCGAGAGTATTTTGATTCACTTTGTAACAATCCGAGTATGTTCTCGGTCAAAATGAAATTCTTAAAGGCGATCCAACCTCTCAAATGAGTTGCTTGTAGCCATGCTTCTCAATATTGCGATCTAAAGCATCAGAGAGGTACAAAATCCGTACTGTTCAAATATTTAATCCGAGAGTATTTAAATTTATTTGGTAACTATTCTGGCATGTGGTCGGTCGAAGTGAAACTATTAAAAATGATTCAACCTCTCAAACGAATTGCCAGTACCCAAATTTCACAGAATTACGATCTAAAGCATCGGAATGGTACAAAATCAGTGTCGTTCAAAAATTAAAGCAGGGAGTATTATGATTATCTTGGTAACTATCCTAACATGCTTTTAGTCAAAATGAAACTCATAAAAATGATCTAACCTCTTAAACGAGTTGTCGGTAGCCAAGCTTCTCAGAATTGCGATCTATAGTATCGGAAAGGTACAAAATTTGTACCGGTCAAAAATTCTAACCGGGAGTATTGCGATTCACTTGGTAACAATCCTAGCATGTTGTTGGCCGAAACAAAACTCTTAAAAGTGACCCAACCTCTTAAACGAGTTGCTGGAAGACAAGCTTCTCATAATTACGATTTAAAGCATCGGAGGGGTACGAAATCCGTATCGGTCAAATATTTAAACTAAGAGTATTGTGATTCATTTGGTAACTATCCTTGCATGTGGTCGATAGAAGTGAAACACTTAAAAATGGTCCAACCTTTCAAACGAGTTGCGAGTACCCAAATTTCTCAAAATTGTGATCTAATGCATCGAAAAGGTACAAAATCCGTGTTAATTAAAAATTCAAATTGGGAGTATTAAGATTCATTTGGAAGCTATCCTTGCAAGTTGTAGGTCAAAGAGAAACTCATAAATACCATTCAACCTCTAAAACGAGTTGTCGGTAGCCAAGCTTCTTAGAATTGTGACCTAAAGCATCAGAGAAGTACGAAATCCGTGCCGGTCAAAAATTCAAACTGGGAGTATTGCGATTCACTTGGTAACACATAAAAATTATCCAACCTTTAAAAGAAGTTGCCAGCAGCCAAGCTTATCAGAATTGCGATATAAATCATTAGAGAGGTACAAAATCCGTTGTGGTCAAAAATTCAAACCGAGAGTATTGAGATTCATTTGGTAACTATCCTTGCATGTGGTTGGTCGAAGTGAAACTTTTAAAAATGATTCAACCTCTCAAATGAGTTTCCAGTACCAAAATTTATCATAATTACGATCTAAAGCATAAGAAAGGTACGAAATCTGTATCGTTCAAAAATTCAAACCGGGTGTATTGCCATTAATTTGGTAACTATCCTAATATGTTGTTCAAAACAAAACTCTTAAAAATTATCCAACCTCTAAAGGGGGTTGCCGGCAGCCAAGCTTCTCTTAATTGCGATCTATAGCATCGGAGAGGTAGAAAATCTGTACTGTTCAAAAATTCTCACCAAGAGTATTGCGTTTCACTTGGTAACAATCTTAGCATGTTTTCGGTCGAAACAAAACTCTTAAAAGCGATTCAACCTCTCAAACGAGTTACTGGAAGCCAAGCTTCTCAGAATTGCGTCTAAAGCATTGGGGAGGTACAAAATCTGTACCGGTCAAAAATTTAAACTGAGAGTATTGCTATTCAATTGGTAACTATCCTTGCATGTTATCGTTCGAAACCAAAATTTTAAAAATGATCCAACCTCTCAAACGAGTTGCTAGTTGCCAAGGTTCTCAGAATTACGATCAAAAGAATGAGATAAACACGAAATCTGTACCGCTCAAAAATTTAAACCAGGAGTATTGCGATTCACTTGGTAACTATTCTAGCAAGTTTTTGCCAGAAACGAACGGGGAGTATTGAATTTAATTTGGTAGATATCCTTACATGTTAAAGGTCGAAGTGAAACTCCTAAAACCAATCCAACCTTTAAAATGAGTTGCCGGTAGCCAAGCTTCTCATAATTCCGATCGAAAGCATCAGAGAGGTACAAGCCTAAAATTTAAACCGGGAGTATTGCGATTTATTTGGAAACTACCCTAGCATGCTGATGGTCAAAATGAAGCTCTTAAAAGTGATCCAACCTCTCGAACGAGTTGTCGGAAGCCAAGCTTCTCAAAATTATAAGCTAAAGCATCGGAGAGGTAGGAAAATCTGTACTGTTCAAAAATCCAAACCGGGATTATTGTGATTCACTTGGTAACTATCCTAGCATGTTGTTGGGCAAAACGTAATCTTAAAAATGATCAAACCTTTCAAATAGGTTGTCGGCAGCCATGCTTCCCACAATTGTGACCTGTAGCATCGGAGAGGTACAATATTCGTACCAGTCAAAAATTCAAACCGAGAGTATTGCGATTCACTATGTAACAATCCTAGCATGTTGTCGATCAAAACGAAACTCTTAAAAGTGATCCAACCTCTAAAACGAGTTGCAGGTAGCCAAGCTTCACAAAATTATGATCTAAAGCATTGGAGAGGTACGAAAGCCGTACCGGTTATATATTCAAACCGAGAGTATTGCGATTCATTTGGTAAATATCCTTGCATGTGCTCGGTCGAAGTAAAACTCTTAAAAATAATTCAACCCCTCAAACGAGTTGCCACTACCCAAATTTCTCATAATTGTGATCTAAAGCATCGGAAAGTACAAAATCTGTGTCGCTTAAAAAGTTAAACCGGGAGTATTGCGATTCATTTGGTAGCTATCTTGACATGTTGTCAGTCAAAACGAAACTCTTAAAAATGATATAACCACTCAAAGGAGTTTCTGATCGCCAAGCTTCTCAGAATTGCGATCTAAAGCATTGGACAAGTACGAAATCTGTACCGATCAAAAACTCAAACCGGGAGTATTGCGATTCAATTGGTAAATATCCTTGCATGTTGTCGGTCAAAACAAAACTCTTAAAAATGATCCAACCTCTCAAACGATTTGCCGGTTGCCAAGGTTCTCAGAATTTTGATCTAAAGAATTGGAGAAGCACAAAATCCGTACCGGTCAAAAATTTAAACCGGGAGTATTGCGATTCACTTGGAAACTATCCTAGTATGTTTTCGGTCAAAATAAACCGGGATTATTGCAATTTATTTGGTAGCTATCCTTGCATGATAACGGTAGAAGTGAAACTCCTAAAAATTGTCCAACCTCTAAAACGAGTTGCCCGCAGCCAAGCTTCTCTGAATTGGAATCTAAAGCATCAAAGAGGTCAAAATCCATAACGGTCATCAATTCAAATCGGGAGTATTACGATTTATTTGGGAATAATCCTCGTATGTTTTCGGGCGATACGAAACTCTTTAAAACGATCCAACCTCTAAAACGATTTGCCGGTAGTCAAGCTTCTCTGAATTGCGATCTAAAGCATCGAAGAGGTACGAAATCCGTACCGGTCAAAAATTTAAACCGGGAGTATTGTAATTCATTTGGTAGTTATCCTTGCATGTTAGCGGTCAAAGTGAAACTCATAAAAGCGATCCAACCACTAAAACGAGTTGTCGGTAGCAAAGCTTCTCAGAATTGGGATTTAAAGCATCGAAGAGGTACGAAATCTGTATCGGTCAAAAATTCAAATCGGGAGTATTGTGATTCATTTGGTAATTATCCTAGCATGTTGTCGGCCAAAATGAAGCTCTTAAAAAATTATCCAACCTCTCGAACGAGTTGCCGGTAACCGAGCTTCGCAAAATTATGATCAAAAGCATCGAAGAGGTACGAAATCCGCACCGATAAAAAATCAAAACCGAGATTATTGTGAATTACTTGGGTACCTATCCTAGCATGTTGTTGGTCTAAACAAAATCTGAAAAATGATCTAACCTCTCAAACGAGTTGCCGGTAGCCAAGCTTCTCATAATTGCGATCAATAGCATCGGAGAGGTACAGTATCCGTACCGATAAAACAAACTGGGAGTATTGCGATTTACTTGGTAATAATCCTAGAATATTGTCGGTCAAAACAAAACTCCTAAATGCGATCCAACCTCAAAAACAAGTTGCTCGTATCCAAGCTTCTCAAAATTATGATCTAAAGCATCAAAGTGGTGCAAAATCCGTACCGGTCATATATTCAAATCGAGAGTATTGCGATTCATTTGGTAACTATCCTTGCATGTGGTCGGTCGAAGTGAAACTCTTAAAAATGATTCAACCTCTTTAACGAGTTGTCAGTACCCAAATTTCTCAGAATTGCGATCTAAAGCATCAAAAAGGTACAATATTTGTGCCGTTCAAAAATTCAAACCGAGAGTATTGTGATTCATTAGGTAACTATCCTGAAAAGTTGTCAGTCAAAACAAAACTCTTAAAAACGATCCAACCTCTCAAACGAGCTGCCGGTAGCCAAGCTTCTCAAAATTATGATCTATAGCATCGGAGAGGTACAAAATTTTTACCGGTCAAAAATTCTAACTGGGAGTATTGCGTTCTACTTGATAACAATCCTAGCCTGTTATCGGTCGAGCCAAAGCTCTTAAAAATGATCTAACCTCTCAAACTAGTTGTCGGTAGCCAAACTTCTTTGAATTGCGATCTAAAGCATCGGAGAGGTACGAAATCCGTACCGGACCAATATTCAAACCGAGAGTATTACAATTCATTTGGAAACTATCCTTATATGTGGTCGGTCGAATTGAAACTCTTAAAAATGATTCATCCTCTCAAACGAATTCTCAGTACCCGAATTTCTCATAATTGCGATCAAAAGCATCGAAACGGTACGAAATTCGTGTCGCTCAAAAATTCAAATCGGGAGTATTGTGATTCATTTGGTAACTATCGTAACATGTTATCGGTCGAAACGAAACTCTAAAAAAGGATCCAACCTCTCAAACAAGTTGTCAATAGCCAAGCTTCTCGGAATTGCGATCTTTAACATCGGAGAGGTACAAAATCTGTACCGGTCAAAAGTTCTAACCGGGAGTATTGCATTTTACTTGGTAACAATCCAAGCATGTTGTCGATCGAAACAAAACTCATAAAAGCTATCCAACCTCCCAAACGAGTTGCCGGTAGCCAAGCTTCTCTGAATTACGATCTAAAGCATCGGAAAGGTTCAAAATCCGTGTCGTTCAAAAATTCAAACGAGGAGTATTTAGATTCATTTGCTTGCTATCCTTGCATGTTGTTGGTTGAAGTGAAAGTCATAAATACCATTCAACCTCTAAACCGAGTTGCCGGCAGCCAAGCTTCTTAGAATTGCGATCTAAAGCATTGGTGAAGTACAAAATTTGTACCGTTCAAAAATTCAAACTGGGAGTATTATGATTCACTTGGTAACTCTTAAAAATTATCCAACCCTTCAAATGAGTTGTCGGCAGCCAAGTTTCTCATAATGGCGATTTAATGCAACGGAGATGTACGAAATCTGTACCAGTCAAAATTTTAAACTGTGAGTATTGTGATTCATTTAGTAACTATTTTAGCATGTTATCCTTCGAAACGGAACTCTAAAAAAGTATCCAAACTCTTAATCTACTTGTCGGTAGCCAAGTATCTCTGAATTGCAATCTAAAGCATCAGAGTGGTACAAAATCTGTACTGGTTAAAAAGTCAAACTGGAAGTATTACAATTAATATGGAAACTATCATTGGATGTTTTCGGTCGATATGAAACTTATAAAAGTGATCCAACCTCTCAAACGAGTTTCCAGCACCCAAATTTCTCATAATTGCATTCTAAAGCATCGGAGAGGTACAAAATCTATACCGGTCAAACTGGGAGTATTGTGATTCATTTGGTAACTATTGTAATATGTTGTCGGTCGAAATGAAACTCTTTAAAATGTTCCAACCTCTCAAACGAGTTGCCAGTACCCAAAATTTACATAATTGCGATCTAATGCATAGCATGTTGTGAGTCGAAATGAAACTCTTAAAAACGATTCAGCCTATTAAAGGAGTTGTCGTTTGCCAAACTTCTCAGAATTGTGATTTATAGTATCAAAGTGGTACGAAATCCGTAAAGGTCAATTATTAAAACTGGGATTATTGCGATTCATTTGGTAACTATCTTAACATGTTGTCGGTCGAAACAAAAATCTTAAAAATAATCCAACCTCCCAAATGAGTTGCCAGTAGCCAAGTTTCTTAGAATTATGATCTAAAGCATCAGAGAGGTACGAAATCTGTACCGTTCAAAAATTCAAACCGATAGTATTGCAATTCATTTGGAAACTATCCTAGCATACTGTCAGTCAAAAATAAACTCTTAACCACGATCTAACCTTTGAAACGTGTTAGCGCTAGCCAAACTTATCATAATTGTGTTCCAAAGCATCGGAGAGGTACGAAATCCGTACCGGTAAAAAATTAAAAATAAGAGAATTGTGATTTATTTTGTAGCTATCCTAGTATGTTGTCGGTCAAAACAAAACTCTTAAAAATGATCTAACCTCTCAAGCGAGTTGCCGAAAGAAAGGTTTTTCCGAATTGCGATCTAAAGCAATGGAGAGCTAAGAAATTTGTACTGGCCAAAAATTAAAACTGGGAGTACTGTGATTCATTTGAAAGCTATCCTAGCATGTTATCAGCCGAAACGAAACTCTTAAAAGCGATCCAACGCCACAAAAGAGTTACTGGTAGCCAGGCTTCTCAAAATTACGATCTAAAGTATCGGAGTGGTGTGAAATCCGTACCGGTTAAATATTCAAACCGACAATATTTTGATTCATTTGGTATCTATTCTTGCATATGGTCGGCTGAAGTGAAACTCTTAAAAACGATTCAACCTATCAAATGAGTTGTCAGTGCCAAAATTTCCTTGATTTGCGAACTAAAGCATTGGAAAGGTATGAATTCCGTGTCGTTCAAAAATGCAAACCAGGAGTATTACAATTTATTTGGTAACTATCCAAACATGTTGTCGGTCGAAACGAAACTCTTAAAAATGATCCAACCTCTCAAACGAGTTGCCGACAGCCAAGGTTCTCAAAATTTTAATTTATAGCATCGGAGAGGTATAAAATATGTACCGGTCAAAAACTATATCTGGGATTATTGTGTTTTACTTGGTAACAATCCTAGCATGTTGTCGGTCGAAATGAAGCTCTTAAGAGCGATCCAAGCTCTCCAATGAGTTGCCGGTAGCCAAACTTCTCTTAATTGCGATCTAAAGCATCGGGGAAGTACCAAATCTGTACCGGTCAAATATTCAAACCGAGAGTATTACGATTCATTTGGTAATTATCCTTGCATGTGGTCAATTGAAGTAAAACTCTTAAAAATGATCCAACCTTTTAAACAAGTTGTCAGTACCCAAATATCTCAAAATTGTTATCTACAATATCGAAAAGGTAAAAAATTTGTACCGTTTAAAAATTCAAACTAGAAGTATTAAGATTCACTTGGTTGTTATCCTTGCATGTTGTTGGTCAAAGTGAAGCACATAAATACCATTCAACCTCTATAACGAGTAGCCGGTAGCCAAGCTTCTTAGAATTACGATCTAAACTATCGGAGAAATACGAAATCCGTATCGGTCTAAAATTTAAACTGGGAGTATTGCGATTCACTTGGCAAGTCTTAAAAATTATCCAACTTTTCAAACGATTTGCCAGCAGTCAAGTTTCTCTGAATTGCGATCTAAAGTATCGGAGAGGTAGGAAATCCGTAACGGTCAAAAATTAAAACCGGGATTATTGTGATTTATTTGGTAACTATCCTAGCATGTTGTTGGTCGAAACGATACTCTTAAATAGGATTTAACCTCTCAAAGGATTTGCCGATAGCCAAGCTTCTCAGAATTGCAATCTAAAGCACAGGAGAGGTACGAAATCTGTACCGGTCAAAATCTCAAACTGGGAGTATTGCGATTCAATTGGTAACTATCCATGCATTTGGTCGGTCAAAACAAAACTTTTAAGAAAGATCCAACCTCTGAAACGAGTTGCCAGTTGATAAGGTTCTCAGATTTACGATCTAAAGAATGTGAGAAGCGCGAAATCTGTACCGGTCAAAAATTTAAACCGGGTGTATTGCGATTCACTTGGTAACTATCCTAGTATGTTTTTGGTCAAAGAAAACTGGGAGTATTACGATTCATTTGGTAGTTATCCTTGCATATTAACGGTTGAAATAAACTCCAAAAAGCGGTCCAACCACTAAAACGAGTTGCGCGCAGCCAAGCTTCTCTGAATTGGAATCTAAAGCATCAAAGAGGTCAAAATCCATAACGGTCATCAATTCAAATCGGGAGTATTACGATTTATTTGGGAATAATCCTCGTATGTTTTCGGGCGATACGAAACTCTTTAAAACGATCCAACCTCTAAAACGATTTGCCGGTAGCCAAGCTTCTCTGAATTGCGATCTAAAGCATCGAAGAGGTACGAAATCCGTACCGGTCAAAAATTTAAACCGGGAGTATTGTAATTCATTTGGTAGTTATCCTTGCATGTTAGCGGTCAAAGTGAAACTCATAAAAGCGATCCAACCACTAAAACGAGTTGTCGGTAGCAAAGCTTCTCAGAATTGGGATTTAAAGCATCGAAGAGGTACGAAATCTGTATCGGTCAAAAATTTAAATCGGGAGTATTGAGATTCATTTGGTAACTATCCAAACATGTTTTTGGTCAAAATGAAATCTTAAAAATGATCCAACCTCTCTAACGAGTTGCCGGAAGCCAAGTTTCTCATAATTGTGATCTATAGCATCGGAGGTACAATATCTGTACCGATAAAAAATTCAAACCGGGAGTATTGCGATTCACTTGGTAACAATCCTGCCATGTTATCGGCCAAAACGAAACTCTTAAAAGTGATCCAACCTCTAAAACAAGTTGATGGCAGCCAAGCTTCTCGGAATTGTGATCTATAGAATCGGAGAGGTACAAAATCAGTACCTGTAAAAAAATTTAGCCGGGAGTATTGGGTATCATATGGTAACAGTCCCAGCATGTTGTCGGTTGATACAAAACTCTTAAAACTGATCCAACCTCTCAAACGTGTTGCCGGCAGCCAAGCTTCTTATAATTGTGATCTATAGCATCGCAAAGGTACAGAATCAGTACCGGTCAAAAATTCTAACCGGGAGTATTGCGTATCATATGGTAACAAAACCTAGCATGTTGTCGATCGAAACCAAACTCTTAAAAGTGATCCAACCTCTCAAACGAGTTGCTGGTAGCCAAGCTTCACATAATTGCGATCTAAAACATCGAAGAGGTACGAAATCCGTACCGATCAAATGTTCAAACCGAGAGTATTGCGATTCAGTTGGTAACTATCCTTGCATGTGGTGGGTTGAAGTGAAACTCTTAAAAATGACCCAACCATTCAAACTAGTTGCTAGTACCCAAGTTTCTCAAAATTGTGATCAAAAGCATCGGAAAGGTATAAAATACGTGTCGTTCAAAATTTTGGATTGGGATTATAAAGATTTATTTGGTAGCTATATTGCATGTTGTTGGTTGAAGTGAAACTAATAAATACTATTCAATCACAAAAATGAGTTGCCGGTAGCCAAGCTTCTTTGTATAGCGATCTAAACATCGGAGAGGTACAAAATCAGTAACGGTAAAAATTCAAATCGGGAGTATTGTGATTCATTTGGTAACTATCCTTGCAAGTTGTTCGTTGAAACAAAACTCTCTAAAATGATCTAACCTCTCAAACGATTTGCCAGTAGCCAAGCTTCTCAGAATTGTGATCTAAAGCATCAGAGAAGTACGAAATCCGTACTAGTCAAAAATTCAAACCGGGAGTATTGCGATTCAATTGGTAACTATCTTTACATGTTGTTAGTCGATACAAAACTCTTGAAAATGATCCAACCTCTCAAACGAGTTGTCGGTCTCAAAATTATGATCTAATGAATGAGAGAGGTACGAAATCCGTAACGGTCAAAAATTCAAACCGGGATTATTGCGATTCACTTGGTAACTAACCTTGCATGTTGTCGGTAGAAGCAAAACTGATAAAAACGATCCAACCTCTCAAACGAGTTACCGGTTGCCATGGTTCTCAGAATTGCGATCTAAAGAAAGGGAGAGGTACGAAATCCGTAACGGTCATAAATTTAAATCGGGAGTATTGCGATTCACTTTGTAACTATCCTAGAATGTTGTCGGCCGAAACAAAATCTTAAAAATGATCCAACCTCTCAAACGAGTTGCTGGTAGCCAAGCTTCTCAGAATTGAGATTAATAACATCGGAGAGGTACAATATCCATACAGGTCATAAATTCAACCTAAGAGTATTGCGATTCACTTAGTAACTCTTAAAAATTATCTATCATTTCAAACGAGCTACCGGTAGCCAAGCTTCTCAGAATTTTGATCTATAGCAACGGAGAGGTACAACATCCGCAACGGTCAAAACGTCAAACTGGGATTATTGTGATTCATTTGGTAACTATCCTTGTATGTTGCTGGTCAAAACGAAGCTCTTGAAAATGATCCAACCTCTCGAACGAGTTAACGGCAGCCAAGCTTCTTTAAATCCGTATCGTTCAAAATCCAGACCGAGATTATTGCGATTCACTTGGTAACTATCCTAGTATGTTGTCGGTCGAAACAATATCAAAAAAATGATCTAACCTCTCAAATGAGTTGCTGATAGCCAAGCTTCTCAAAATTGCGATCAATAGCATCAGAGAGGTATAATATCTGTACCGGTCAAAAATTAAAATTGGGAGTATTGTGATTTAATTGGCAACAATTCAAGCATGTTGTCGGCCGAAACGAAACTCTTAAAAGTGATCCAACATCTCAAACGAGTTGCTAGTAGCCAAGCTTCTCAAAATTGTGATCTAAAGCATCGGAGATGTACAAAATCTATACCGGTCAAATATTTAAGATGAGAGTTTTGCGATTCATTTGGTAACTATCCTTGCATGTGGTCAGTCAAAGTCAAACTCTTAAAATGATTCAACCTCTCAAACCAGTTGCCAGTACCAAAATATCTCTGAATTGCGATCTAAAGTATCAGAAAGGTACGAAATCCGTGTCATTCAAAAATTCAAATTTGGAGTATTGCGATTCATTTGGTAACTATCCAAACATTTTTTCGATCGAAACGAAGCTCTTAAAAATGATCCAACCTCTCAAACGAGTTATCAGTAACCAAGCTTCTCAGAATTGTGATCTATAGCATCGGAGAGGTACAAAATCTGTACCGGTTAAAAATTCTAACCGGGAGTATTGCGTATCACTTGGGTAACAATCCTAGCATGTTGTCGGTCGAGACGAAACTCTTAAAAGTGATCCAACCTCTCAAACGAGTTATTGGTAGCCATACTTCCCAGAATTGCGATCTAAAGCATCGGAGAGGTACGAAATCCATACCATTCAAATATTCAAACCGAGAGTATTGCGATTCATTTGGTAACTATCCTTGCATGTGGTGGGTCATGGAGAAACTCTTAAAAATGATCCAACTTTTCAAACGAGTTGCCAGTACCCTAATTTCTCAAAATTGCGATCTAAAGAATTGGAAAGGTACAAAATCCGTGTCGTTCAAAGATTCAAACTGGGAGTATTAAGATTTATTTGGTAGCTATACTTGCATGTTATCAGTCAAAGTTAAACTCTTAAATACCATTCAACCTCTAAAATGAGTTGCCGATAGCCAAGCTTCTCAGAATTACGATCTAAAGCATCGGGGAGGTGCAAAAACCGTAACGGTAAAAAATTCAAACCGAGAGAATTATGATTCATTTAGTAACTATCCTAGCATGTTATTGGTCGAAATAAAGCTCTTTAAAATGATCCAACCTCTCAAGAAATTTGTCGGTAGCTAAGCTTCTCTGAATTACGATCTAAAGCATCGGAGAGGTACGAAATCCGTACCGGTCTAAAATTCAAACTGGGAGAATTGCGATTCAATTGATAACTATTCTTGCGTGTTATTGGTCAATACAAAACTCTTATAAATGATCCAACCTCTCAAACGAGTTGTCGGTTGCCATGGTTCTCTTAATTACGATCTAAAGAATGAGAGTGGCACGATATCTGTACCGATCAAAAATTTAAACCGGGAGTATTGCGATTCACTTGGTAACTATCCTAGCATGATTTCGGTCGAAATGAACTGGGAGTATTATGATTCATTTGGTAGTTATCCTTGCATGTTAACGGCCAAAGTGAAACTCTTAAAAATGATCTAACCTCTAAAACAAGTTGCAGGTAACCAAGCTTCTCAGAATTGTGATCTAAAAATTTAAAGAGGTACGAAATCCGTACCGGTCAAAAATTTAAACCAGGAGTATTACGATTCATTTGGTAACTATCCTAGCATGCCGAAGCTTTTAAAAATGATACAGCCTCTCGAACGAGTTACCGGTAGCCAAGCTTCTAAAAATTATGATCTAAAGCATCTGAGAGGTACAAAATCCGTACCGTTCAAAAATACTAACCGGGATTATTATGATTCATTTGGTAACTATCTTAGCATGTTGTCGGCCGAAATAAATCTTAAAAATTATTAAACCTCTCAAACGAGTTGCCGATATCCAAGCTTCTCATAATTGCGAAATATAACATCGGAGAGGTACAATATCCGTAATGGTCAAAAATTCAAACTGGAAGTATTGCGATTCACTTGGATATGATCCTAACATGTTGTTTGCCGAAACGAAACTCTTAAAAGTGATCCAACCTCTCAAACGAGTTGGTGGTCGCCAAGCTTCTCAAAATTACGATCAAAAGCATCGGAGAGGTACGAAATTCGTACCGATTTAATATTCAAACCGAGAGTATTGCGATTTACTTAGTAACTATCCTTGCATGTGGTTGGTCGAAGTGAAACTCATAAAATTGATTTAACCTCTCAAATGAGTTGCTAGTACCCAAATATCTCATAATTGCGATCTAAAGCATTGGAAAGGTACGAAATTCGTGTCGTTCAAAAATTCAAACCGGGTGTATTGCCAAAACTTTTAAAAGTGATTTAACCTCTCAAGCGATTTTCCTGTAGCCAACCTTCTCAGAATTGCGATCTAAAGCATCGGAGAGGTATGAAATCTGTACCGATCGAACTTTTAAACTGGGATTATTCTGATTCATTTGGTAACTATTTTAGCATGTTGTCGATCGAAACAAAACTCTAAAAAAGGATCCAATCTCTCAATCGTCTTGCCAGTAGCCAAACATCTCAAAATTACAATCTAAAGCATCGGAGAGGTACAAAATCCGTATCGAAAAAAAGTCAAACTGGAAGTATTGCGATTCATTTGGTAACTATCCTTGGGTATTGTCGGTCAAAACAAAACTCATAAAAGTTATCCAACCTCTCAAACGAATTGCCAATACCCAAAAATCTCAAATTTGCGATATAAAGCATCGGAGCAATTCAAAATCCGTACCGATCAAAAATTTAAACTGGGAGTATTACGATTCATTTGGTAACTATCCTAACATGTTGTCGGTCGAAATGAAACTCTTTAAAATGTTCCGACCTCTCGAGCGAGTTGTCAGTACCCAAAATTTTCATAATTGTGATCTAAAGCATAGCATGTTGTCATTCAAAACGAAACACTTAAAAATGATTTAACCTCTTAAACGAGTTGCCGTTAGCCAAACTTCTTAGAATTGTAATTTATAGTATTGAAGTGGTACAAAATCTGTGCAGGTATAATATTAAAACCGGGAGTATTGCAATTCATTTTGTAACTATCTTAGCATGTTGTCAGTCGAAACAAAAATCTTAAAAATGATTCAACCTCCCAAACGAGTTGCTAGTAGCCAAGTTTCTCGAAAATTATGATCTAAAGCATCGGAGAAGTACAAAATTCGTACCGTTCAAAAATTCAAACCGGTAGTATTGCAATTCATTTGGTAATTATCCTAACATGTTATTAGCCAAAATGAAACCTTTAAAAGCGCTCCAACGTCTCAAAAGAGTTACTGGTAGCCAAGCTTCTCAAAATTGCTACCTAAAGCATCAGAGTAGTACAAAATCCGTACAGGTCAAATATTCAAAGCGGGAGTATTGCGATTCACTTGGTAATAATCTTAGCATGTTTTCGGTCGAAACTAAAATCTTAAAAATGATCCATCCTTCCAAATGAGTTGCCAGCAGACAAGTATCTTAGAATTGTAATCTAAAGCATCGAAGAGGTACAAAATCTGTACCGTTCAAAAATTCAAACCGGTAGTATTACAATTCATTTGGTAACTATCCTAGCATATTGTCGGTCAAAAATAAACTCTTAAGCAAGTACAAGGTTGGGACAAACCTCAAGGACACAAGAGGGAAGCAAACCAGAAGCAAAGAAATGAATAAAGTAGCAATCAAAAATTGGAAATAACATATGTCTTGCCATCTGCGTCATCTTTGACTTTTTGCTTTAAATCTTTAGAAAATTCAGTTGGTCTGACTTCTTCAAACCCCAACTCCCATCTCATTTTGGATAACACCTAGGCAGGTATGTTAGCCTCTTTATGAATTTGATTAATGCAAAACCACTCCAGCCATCCAATAAACCTTATAATTTCAATCACAATAGCTTTACACTACCAATCTGGTTTAATTTGTTTTGTAAGAATACTAACCGTCATTGCTGACATACTATTAATTTATGTATGGAGTTTGTTATGCTTAACAACTAGCTCTAGCCCTGCTTTGATGCTGAAGAGCTCATGATAAAGCAACAATTTGGTAATGGTTCTTCCAGCACACGCGGCAACTATTCTACCTTTGTCGATTATAAGGATAGCTCCATACCCTCCCAATGTACTCCTAGCATAGTTGATCATACACACTGAGTGAGCCGACATCTTCCAGGTGCAATAAGATATTATAAGAACTGCCCAGTTAATTCGATGACCACAAGTCGCTGCATGAAATCTGTTATCCATTGTGTCCATCAGCTTCCTTTCTAAGTAGGCAAGCTTGAGTTTAACATCACTGAGAATGGTCTTGAGAATCCCAGGTGCTTAAGTTTGTATATTATTGAACACTCTGCTGCTTCTTCCCCTCCATAAGTGATGGATAAAATAATTAATACTAAGCTTCAATATGATAGCTTTGAGAGAGCTACCTGTTGTGTGACATGTCATCCATTAGATCTCTTCATTAAAACCCAAAAGTATTTCTATTAAACCTCAATTTGTGGAGCAACTGCTTCCAGATCCACTTAGCATAGAAACATTTAAAGAACATGTGAATTTAAGTCTCTTCATCTCTCCAGCAAAACAAGCAATTTGTTTGGTCCACCAACCCCCAACTCTTCAACTTAGACTGGGTTTTTTAAGCTCCTTTAAACTTTAGCCAAGAAATAAAGCTATGACTGGGGATGTAATCTCCAAATCAGATCATTTGAGCAAACTTCCATATCGGGTTGTGGAGTTGTAACTCTTCATAGCTACTCTTCATGGTGAAATCTTTACTTGTGCTGGCTTTCCAAATAACTTCATCTTCTCCGCTATTGTCTATCTCTACTCTATCCAGGCCATCCCAAATATCATAGAGAATATGAGTATGATGTTCTAAAATTTGCCATCTCCCATTAATTAAGAAATTGCTAACATGAGTATCTTTGAACAATAAGGAATCATATCTCATCTCAACTAAAAATCTATCGCTCAAAACCTCAAGAGGATGTCACGGATCTTTCCAAAAATAAGTGCAGTTCCCTTTTCCAATTTTGTAGTGAATAAGCTTAACAGCTTCATCTCTCACTTTTAATATATGTCTCCACGGCCATGAGTATTCCGATTCATTTGCTAACAATCCAAGCATGTTTTCGGTCGAAACAAAACTCTTAAAAATGATCCAACCTCTCAAACGAGTTACCGGGAGCCAAGCTTCTCAGAATTACTATCTAAACCATCGTATAGGTACGAAATTCGTACCGTTCAAAATTTTAAGCCGAGAGTATTGTGATTCATTTGGAAACAATCCTAGCATGTTGTCAGTCGAAACGAAATCTTTAAAACGATTCAATCTCTCGAACGAGTTGTCGGTAGCCAGGCTTCTCAGAATTGTGATCAAAAGCATCGCAGAGGTACGAAATCCGTACTGGTCAAAAATTCAAACCGGTAGTATTGCGATTCATTTGATAACTATACTAGCATGTTGTCGATCGAAACGAAACTCTTAAAAATGATCCAATCTCCCAAACGAGTTGCTGGTAGCCAAGATTTTCTGAATTGTGATTTAAAGCATCAGAGTGGTACAAAATCCGTATAAGCCAAATATTCAAAACGGGAGTATTACGATTCATTTGGTCACTATCCTAGCATGTTGTCGATCGAAATGACACTCTTAAAACTAATCTAACCCCTCAAACAAGTTACCGCTAGACAAGCTTCATAAAATTGTGATCTAAAGCATCGAAGAAGTACAAAATCCGTACCGGTCAAAAATTCAAACTAGGATTATTGCGATTCATTTGGGAACTAGCCTAGCAAGTTGTCGGCCGAAAGAAAACTCTTAAAAAAGATCTAACCTCTCAAACGAGTTACCGGTAGCCAAGCTTTTCAAATTTGCGATCTAAAGCATCGGATAGGTACAAAATTTGTACCGGTCAAAAATTCAAACTGGGATTATTGTGATTCATTTGGTAACTATCCTAGCATGTTGTCGGTCAAAATGAAACTCTTAAAAATGATTTAACCTCTTAAAAAGAGTTACTGATAGCCAAGCTTCACAAAATTGCGATATAAAGCATCGGGGTGGTACAAAATCCGTACATCTTAAATATTCAAACTGAGAATATTGTGGTTCATTTGGTAACTATCCTGGCATGTTGTCAGTAGAAACAAAAATCTTTAAAATGATCCAACCTCCCAAACGAGTTGGCGATAGTCAAGTTTCTCAAATTATAATCTAAATCATTAGAGAGGTACGAAATCCGAACAGGTTAAAAATTTAAACCGGAAGTATTACAAATCATTTGGTAACTATCCTAGCATGTTTTCACTCAAAAATAAACTCTTAACCATGATCCAACCTTTGAAATGTGTTAGCGCTAGCGAAACTTATCGAAATTGCGTTCTAAAGCATCGGAGAGGTACAAAATCCGTATCGGTCAAAATTTCAAACTTGGAGTATTTGTGATTTATTTGGTAACTATCCTAACATGTTGTCGGTTGAAACAAAACTCTTTAGAATGATTCAATCTCTCATGTAAGTTACCGGAAGTCAAGTTTTTTTAAATTGTAATCTAAAGCAACGGAGAGCTCGAAATCTGTACCAGTCAAAATTCAAACCGAAATGTATTGCAAAACATTTGGTAACTATCTTAGCATGTTATCGGTCGAAAAGAAACTCATAACCCCAATACAACCTTTAGAACGAGTTATCGCTAACCAAACTTTAAAAAATTGCATTCTAAAGTATTGAAAGGTACGAAATCCATACCGGTCAAAAATTCAAAATGGAAGTAGGAGTATTGCGATTCATTTGCTAACTATCCATGTAGTAGCCTACTCGCATCATTTTAGCTATAATCAAACACTTGAAGGCTATATCGAAGCCTTCCTAAAGATCAGAAGCCCAGTAAGACGATAGCTGTGTCCAGGAAGCCTTCCGAGATTAATCAAACACTCGAAGGAACCGTCGAAGCTAACCACTGTAGGCGAAGATAGATGAGCAACGCATGAACGCCGTATTAGTACAAAAAATACTTTGACCATGGTTGTACATGGTCAAAGGAAGACACATCAGGCAGCCCGATCATTAGATAAAACAGATAAACAAGCAGCTCGACAACTACAGTGCCAGGTCCAACTGCCACAGTGCTAGATCCAACAACCACAATATCAGAACCAATAGTTACAGTATCATAATCGACAGCTACAGTGTCATAACCGACTCTAGGTACAAGTCAGTTGTCCCAGGAGGATATTCATGTAACTTGACCCCCCATGGTGACTCAGCCCTTTCTATATCCTATAAATAGGGTGAAAAGGCTAGAAAATCTTTCCCAATAAACCTTAAAGGTTTACCTTCGAATACCCTATAACAACCCAGTTCTCAATACTTTGACTACTCTACATATATAACATTACTCTTAAAAATCCTCACCAGAGGTCGTGGATTACCCATTATAGGCCTCCACGCAAGTGTATAATCTCTATAGTAGGTCTTGTTATTATTGATTGCATGCATGAATCTCCCTGGTTAAAGATAAAACTCATAGTGTAAGAGACAGCTTCCCCTCTCGCGAAGCTAGCCCTCCACATTTGGCGCCGTCTGTGCTATCCCACCCTACCAGCCTTCCCTTGCCCTTTTTCCTTTTTCTTTTTCTAATCCTAGAAGACACCTTCAATGGCCCCCACCCTCCATTCTACTTCCACCCTTGCCGGCAACTGCGCTGATGAAGTGGTCGCTCAGCTCGCCCTTCTTACCCAACAATTCACTCACGCTGAGGAGCGACATCAAAATCAGTTACACCAGGAGCACGAAAAACACTGACAAGAGGTCAAAGATGAATGGCAATGCCATTTAGATGATGCAAACATACAATATCGTGCCCTCAACGATCTACGCAATACGGTTCGCAAGTTGCAGCGACTTTAGACTCAAGACGCCCCTCCGCCGTCTCGAGCACCTGCCCCATCGCGTGTTTTCGCCCGTACCTGGCTTGGGTCCCAACCACATATTGACGTACCCTTGGTCCATCTTGGCACCGAGGGTGCTCCCCCAACATTCTACCTACTGGTTCAATCCACCTTGGCATACATCCTATAGAGGATTTGTTCGATTCTACTCTTCGTACTACCATTTACCCCAAACGCCGCCCTGCTCAAGAATGTCTCAGGGAGAGCAGCGCTGAGCAAACGCCGAACATTCGGTCTTATCCCCAACGACTAAAAAGATCCCCCCTCCCTCGTCCTGTCGATCCTACACAGCAGGAACTCGACCACAAAATCCACACTGCCATCCGCATCAGTGCGAGCCCCATACCAAACTCTTAGAGTCAGTTAAACAACCCCTTCTGCCCCAAACTCCTCGCTATCGAGGTGCCTCCAAATTTTTACGCCCCCAAAATTAGCAAATGACGCAATACTGACCCTCAATCCCACATCCTCAAATTCCAGAATGCCCTAAGCCTATACTCTACGACTGACCACCTGTTGTGTCAACTGTTTCCAACCAGCCTCACCAACAGCCCTCTCAGATGGTATCATAGCCTCCCTAATGGTTTGATCTAAAGCTTCAAACAACTTTTGACCCTTTTCATCGCCTGGTTCACCTTCAACAAAGATCGCGAGGTCCGAGTCGATGCCCTCTTCAACTTCCGCAAATCCCCCAATGAAACCCTTGAAGCCTTCACCAAGTGGTTTCTCAATGAGTCACGCAAGATCGAAAACCTCAACTGTGCGAATGTTGTGCTCGCCTATTCTAACACTTTGCCGAATAACAGCCGCGTCAAGGAGTACATCCTGCTTACAAACCGCAAACCCTTGGGGGGATGTTATCCAAAGTTAATGGATACATCGACCTCGAGCGCCTCCAAGAGTCAAATTTCGAGGGGCAAGCTTCGACCACCAATCATAATAAACCTCAACAACCTTCTACACCTATGATCACTCCTACCTCACAGGAGACTGAGAGCCACAAACGCCCCCACACCGACGATACTATCACCGGGGCCCCCAAAAAATGATCGAAGTCGGTCCTCCCCAAGCTTACTACTCCCATTAGCACTCTTCTACCGAAGATTCAAGCCGACCATATCTGGCGTACCCCCTATCCCATCGAGGTCAAAGAAGGTGAACCATACTGCCAGAATTATAAATGTATCTGCCATCACACCAATAAATGATACGCTCTACAGCACTCTCTCGAAATAATTCTTAAGGCAGGTCGTCTACATCAATATGTCGTTAACCTTCCTAGCTACCTCAACGGGTCATACCCTAAGCCTCAACCCGCCCCAGTTGTCGACCCAGCCGAAGTTTACATTTACCAACTTCATCTCATTGAAGTTAATAATATCGACAGCGGCTATTCTAAAAGCAAGTGCAAGCGTGTCGAAGAATGCTGCAAACTCACTTACCAGGAGAAGCTACCCGCCCTTCTGCCAGAATCAAGCCAATACCATCAACCCGAGGGTATCTCATTTATCGATTGTGACACGTCGCATGTCTGTTTCCCCCATTCCGACCCATTAGTCATTATGATTAAGTTTAAACACCTCATCTTCCATACCATGCTCATCGATATGGGCAGTACAGCTGACGTACTGTTCCTTCAGACTATTCGAGCCATGCAGAAAACATACCACATCACACTGACTAATGTCAAACTCAAAGGCTTCAACGGCGCTACTGAAGTCGTTGTCAGTCATATTAGTATCCCTGTCACTACAGGACCAGTTACACTCCAAACCAGCTTTCTTGTTATCGACAAGAAATCCAAATATCTTGGCATCCTTGGTCGCGGCTGGCTCTATGCTATGAGAGCCATACCTTCGAATTAACACCAAACCCTTAGTTTTACTACCTCCTGTAGTACGTGGAACTAAAAAGGTTCCCAACGCCTTGCCCGCTCATGCTAGCACCCGGAGATCGATCAAACCTGAAAACTTGTCAAACAATCATAGCAATCAATGTCTATCTCTACCCCCGTACATTCGATGCCAGCTACCATACCCATTGAACCTATTTTCTATATCGAACTTGATGGTCCTAGTCGAGGTATATTCATTGGTACTTTTCTAGATAAGGCTGAAAGCCTCGAACTCGCCGACTTCCTTCAAGCAAATAAAGACGTCTTCGTTTGGACATTCCATGAGATGCCCGGTGTCGACCCCACTTTAGCATGTCATCGACTCGACCTCATTCCTTACTCTGCAGTAGTGAAGCAGAAGAAGCGCATGTTGGCCTCACGGCTTTGCGAAGCTATAAACCTCGAAGTCGATAAAAATTTTACAGTCAGTTTTATCAGAGAAGTCAAATATGTCGACTGGATATCAGACATTGTTGATGTTTCCAAGAAGAACGGCAAGATCAAAATCTGTGTTGGCTTCTCAGACCTCAATAAACACACACCGAAGGATAGCTTCCCCTCCCGATCATTTCAGTACTCCTGGATGCCACAACCTGACATGAGCGACTATTGATGATGGACGCGGATTTGGGTTACAATCAGGTACCCCTCCTCCCCAAGGATCAACTTATAACTTCTTTTATTACTGAATCCAACATCGAGAAACCAGTATACTTTATCAGCAAAACTTTGATACCCACAGAGACTCGATATACCAAGCTCGAGCGACTGCTCCTTACACTTGTTTACTCAAACCATACTTTCAAACTCACCCCATACGTGCTATCACAGGTTACCCCCTTCGAGAAGTACTCATCAAGAAAGAAAAATCTAGATGGGTATAGCATTGGTCTGTTTATCTTGGTGAACACTACATCACATTTGAGAAACAAATATCCTAAAAAGGCCGAGCAGTCGCAGATTTCCTCGCCGACTTCCCGGTCGAAGACATCGACTGGGAGGAACATGAAGATGATCTACCCGAAGACCAACCCGAACAGAACGACCCTTAGAACCTTAACACAGGTTGGCGCTTTTTACAGATGGATACGTTGGACATAACGGTTCAGGGATCGGTGTTGTACTGGTTACCCCCACCAATGATCGAATTGAACAAGCCGTCAAGTTAAACTTCAAATATTCCAACAACAAGGCTGAGTATGAAGCCTTGATCCATGACCTCGACCTCGCACTCGAAATTGGTGTTCCCAAACTTGTAGTATTTGTAGACTTTCAACTTATTCAGAGGCAGTACACCGGTGAAAATTAGACCAACGGTCGCATGGCTAAGTATGCTGCACTTGTCCGTCAGCGCAATGATCATTTCCCTAAAGAATCTTCCATCACACATTAACCTCGAGGCGAAAATAGACATGCCGATGACTTTGCCTATATAGCAGCCATGTTAGACCAATCTGAATCTTGAACACTCCATAACGAGGTACTCGAACGCCCAAGTATCGACCAGATGGAAGTCAATGCCATCAATACAGAGGGCGAGAGTTTCAATCCCGACGACTGGCGAACACCATTTCTTGCCTACTTCTACAGTTTTGCCCTCCCTGATGACCCCAAAGCTAAACGTACGTTATTGGAAAATTGTCGCAGATGCACCATCCTCAAAAATGAGTTACATCATAAATCCCCAAACGGCGTCCACCTCTGGTGCATCTCTCACAACGAAGCCAATACCATTCTTGCCAAACTCAACGAAGGTACCTGCGGAGTTTACACTACTGGCCGATCTATGGCCCTTCGAGCCATATTCTAAGGTTTATTCTAGCCCAATATGAAGAAGCAAGCTAAAGAGTACGCCAAGCACTGTAACAAATGCCAAAGTCACTCCCGCGACATCCATATCCCTTTACAAGACCTCCATTACAGTCCAATCTCTTGGCTATTCAAGCGGTGGGCCATCGATCTCGTGGGTATTTTTCCCAAAGCATTAGGTAGTCAAGAAAATATTCTTGTGGCTACAGATTACTTTACTAAATGGGTCAAAGCTGTGCCTTTATGTGGAACCAGAGAAGAAGAAGTCATCAAGTTTTTATGGGAAAATATCATTACACGCTTCGGCTGCCTTCACATGATCCGATGTGATAATGGTCCTCAGTTCGTTGGGAATATAGTCCATAATTTCCTTAAGAAGTACAACATCATCTTCTCACTCTCAACACCTTACTACCCCTAGGGGAATGGTCAGGTCGAAGCAATCAATAAAACTATAGTTGACGGTCTTAAGAAGCAGGTCGATGAGAAGAAAGGACGCTGGGTTCAGGAACTATAACATGTACTCTAAGCTTATCGAACAACACCACGAAAGGTGACGGGCTGCACACCTTTCCTTATAGCCTATGGTACCGAAGCTATTCTACCTACTAAATTTGAAGTGCCAACACGCAACCCCAACCTCCCAAATGAAGATAATGAGTTTGAACTCAGATACAATATATTATGGATCGACGAGACTAGGGACCAAGCCATCGCAAACCTCAGGCGTTACCATCTCTCTCTCTAAAAGTCATACAACAAAAGAGTTCGGCCACGCAGTTCTAATATTGGAGATTTGGTACTTTGGCGAGTCACACCCTCTTCGAAGCCTCATAATACTGGAAAGATAGCCAAATCTTGGGAAGGACCTTATGTCGTGTATGAAAAAACTGACAAAGGTTCCTAGTATCTGATGACAGAAGCGGAAGAATGTCTACCCAATCTATAATGGCTAAATTCCGTAAGCTTAAAATTGCTTGGAATTTGCTACTACACCAATGAACCTGTGACAATATTCTAATGGAAAGTAAGAAATGAAACAGATGATTTTAGCGTGGAAAACCTTTAAATAGGTAAAAAACCACAACCTCGTGGGGAAATTTTTTGTTGAAAGTATCTTTATTGCTTGAGGCGGATATCTTATTAAAAATGTTCTCAAAAAATAGAAATGCTTGAATCTTGTAACTAAGAAGTTATGATGATTATCGAGAATTTAGAACAAGTAGTTTCTAGGTGATCTCTTCTATATTTTTTCTCCTCCTCTGTCTCTTCTGGAGCTTTTTCTTTATATAAGCCTTCTCTGCAGTTCTTCATCGTATTGGGGCACATTCTCTGAATAATGTGGTGAGTGGCGGTTGTCTGAGTAACTGACGAGTTCGTATGAGATAGGTGTCTTTGACTGGATATGGTTTTTCAGCTTAACTTCGACCCATATTTTTAACCAGTTCGTAGGATAGGTTAGAATGTTGGCTGGGGAATTGTGTTAAAAAGACATGAGTTTGAGATGGAGGTAATTCGAACTAAGTGAGCTCGACTTTGGGTGAGATCGAGGGATAGGTCCCTACAATCACCCCCTCGCAACCAAAGTCACGAGTGGCTTTGGTTAAGAAAAAACCAACTTGTAATCTTGGTTGAAATTTTTGATAATTGAAATGGAATAATGATGGTATTGACTGTGTGGAACTTACGCGTGATATGGGAAATGATGTGTATTTAATTAGGATGTTGATACTGATGTATGTAACCGTTATGATTCAAAAAGTTACATCTGTAATGAATGATGACGCTTGGTAAAACGTATCTGCACATTAAATGTAGGGTTATATAAATGATACCTGCATCGGATTTTGAAAGCATAGCACGTTTGTCCTTTGTAAAATTTTCTGAAAAATAAAAAATATTTAACAATGGTGAAGACTCGCAGTATGGTTCTTGAAGAGAGGATTGCTTCTGAAATACAGCGGTTGAAGTTGAAATACTTTGGTGACCAATCCTTAGAAATGTCAATACCCGCTCTTGTTCCTCCGACGTATCAAGGCATGTCAGAAGATGAAGCGATTGAAGCTGAGGAAGAGTTCTACTGCAAGTGGAAGTTTTATGCCATTGTCTTGACATGCGAGGATCGGTGGGCCTGTCTTCGTACCCTTACAAAAGATAGGGTTAGGGCTCTATATGCAGGGATAGGCATAACTGCGGGGTAGTTAGGCTAATTTCTTATATTATCATGGATTCTAAGGTCGGGCCCTCTTCATCTCTACCAACTCTTCGGCGGTGACGGTTTCAGAGGAGGGGGTAATGGTAGTGGACGAGGGAGGCAACCAATGAGAATCTGCTTCTGCATTTCCATCACGTTTTGGCACTCAGAAGACCTTTAGTTTGAGAATTTGGTTTTAGCACTGAGTTTACTACTTGCATAGTTTCCATTTGAAGCTCGATTAGACTTTAACCAAACTCATACGAGGGAAGCTCTCTGTTGGTTCCAATTTCTGATTTTTATCAGGGTGAAAGATCACTGAAGTAAGAAGAACTAGAGGAGTTGATGCGTAAGCGCGCCTAAATTACCTGTGACTGAGATTGATGTACTAAAAAACTTGTTATCTGTAAAATCGTATGTAATGTTTTTTATATGAATAAAAAGTTATCATTCAATTACTTGTGTCATGTAGATAGAAAATGTCTCTTCAAATCGAACCGAATTATGTGGGATGTACGAAATGAATAGGAGTTTATAAGTATTGAAAACACTATTTTTGTAGGGCTCAAACTGAGATAAATACGTGCTGACATTGACATTGCGATGTAGGTAAGATTTTGTTTTGTATTTAAATATGTGGGGGAGAAAAAATATAGTAAATATCTAACACAGAATTTCGAGTTACTACAGGTTGATAGAAATACAACTCTTGGTAGCATAAGCTCAACTAGGATAAATAAAGTAATGTATGTACTGGAGTGAAGAGATAAATTTAAATAGTCTATTTCAAGATTTTTGGGGTTTTCTATTACGAGAATAAGATAAAAATCACGTTTTAAGGGGAAAGTGTGTAAAAATGTATAAATAAGGGTAGGATGATCTGTGAAAATGGAGAAGATATTAGGATGGTACGGACTTGATCTCAGAGGATTCGTCATACCGCAGAAGGACGTCTGGCTATAAAGACTGCTGAAGTGCGGGAGAGGATTTTTGGTGTGCGTGGCTATGATGCCGAGTTGCCAGTGAGGGAGTATAAGCCCAAAGGATTGGATATAAGGAGTAAGGAACTTGAGTATGCCTGTTATTTCTATGAGGTGTACTTTTATGAATTGGTGAGGGATTCGGTAGATCGAGAAGAGATGATTGGTTTAATTGCTGAAGTGGAGATTGAATTTGAAGATCTGAGGACAGACGAATAATGTATTGGATGTTATCGTCCAGGTTATTAAGGTTGTTCTAGATACTGTATAAAGTGTTTATCATAAGTAAATATAAGTTTGTTGAATGTAACATAAATGATGTAAATTAATCGGATACTCTATAGTTGTCAATGCCATTTTGAGATTGTCGTGGCAAATAATTTTGAATAATTTTGAAATTTTTCTCAGCTTTGAAAATGATGTCATTATCACTATAAGTATGATAAATTTTCTCAGCTTTGGAAATGCAGAACCTTCTAGTTTTGTTTTGTATGCAAAACTGTAGAAATCTGATATCGTATAGAGTGAGTCATCATAAGTGTGGGAAGGTCAGGAAAAGATATGGAAACAGGAGAGAAAAATAGGTTAAAATATGAAGGGAGGGGTAATGATGGAAAGGCAGTTTTATTGAAAAGGTACAAGACGTCTGATATGGATAGTGGAAAGGACACCTCGTGCGAGGCGCAATAACTACCAGCCGCTAGAGAGAGAAATGATAAATAGTGCTTCTTCATTGCCATTCAAACGTTTTTCAACTTCTAAAAATTTGGAGAGCATAGAGAGAGCGACGCAAAAAGATTGTCGGGGATTTGATAAGGAGTTATCTGGAGGTGATCAACGGTCGATGGGAGCGAAAGACACTGGATCACGCAGGTGGCTATACAGCAGCGTCATGAGAGAAGGATTTGGCGCTACTGCAGATTTTTATTCGGACACTGAAGGTTAGTAGAAACGTATGCAGTATATATGTGTTTGTGCAAATCGTAATTGTTTTTTTAAGCAAATCTTTAAAATAACTATTTATGGCAATCTATGTAATTTTGACATAAACACAGAATATACTAAAGATATATGTTGTACGTAAATGATCGATGTATTCAAAATAATGATAGATACCTGGTCCTATATGTAGGTCGAGCGTGAGGGGTAATTGTGTAGGGTTGAAAACTTGCCTGTAGAATTTGTTAAAATGGATAATTCACCTGTTAACGAGGTGTCGACCTCTGGTCAGCAAATAAAGTCTGATAGTGAGGTTGAAATAGGATTGGAATAATTCCCAGGTTTTCCTGGCCAATTAATATCCTGTCCTCTAGGTTCTGATGTCTTTAAAAAAAATTGTAAGGCTAAGGCGGCTGCAGGAGGGACGTGGGGTAACTGTGTAGAATATATCGGTAGGCAGTTTAGGGGTTGTACGGTAGTGATGTGGGAAGAAGATTTTTATCTATTGGCTGACTTAGAATTGGAAAAACGAGATCGGGGTATAGATGAATCGATCACGTTAAAATATTTTGATGGGGGTGTTTGGAGTGACCTTCCAGAGGGAACTTTGTGTTACCTGTCTCAATTAAAGTATGGGTTGAGCCTTCCCCTTACCAATTTGGCGAAATAGATTATGAATACGATTGGGGCCTGTCCTGTTCAATTGAACGGGAATATATGGGAGGTAATAACTGCTTGTGATCATCTTAATGAAAAATGGGAAAATGAGGGGAAAGTGAGGAGGAAAACCCCTGAGGACATTTTGCAGTTTTATGGGGTGAAGAATTAAAAGGCCAGTGGTGGGACATATTTCTGTGCGAGCGCAACTCGATGTCGCTTCTTCGATTTGAATTTAGCAAGTCGGACCTGGAATGACAGCGTCATATGGGTGAAGCATAACATAGATCGAGGGAACTGTATGGCCTCCATGGAAACCGATTTGGGCCCTCGACCTGCTGACCTGATAGAGAGGGCTAAAGTTGTTATAATCCATGAACTGAATGTTCGATCTCTTGTTGGCATTTAGAGAAATGAATATCAAAATAAAAGATCTAGAGACCGGGCTGGTCTGGGAAAGAAGGAATTCTATAGCCTTGATGTCTGCGCGAGCGGAGCTGTAGTTAAGATCGGAATAAGTCTTTCAACTTGTATAGGATGTAGATAAAGATTGAAAAAAATTTCTAGTAGCTTTAGGAAAGTAACACTAATATAGTACATCAAAAAGTTCAACGCCCTTTATATAAAGAATCATATCGAAAGCAGGCACCTTCGAATTCGCAATATATCTCATGGAGCGCTTATCTGATAATGTACCACAACCTTTTAGTCTAAATTTATTTGCACGCCAAATATGTTTGAAATCATATATAATTTTTGAAATGAGATATATATATATATATATGCAATATATATGCATATTGATGGTGTTCAGAATCGAAATGAATTAATATTTTTATATCGTACAGGTCGAATTGGATTCAGCTCGCTCACGTGAGGACGATGTACTCCAATGTAACCGGGAATTTGCGGAGGAGTTTGATAGGATGAGGGAGGTGAATGAGAATAGAGAAGATCAACACGTAAAGGTGCTTTTTAAACTTGTGGAAGCAACCCAGGCTATTTCCGAACTCATTCATAAGGTTGAAGAGAAAGACACAGAAATAGATAAGAGGCTAAAAAACCTAGTAGAGATAACAGAGCACACTGCGAAGCTTCAAAGATGAGTTGACACGTTGATCATTAAGGGAAAGCAGGCTGACATGGCTCAATACCGTTTCCATATCTTAGTAAGATCGGGGGGACAATTTCGCTCTGATCTTAAGAATTGTAGAAACGGGTTGGAGCGACTGAAATAAAAAATGGTTAAAAAAGACAACGAGCTGAGAGTAGTACGAGAAAATCTATCAGCTTCGGAAGACGCGGACGAACACTTGCAAATAGCCCTACCTGCCAAGGATATGGAGTTTCGGGAAAAACAACGTAGGTGTAATAATTTAAATGAGAGGGTAGCACGATTGAAGACCCAACAGTCCCAAGCCATCCCGCGTGCCAAGAAAGTCGAGGCTTGAGAGCGCTCAAGGGGAAGTAGAAATGAGGCTATGGCTCCTCTAGTCTAAGGGGATATAGTAAGTCACTCAGGTTGAATTAGAGAGTTAGAGTGTGATGTGTCTCGCATTCAAGGGCATGTCTAGAGAGGAAATGCAAACTTAAGGGAATGTCAGCCGAAGTTAGATGCTACTCTTATCAGGGAGAAGTCCCTGGAAGGGTAAATTAGGGAAAATGTATTATTGATGAAGTGGAAAGAAGAATTATTAAAGAATATTTCGGCTAGGGAAGAGTTGAACGCATAAATTATGAGACTTCCAGTCCCATGTTGTGGACCTAGAGGCCATGAACCTGGCTGAATCAGCTAAATATATATATAAAAAATTGGAAGGGAATGTATCTCATGATGCTAAAGTCGGTATGGAAATGACTCATCTGAAGAATTTGAATGCTAGATTGGAGTCACGCCTTGAGAAGGTGAGAACGATATTTGCGAGGATGGTCATATCTGATGCGTCACGCTCAGACCTTCTAAAGTTGATTGCTGCGTATTTTGTAGAGGAAGTAAAAAGACTTGAGTTAGACCGAGAGACCTTGCTCAAAAGTCTGTTGGATAAGGGAAGCATTTGCGAAGTTAACATAGATCGAGGGAACTGTATGGCCTCTATTGAAACCGATTTGGGCCCTCGACCTGCTGTCCTGATAGAGAGGGGTAGAGTTGCTGTAATCCGTGAACTGAATGTTCGATCTCTTGTAGGCACTTAGAGAAATGAGCCTCAGAATAAAATATCTAGGGACTGGGCTGGTCTGGGAAAGAAAGAACTCTACAGCCTTGCTGTCTGTGCGAGCGAAGCTATAGTTTAGATCGGAATAGGTCTTTCGACTTGTATAGGATGTAGATGCAGATTGAAATTTTTTGCTAGTAGCTTTAGAAAAGTAACACTAATATAGTACATAGAAAAATGAAATGCTATTTATATAAAGTATCATATCGAAAGCATGTCCCTTTGACTTCACAATATACCTCTTGGAGCGCTTATCTGATAATGTACCCTGACCTTTTAGTCTTAAAGTTTTTGCACACCTCAAATGTTAGAAATCATATATAATTTTAAAAAAGAGATATATATATATAATATATATATATATATTAATAAATATATATAAATATCTATATATATAACTCGAATTGGATTCAACTCGTACGCGTGTGGACGATGTACTCCATTGTAACCGGGAATTTGCAGAAATGTTTGATAAGATGAGGGAGGTGAATGTGAATAGAGAAGATCAACACGCAAAGGTGAATTTTAAACTTGTGGAGGCAACCCAGGCTGTTTCTGACCTCACTCATAAGGTCGAAGAGAAAGGCACAGAAATAGATAAGGGGCTAAAAAGGCTAGTAGAGATAATAGAGAGCACGCCGCAAAGCTTTAAAGTCGGGATGACACGCTGATCCTTAAGGGTAAGAAGGCTGACCTGGCTCAATACTTTTTCCATATCTTTAAAAGATCAGGGGAACAATTTCGATCTAATCTTCAGAATTGTAAAAACGAGCTGGAGCGACTGAAACAGAAAATGGTTGAAAAAGACAACAAGCTGAGAGTAGTTTAAGAAAATCTATCAGCTTCGGAAGACGCAGCCGAAAACATGCATATAGCCCTACCTTCCAAGAATATGGAGTTTCGGGAAATGTAACGAAGTTGAAATGATTTAAATAATAGGGTGGCACAATTGATGACCGAACTGGCCCAAGCCATCGCGCGTGCCACGAATGCTGAGGCTAGAGAGCTCTCAAGGGGAAGTAGAAATGAGGCTAAAGCTCCTCTAGTCCATGGGGAAATAGTAAGTCACTCAGGCTGAATTAGAGGGCTGGAGAGTGATGTGTCTCGCATTCAAGGGCATGTCCAGAGAGGAAATGTAAACTTAAGGGAATGCCAGCCGAAGTTAGATGCTACTCTTATCAGGGAGAAGGCCCTGGAAGGGTAAATCAGGGAAAAGGAATTGTTGATGAAGTGGAAAGATGAATTATTAAAGGATATTTTGGCTAGGGAAGTGTAGAACGCAAAAATTAAGAGACTTTGATCCCAGGTAGTGGACCTAGAGGCCATAGACCTGGCTGAATCAGCTAAATATATATAAAAAAAATTAGAAGAGAATGTAGCTCATGATTCTAAAGTCGATATGGAAATGACTCATCAGAAAAATTTGTATGCTAGATTGGAGTCACGCCTTGAGAAGGTGTCAATGATATTTGCGAGGATGGTCGTACCTGATGCATCAAGCTCAGACCTTCTAAAGTCGATTGTTGCGTATTTGGTAGAGGAAGCTAAAAGACTTGAGATAAAGCGAGATACCTTGTTCAAAAGTCTGTCGGATAAGGGATGCATTTGTGGAGTTAACATAGATCAAGGGAACTGTATGGCCTCCATGGAAACTAATTTGGGCCCTCGACCTGCTGACCTGATAAAGAGGGGTAGAGTTGCTGTAATCCATGAACTGAATGTTTGATCTCTTTTAGGCACTTAGAGAAATGAATATCATAATAAAAGATCTAGAGATTGGGCTGGTCTGAGAAAGAAAGAATTCTACAGCCCTGATGTCTGCGCGAGCGGAGCTGTAGTTAAGATCAGAATAGGTCTTTCAACTGGTATAGGATGTAGATACATATTGGAAATTTTTTCTAGTAGCTTTAGGAAAGTAACACTAATATAGTATATAGAAAAGTTTAACGCCCTTTATATAAAGTATCATATTGAAAGCATGTATCTTAGACTTTGCAATATACCTCATGGAGCGCTTATCTGATAATGAACCCCAACCTTTTAGTCTAAAAGTATTTGCACGCCAAATATGTTTGAAATCATATATAATTTTATGAAATGAGATATATATATGGAAAATATATATATATAGGTATGCAATATATATGCATATTGATGGTGTTCAGAATTGAAATGTATTAATATCTTTATATCGTACAGGCCGAATTGGATTCAACCCGCTCGCATGAGGACGATGTACTCCAATGTAACCGGGAATTTGCGGAGGAGTTTGATAGGATGAGGGAGGTGAATGAGAATAGAGATGATCAACACGTAAAGGTACTTTTTAAACTTGTGGAGGCAACCCAGGCTGCTTCCGACCTTACTCATAAGGTCGAAGAGAAAGACGTTGTAATAAATAGTGGGCTAAAAAACCAAGCAGAGATAACAGAGCATACTACGAAGCTTCAAAGTCGGGTTGACACATTAATCATTAAGGGTAAGGAGGCAGACACGGCTCAATACCGTTGCCATATCTTAGTAATATCGGGGGTGCAATTTCGATCTGATCTTCAGAATTGTAGAAACGAGCTGAAGCGACTGAAATAAAAAATGGTTGAAAAAGACAAATAGTTGAGAGTAGTACGAGAAAATCTATCAGCTTCGGAAGACGCAGCCGAACACATACATATAACTCTACCTGCCAAGGATATGGAGTTTCGGGAAATACAACGTAGGCGTAATGATTTAAAAGAGAGGGTAGTACGATTGAAAACCCAACTGGCCCAAGCCATCCCGCGTGCCAAGAAAGCCGAAGCTTGAGATCCCCCAAGGGGAAGTTAAAATAAGGCTAAGGCTCCTCTAGTCTAAGGGGATGTAGTAAGTCACTCAGGTTGAATTAGAGAGCTGGAAAGTGATATGTCTCGCATTCAAGGGCATGTCCAGAGAGGAAATGCAAACTTAAGGGAATGCCAGCCGAAGTTAGATGCTACTTTTATCAGGGAGAAGGCCCTGGAAGGGAAAATCAAGGAAAATGAATTGTTGATGAAGTGGAAAGAAGAATTATTAAAGGATATTTCGGCTAGGGAAGAGTTGAACGCAGAAATTAAGAGACTTCGAGCCCAGGTAGTGGACATAGAGGCCATGAACCTGGTTGAATCAGCTAAATATATATATAAAAAATATGAAGGGAATGTTTCAAATGATGCCAAAGTCGATATGGAAATGACTCATCCGAAGAATTTGTATGCTAGATTGGAGTCATGCCTTAAGAAGGTGAGAATGATATTTGCGAGGATGGTCGTACCTGATGCGTTAAGCTCAGACCTCCTACAGTCGATTGTTGCGTATTTTGTAGAGGAAGTAAAAAATCTTGAGATAAAATGAGATATCTTGTTTAAAAGTTTGTCGGATAAGGGATGCATTTGCGAAGTTAACATAGATCGAGATAACTGTATGGCCTCCATGGAATCCGATTTGGGCCCTCGACCTGCTGACCTAGTAGAGATGGGTAGAGTTGCTGTAATCCGAGAACTGAATGTTCGATCTCTTGTAGGCACTTAGGGAAATGAGTCTCAAAATAAAAGATCTAGAGACCGGGCAGGTCTGGAAAAGACAGACCTCTACAGCCTTGCAGTCTGCACGAGCGGAGCTGTAGCTTAGATCGAAATAGGTCTTTCGACTTGTATAAGATGTAGATGCAGATTGAAATTTTTTTCTAGTAGCTTTAGGAATGTAACACTAATATAGTACATTGAAAAATTAAATGCTCTTTATATAAAGTATCATATCGAAAGCATGTCCCTTAGACTTTGCAATATACCTCATAGAGCGCTTATCTGATAATGTACCTCGACCTTTTAGTCTAAAAGTATTTGTACGCCGCAAATGATAGAAATCATATATACTTTTAGAAAAGAGATATATATATATATATATATATATATATATTAATATCTTTATATATAACTCGAATTGGATTCAACTCGTACGCGTGAGGACGATATACTCCAATGTAACCGGGAATTTGCATAAGTGTTGGATAAGATTAGGGCTGTGAATGTGAATAGAGAAGATCAACACGTAAAGGTGAATTTTAAACTTGTGGAGGCAACCCAGGCTGTTTCTGACCTCACTCATAAGGTTAAAGAGAAAGACACCGAAACAGACAAGGGGCTAAAAAAGCTAGCAGAGATAACAGAGAGTACGCCGCAAAGAATTAAAGTCGGAATGACACGTTGATCATTAAGGGTAAGTAGGCTGACCTGACTCAATACCGTTTCCATATCTTTGAAAGATCAGGGATAAAATTTCGATCTAATCTTCATAATTGTAAAAATGTGCTGGAGCGACTAAAATAGAAAATGGTTGAAAAAGACAACGAGCTGAGAGTAGTTTGAGAAACCCTATCTGCTTCGGAAGACGCGGCCGAAAACATGCATATAGCCATACCTGCCAAAGATATGGAGTTTCGAAAATGTAACGAAGTTGAAATGATTTAAATGAGAGGGTGGCACAATTAGAGAGCTAGAGAGTGATGTGTCCCACATTAGAGAGCTAGAGAGTGATGTGTCCCGCATTCAAGGGAATATCCAGAGAGGAAATGCAAACTTAAGTAAATTCCAGCCAAAGATTGATGCTACTCTTATCAGGGAGAAGGCCTTGGAAGGGTAAATCAGGGAAAAGGAATTGTTGATGAAGTGGAAAGATGAATTATTAAAGGATATTTCGGCTAGAGGAGAGTAGAACGCAAAAATTAAGAGACTTCGAGCCCTGGTAGTGGACCTAGAGGCCATAAACCTGGCTGAATCAGTTAAATATATAAAAAAAATTGGAAGGGAATATAGCTCATGATGCTAAAGTCGATATGGAAATGACTCATCAGAAGAATTTGTATACTAGATTGGAGTCACGCCTTGAGAAACTCTGAACGATATTTGTGAGGATGGTCGTACCTGATGCATCACGCTCAGATCTTCTAAAGTTGATTATTGCGTATTTTGTAGAGGAAGTTAAAAGACTTGAGTTAGAAAGGGATACCTTGTTCAAAAGTATGTCGGATAAGGGATGCATTTGCGGAGTTAACATAAATCGAGGGAACTGTATGGCCTCCATGGAAACCGATTTGGGCCCTCGACCTGCTGACCTGATTGAGAGGGGTAGAGTTGCTATAATCCGTGAACTGAATGTATGATCTCTTGTAGGCACTTAGAGAAATGAGTCTCGGAATTAAAGATCTAGAGATCGGGCTGGTCTGGGAAGGACAGATCTCTACAGCCTTGCAGTCTGCGCGAGTGGAGCTGTAGGTAAGATCGGAAAAGGTCTTTCGACTTGTATAGGATGTAGATGCAGATTAAATTTTTTTTCTTGTAGCTTTAGGATAGTAACACTAATATAGTACATTGAAAAATTCAACACTCTTTATATAAAGTATCATAACGAAAGCATGTCCCTTTGGCTTCGCAATATACCTAATGGAGCGCTTATCTGATAATGTACCCCGACCTTTTAGTCAAAGGTATTTGCACACCAAAAATGTAAGAAATCATATATAATTTTAGAAATGAAATATATATATATATATATTTATTAATATATATATATAAGTCGAATTGGACTAAACTCGCTCACGTGAGGACGATGTAGTCCAATGTAACCAAGAATTTACAGAAGAGTTTTATAGGATGAGGGAGGTGAATGAGAACAGAGAATATCATCACGTAAAGGTGCATTTTAAACTTGTGAAGGCAACCCAGGCTGTTTCCGACCTCACTCATACGGTCGAATAGAAAGGCACCAAAATAGACAAGGGGCTTAAAAAGCTAGCAGAGATAACAAAGAGCACGCCGTGAAGCTTTAAAGTCAGGATGATGCGTTGATCATTAAGGGGAAGTAGGCTAACATGGCTCAATACCGTTTCAATATCATAAAAAGATGAGGGGGTCAATTTCGATCTGATTTTCAGAATTGTAGAAACGAGCTGGAGCGACTGAAAAAGAAAATGGTTAAAAAAGACAACAAGCTGAGAGTAGTTCGAGAAAATCTATCAGCTTCGTAAGACGCGGCCGAAAACTTGCATATAGCCCTACCTGCCAAGGATATGGAGTTTCGGGAAATGTATCGAAGGTAAAATGATTTAAATAAATGGGTGGCACAATTGAAGACCGAACTGGCCCAAGCCATCGCGCGTGCCAAGAATATCGAGGCTAGAAAGCGTTCAAAGGGAAGCAAAAATGAGGTTAAGGCTTCTCTAGTCCAAGGGGATGTATTCTGTCACTCAGGTCAAATTAGAGAGCTGGAGAGTTTTGTGTCTCGTATTCAGGGGAATGTCCAGAGAAGAAATGCAAACCTTAGGGAATGCCAGCAGAAGTTTGATGCTACTCTTATCAGGGAGAAGGTCCTGGAAGAGGTAATTAGGGCAAAAGAAATGTTGATGAAGAGGAAAGATTAAATACTAAAGGATATTTCCAATAGGGAAGAGTTGAACGCCGAAATCAAGAGACTTCGAGCCCAGGTAGTGGACCCAGAGGCCATGAACCAGGCTGAATAAGATAAATATAAAAAAAAATTAGAAGAGAATGTAGCTCATGATGTTAAAGTTGATATGGAAATGACTCATCAGAAAAATTTGTATGCTAGATTAGAGTCATGTCCTGAGAAGGTGAGAACGATATTTACAAGGAAGGTCGTACCTGATGCGTCACGCTCAGACCTTCTAAAGTCGATTGTTGCATATTTTCTTGGGGAAGTAAAAAAACTTGAGTTAGAACAAGATATCTTGTTCAAAATTATGTCAGATAAGAGATTCATTTGCAGAGTTAGCATAGATCGAGGGAACTGTATGGCCTACATGGAAGCCGATTTTGGCCCTCGACCTGCTGACCTAATAGAGAGAGGTAGAGTTGTTGTAATCCGTGAACTGAATGTTTGATCACTTGTAGGCACTTAGAGAAATAAGTCTCAAAATAAAAGATCTAGAGACCGGGCTGATCTGGGAAAGAAAGACCTCTATAGGCTTGCTGTCTGCGCGAGCAGAACTGAAGGTTAGATCGGAATAGTTCTTTCGACTTGTATAGGATGTAGATGCAGATTGAAAATTTTTCTAGTAGCTTTAGGAAAGTAACACTAATATAGTACATAAAAAAATTCAACGCTCTATATATAAAGTATCATAACGAAAGTATGTCCCTTAGATTTCGCAATATACCTAATGGAACGCTTATCTGTTAATGTACCCTGACCTTTTAATCAAAAGTATTTGCACCCCAAAAATGTTAGAAATCATATATATAAGTCGAATTGGATTCTACTCGCTCGCGTGAGGATGATGTACTCCAATGTAACCGGGAATCTGCAGAGGAGTTTGATAGGATGAGGGATGTGAATGTAAACAGAGAAGATCAACACGTAAAGGTTCATTTTAAACTTGTGGTGGCAACCCAGGCTATTTCCGACCTCACTCATAAGGTAGAAGAGAAAGACACTGAAATAAATAAGGGGATTAAAAAGCTAGCAGAGATAACGGAGAGCACGCCGCGAAGCTTTATAGTCGGGATGAGACATTTATCATTAAGGGTAAGCAGGCATACATGGCTCAATACCGTTTCCATATCTTAGAAAGATCGGGGGGACAATTTCGATCTGATCTTCAGAATTGTAGAAATGAGCTGGAGCGACTGAAATAAAAAAGGTCGGAAAAGACAACGAACTGAGAGTTGTACAAGAAAATCTATCAACTTTGAAAGTCACGGCCGAACACTACCATATAGCCCACCGGCCAAGGATATGGAGATTTGAGAATTACAACGAAGGTGTTAAGATTTAAATGAGAGGGTAGCACAATGAAAACCAAACTGGCCCAAGCCATCGCGCGTACCAAGAAAGCCGAGGTTAGAGAGCGCTCAAGGGGAATTAGAAATGAGGCTAAGGCTCCTCCAGTCCAAGGGGATGTAGTCAGTCACTCAGGTTAAATTAGAGAGCTAGAGAGTGATGTGTCTCGCATTCAAGGGAATGTCCAGAGAGGAAATGCAAACTTAAGGGAATTCAGGCCGAAGTTAGATGTTATTCTTATCATGGAAAAGGCCCGGAAGGGTAAATTTGGGAAAAAGAATTGTTGATGAAGAAGAAAGAAGAATTATTAATGGATATTTCGGCTAGGGAAGAGTTAAACGCAGAAATTAAGAGACTTCGATCCCAGGTAGTGGACCTAGAGGCCATGAACCTGGCTGAATCAGCTAAATATATATATAAAAAATTGGAAGGGAATGTATCTCATGATGCTAAAGTCGATATGGAAATGACTCATCTGAAGAATTTGAATGCTAGATTGGAGTCACGCCTTGAGAAGGTGAGAACGATATTTGCGAGGATGGTCGTATCTGATGCGTCACGCTCAGACCTTCTAAAGTTGATTGTTGCGTATTTTGTAGAGGAAGTCAAAAGACTTGAGTTAGAACGAGAGACCTTGTTCAAAAGTCTGTCGGATAAGGGAAGCATTTGCGAAGTTAACATAGATCGAGGGAACTGTATGGCCTCTTTTGAAACCGATTTGGGCCCTCGACCTGCTGTCCTGATAGAGAGGGGTAGAGTTGCTGTAATCCGTGAACTGAATGTTTGATCTCCTGCAGGCACTTAGAGAAATGAGTCTCAGAATAAAAGATCTAGAGACCGGGCTGGTCTGGGAAAGAATGACCTCTGCTGCATTGATGTCTGCTCTAGCGGAGCTGAAGATTAAATCAGAATTGTTAATTCGACTTGTATAGGATCTAGATGTAGATTGAATTTTTTTTCTTGTAGCTTTAGGATAGTAACACTAATATAGTACATTGAAAAATTCAACGCTCTTTATAGAAAGTATCATAACGAAAGCATGTCCCTTTGGCTTCGCAATATACCTAATGGAGCTCTTATCTGATATTGTACCCCGACCTTTTATTCAAAAATATTTGCACGGTGAAAATGTTAAAAATTATATATAATTTTAGAAATGAGATATATATATATAAGTCGAATTGGATTCAACTCACTCGCGTGAGGACGATGTACTCCAATGTAACCGGGAATTTATAGTGGAGTTTGATAGGATGAGGGAGGTGAATGAGAACAGAGAAGATCAACACGTAAAGGCGTATTTTAAACTTGTGGAGGCAACCCAGGCTGTTTCTGACCTCACTCATAAGGTCGAAGAGAATGACACAGAAATAGACAAGGAGCTTATAAAGCTAGCAGTGATAACAGAGAGCAGGTCGCAAAGTATTTAAGTCGGGATGACACGTTGATAATTAAGAATAAGTAGGCAGTCATGGCTCAATACCGTTTCCATTTCTTAGAAAAATCCTGGGGACAATTTCGATCTGATCTTCAGAATTGTAGAAGCGAGCTGGAGCGACTGAAACAAAAAATTGTTAAAAAAGATAATGAGCTGAGAGTAGTATAAGAAAATCTATCAGCTTCGGTAGACACGACCGAACACTTGCATATAGCTCAGCCTGCCAAGGATATGGAGTTTCGGGAAATACAATGAAGGTGTAATGATTTAAATGAGTGGGTAGCACAATTGATGACCGAACTGGCCCAGGACATCGCGCGTGCCAAGAAAGTAGAGGCTAGAGAGAGCTCAATGGGAGGTAGAAATGAGGCTAAAGCTCCTCTAGTCCATGGGGAAATAGTAAGTCGCTCTGGTTGAATTAGAGGGCTGGAGAGTGATGTGTCTCGCATTCAAGGGCATGTCCAGAGAGGAAATGCAAACTTAAGGGAATGCCAGCCGAAGTTAGATGCTACTCTTATCAGGGAGAAGGCCCTGGAAGGGTAAATCAGGGAAAAGGAATTGTTGATGAAGTGGAAAGATGAATTATTAAAGGATATTTTGGCTAGGGAAGAGTAGAACGCAGAAATTAAGAGACTTCGATCCCAGGTAGTGGACCTAGAGGCCATGGACCTGGCTGAATCGGCTAAATATATAAAAAAAATTGGAAGAGAATGTAGCTCATGATGCTAAAGTAGATATGGAAATGACTCATCAGAAGAATTTGTATGTTAGATTAGAGTCACGCCTTGAGAAGGTGAGAATGATATTTGCGAGGATGGTCGTACCTGATGCGCCATGCTATGACCTTCTAAAGTCGATTGTTGGGTATTTTTTAAAGGAAGTAAAAAGACTTGAGTTTGAGCGAGATACCTTGTTCAAAAGTCTGTCGGATAAGGGATGCATTTGCGGAGTTAACATAGATCGAGGGAACTGTATGGCCTCCATGGAAACCGATTTTGGCCCTCGACCTGCTAACCTGATAGAGAGGGGTAGAGTTGCTGTAATCCGTGAAGTGAATGTTTGATCTCTTTTAAGAACTTAGAGAAATGAGTCTCAGAATAAATGATCTATAGACCGGGATGGTCTGGGAAAGAATGACCTCTACAGCCTTGTTGTCTGCGCGAACGAAGCTCTAGGTTAGATCGGAATAGGTCTTTCAACTTGTATAGAATTTTGATGCAGATTGATCTAGTAGCTTTAGGAAAGTAACACTAATATAGTACATAGAAAAATTTAATGCTCTTTATATAAAGTATCATATCGAAAGCATGTCCCTTAGACTTCGCATTATACCTCATGGAGCGCTTATCTGATAATGTACCCCGACCTTTTAGTCTAAAAGTATTTGCACGCTGTAAATGTTAGAAATCATATATAATTTTATAAATGAGATATATATATATATATATATATATATATATATATATATATATTAAATATTAATATATATATATATAAGTCGAATTGGATTCAGCTCGCTTGCATGAGAACGATGTACTCCAATATAATCAAGAATTTACAGATGAGTTTGATAGGATGAGGGAGGTAAATGAGAACAGAGAAGATCAACACGAAAAGGTGCATTTTAAACTTGTGGTGGCATCCCAGGCTGTTTCTGACCTCTCTCATAAGGTCGAAGAGAAAGACACCGAAATAGACAAGGGGCAAAAAAAGCTAGCAGAGATAACAGAGAGCACGCCGCGAAGCTTTAAAGTCGGGATGACACGTTGATCATTAAGGGTAAGCAGGCTGACATGGCCCAATAACGTTTCTCTATCTTAGAAAGATCGAAGGGGCAATTTCGATATGATCTTCAGAATTGTAGAAACGAGCTGGAGCAACTGAAATAAAAAATGGTTGTAAAAGACAACGAGCTGAGAGTAGTTTGTAAAAATCTATCAGCTTCGGAAGCTGTGGCCGAACAGTTGCTTATACCCTTACCTGCCGAAGATATGGAGTTTCATGAAATACAACGTAGGTGTAATGGTTTAAATGAGAGGGTGGCATGATTAAAGACCGAATTGGCCTAAGCCATCGCGCGTGCCAGGAATGCCGAGGCTTGATAGCGCTCAAGGGGAAGTAGAAATGGGGTTAAGGCTCCTCTAGTCCAAGGGGATGTAGTCAGTCTCTTAGGTTGAATTAGATAGGTGGAAAGTGATATGTCTCACATTCAGGGGAATGTCCTGATTGTAAATGCGAACTTTAGGGAATTCTAGCAGAAATTGGATGCTACTCTTATCAGGGAGAAGGTTCTAGAAGGGGAAATCAGGGCAAAGGAAATGTTGATGAAGAGGAAAGAAGAATTATTAAAGGATATTCCGACTAGGGAAGAATTGAACGCATAAATCAAGAGACTTCGAGCCCAGGTAGTGGATATGAGGCCATGAACCTTGCTAAATCAGTTAAATATATAATAAAAAAATTTAAGAGAATGTAGCTCATGACGCTAAAGTCGATATGGAAATGATTCATCAGAAGAATTTGTATGCTTGATTGGAGTCACACCTTGAGAAGGTGTGAGCAAAATTTACGAGGATGGTCGTACCTGATGCGTTAAGTTCAGACCATCTAAAGTCGATTGTTACATTTTTTGTTGAGGAAGTAAAAAAGACTTGAGTTAGAATGAGATACCTTGTTCAAAAGTTTGTCGGATAAGAGATGCATTTGCGGAGTTGATATAGATCGAGGGAACTGTATGGCCTCCATGGAAACTGTAATAGCTTATTTCGTACCTCGGACTTTGGTCTCGCCCTTGATCTCATCAGCCTACAGGAAGCACTACTAAAGACATCTTCAAACTTTCCCTAATTCGAGATATCACTTCCGACCTCTACAACTGAAGTCCGACCTACCAAATTTCCCCAATTTGAGATATCACTTTCGACCTCTGTACCAGAAGTTCGACCTGCGTAAGATACACAGTCATCAATAAAGCTGTTGTACAGCAACAAAGGCCGAAATGTTACATAACCTGGTCAAAGAATATCTCTCACAGTCACTTTGTAATGTCCATTATTAATGAACTTTATGGTGTTCAAACGGTCATAATATAGACCTATAAAAAGACCTGGAGGACTGCAGATGAAGGACAGAGCACTCTCCATAGAAAAGTTTTTATCCTATCATCTATATTCTCAAGACATTCATTATAATAGGCTAGTAATCAAAATAGGATTAACACTTTCTCAAAATCCTCAGGAGAGGTCATGGTTTTTAACCCATTCAGGGGATTTCTACGCTAAAATCATCTTATTGTCTATTGTTTATCATTCTTGAACATTCCAAATATATTTGGTGTAAAGGCTAAGTCCTCATATCGGAATTAGGCTATTACATTTGGCATCGTCTGTGGGAATGAAGTTCACAAACCTATTGTCTCAAACACCACTGATTACCTTTTTCTCAGAATGTTTCTTTTGGGTCAAAGCGCACCGATCGTCCAGGTGGAAGAAAATGTAGCTTTAGCATATTTGAGGGCCACTATGAACTCAGAAATAGAATGATGCGCAGCCCTTGAACAGCAACTCACGGGTGTTGATGTACTAAAAATATTACAAGGTCAGCAGGTTACCGCACAGAAGAACATGGTCGTACTACCTGAAGGGTCACAGATTTGTGTCCATGACAGAATAGGGCCTCCTACGAAGGGCGTTCATGCGGGAGGTGTGCTTCGATCTAACCGTCAACAACAGGATAAGGATCCCACCCCGATCAGAGAGATCCAACAGGAAGTAGATGGTGACCTAGCGAGAGCTAGACAGACTGAAAATCTACTTCGAAGAGTTTGAATCCCAGTGAAGGAACGTCTAAGTGAAGGGAGCGGTGACCACAACCCTAGAAAAGGGAGCGTCACACGACCAACCATCTCAGCCTCTTTCTCTTGAAGAGTTCTACTCATCTCCGCCCTCAATTTTTCTTCCGCCGTAATAGCCAATTTTTTGGCCTCTCGACTCAATCTTAGCTCAACAAGCAGTTGTTTATTTTCTACGCGTAATGTGTCATACTGGTTTTGTACAGCAACCAGATCAACCTATCACAACATATTACATTTATAATAATTCATCATAACAACAGAATACAAATAACAGTTCAAAAGTTTACATCAAGAACGTGGTATTTGAATAAATCAGATGCATCATTCCGTTCTAAACAGAAAGCACAAGTTACATTTCTCATCAAAACATTACGAAGAGCTAGTCACGGAAAAACAAGATCAATCTATTTATCACTTTTCTGCGCAGGAGACAGCCGTAGCTTGTCTCTCCTTTCCTTTCTACTCGACACCTGCACGTCTACCGGCGTGGCAAATGTCACGACCTTCTGTTGACGTTGTTTGCACCGGGTTTGGAATATCAGAGGCTCGCCTCTTCCTCTTCTGAGGACTCTCCCGCGGCCTCGGGCGGAAGGGGTCACCAGCGATTCCTCCTTTACCTCGACTAAACCACAGGTTCTCTACTTTGGAATTTTCCACTTCAAAATCCTTCCCTCACTCCTCAGCAAACTTCCTAAAGGCATACTCTGCTCTAACTAGTCCCCCCCCCATAAAACTCGGCAATGTTATCTATATGATGTTAATGCATTGTTCGAGCAGCACCTTTTGCTCGCGCGGGGCACAGATGCTCCATCAATTTCATTTGTGCTCCATGCAACCACTGACGTGGCTTTTTTAGTAGCACACCTAAAGACCTCATTTTGTCCTCTACCTTCATTTGAATAACCACTTCTTTTAACAGCCGCGTTGCTAAAAACATCTTTGCTCCATGTGCTGCGATAACTCATCCTGTAACCCCTTTACCTCACCCTCTAATTGCGTTTAAACTTCTATCTGCTCTTTTCTTATCCTGAAAATTACAATCCTCATAGCCCTCCGATCCTACATAAAGCCAAAGACATCAAATATAGGTTCTACATCACCCCATACAATAGTAATACCAGCCCGTGATGAGCATTTTTTTGCTTCTAAACTATGGCAATTGCGTGCTTCTTGAGCTAAAAACATAACTTAAGCTGGGTCTGGAACTATACCTCTCTCCTTCAACAGCTCTAGATAAGCCTCCTTTAATCCTCACTAACTATCTACTTCGACCTTTAAATACAGAGTCAAAACAAATAATATACTCTGACACCGTGCCTTATCACTCGGGTCTGAAAAACAAATCAACTCTTTGAGTTTTCGAACTACTACCTCCCTTTCTTCTTCCTTTCTTAACACTTCGTCTCTCTCCACTTTTATCTTAGCATATTTACATTGCAGGTCATATAACTCTCTAAAAGTTTTCTCTTAATTTAATTTAAATTGTCTTCTCCCGTATTCAGTTTTGTTAAGTACCTGTTGAATACGGGCCGCGGAGTCCCTTGCTTTACCCAGCAACTTTTCCAATTCGGAGTTCATTTTCTCAAATGCTCTATCTCCTACACATATTACAGATACCTTATTTTAATACCAAACATTCACAAAAAACATATTTTTAAATATTACTCAAAGGCAGTGTACGATTATATAAAGTATTATCACAATCTATGTCACGCAAACTAAAAAACAGAAGACAAGATACCACAGAACGCTGAAAGAGGCTTGCTAAATGTCTACCTTAAAAGGAATTTCAGTATTTTCCCCGGAGAAGGAACTGTTTCAGCACGTTCTAACAGAGGGTCCAAAGTCAGCTCAATAGTATGAACCACTTCTGTACTGCTTGGAGGAAGATGTACTTTCTCAGACACCACCACCCATCTGTTCCTCCTCAGTAGAAAGCTCAATCTCCATGTACCTACCATTCTGAGCCAAAGCTACATCATCAACACTCAACCCAAAATAGTAGTACAAGGTGATGAAGTGATCTCTTTCCACTAAAGCCGCCGCAACCGCATCGGACATGAGATTGTCATGCTTTAACAGCTCATTGTACTTTACTACAGCTGCAGTAGCATCTGCAGCCCTTCTCTCTCCAACTAAAGGTCACTCTCGAGCTCCTTCATACAACCTGACTGAGCCTCAAACTTTGTCGTCAAAGCATCAAACTCTAGGCTTCTCTTGCCCAGACATTGTATGGCCCCCTTTAGGATAGTTGACAGCTGCCAGCACAACAAAAATAGAAGAGTCAGCTCAAAATAATAATAAATTAGTTTGAAAGCAGCGGCAAGCACACAGTTTGTTAGAAAAACATACCGCGAACGTGTGCACGAGATACTCATCCTCGAACTTAAGTGCGTCTGTCCCGGCCATCTGATAGTATCTCCACTCCAACTATTGTATCTTGGCAGGAGCAAGAGGTTTTATCCAACCACTGTCCCTACCCACAGGAAGCTTCCTCTTCAGGCTCTTCTCAACATCCCCTAGCACAGACATGCCCACTTCATGTATTTTGGGCAGGTCACCAGCAGAAGGCTTTGCGAGTTCTTATTCTGTAGACACAGCCTCAACAGACGAACTACTTTGCTGCTCTAGCTTTCGAATTTTGCGAGTAAGCCGCTTGAGAGTTTGCGGCACAAAAGGTGGAGGACTAAGCAAGTCAGCCACGGTCTCAACAGCCTTCCCCTCGGCCATAGCTCGTTTCTCTTGAGCTCACTGAACTTTTAAACTATTGAATCTACTCATTTGTACCTTCAAATAAATAATTCACTGAGTAGCTCCGTGAGTTCATCCTGGTCGCGAGCAACACAATCGAACAGACTAGCTTTATCCAAAGCAGCCAACGGTTTGGGCTCTGCAGAAGAAAAGGAACAGAATATCAGGAATAAAGTATGCAGACATAGTTATCAATTATTCGAAGATTTGTCAACATTACTTACTCGGATTAATATATTTATGGTTCAGCTCAAGCGCTGGTTCATCTGGAACCTGCAAACAGCTGCCCTCAACCCACACAAGGTAGTCGTTCCATGGCCTACCCGAAGACTCAAAATCAAAGAATTTATGCCTAGCTGAATCACTATACAGGTAACCACTATTTCGATCCTCCATATACTTAAACTTATAAAATTTCAAAACATCTTTCGCTGCGAATTTATTTGCAGACCCCTCCTTGTAATAGCTTATTTCGTACCTCGGCTTAGGCCTCGCCCTCGATCTCATCAGCCTGCAGGAAATACTACTAAAGACGTTACCAAACTTTCCCTAGTTCGAGATATCACTTCTGACCTCTACAACAAAAGTCCAACCTGCCAAATTTCCCCAGTTCGAGATATCATTTTCAACCTCTACACCAAAAGTTTGACCTGTGTAAGATACACATTCGGCAATAGATCTATTGTACAGCAGCAAAGGCTGAAATATTACATAACCTGGTCAAAAAATATCTCACACTCACTTTGTAACGTCCATCATTAAGGGACTTTATGGTCTTCAAATGGTCATAATAGAGGCCTATAAAAAGACCTGGAGGACTGCAGATGAAGGACATAACACTCACCATAGAAAATTTCCTATCCTATCATCTTGTATTCTCAAGACGTTAATTGTAATAGACTAGCAATCGAAATAAGATCAATACTTTCTCAAAATCCTCAGGAGAGGTCGTGGTTCATAACCCATTCAGGGGTTTTCTATGCTAAAATTGTTTTATTGTCTATTGTCTGTCATTCTTGAACGTTCCAAATATATTTGGTATAAAGGCTAAGTCTGTATATAGGAATTAGGATATTACAGAAATCGATTTAGGCCCCAACCTGCTGACCTGATAGAGAGAGGTAGAGTTGTTGTAATCCGTAAACTGAATTTTTGACTTCTTACTGTAGGAGGAAGCACGACTGACATCCCATCAGCAGAAAAAAAATTCCTTGTAATATAAATTTAAACTGAAAAATAAATAGTATCTGTCGCAGACGTATTGAAATAGATGAAAGCTAGTATGACATTTGCCTTATCTTGTGTTTGGTGGGGCCTTTTATATAAAACAAGTTTTTACATTTGTTTCAATCCTAGAAATGGGTTGAGTTAAACCAAGTTGAAACTTGATTAAACTACAGAAATGTTGCAGACATATTGAAAGAGATGAAGGCTAGTATTACCTTTACCTTATCTTATGCCTGATAGAATCGTTGATAAGAAATAAGTTTCTACACTTGCTACAATCGCCGAGATTTAGTAGAGTCAGCCGTACCAAGTGTTATCCTTGATCTAGCCATTATAAATGACCCAAACAAGTTAAAGTAGATAAAGGCTTGTATTATCTTTGCCCTATCTTATGTTTGGTAGAGTCTTTGATATGAAACAAGTTTCTACACTTGCTACAATCACAGAGATTTAGTACAGTCAGCCGAACTAAGTGCTATCTATATCTAGCTGTTATAAATGACCCAAACAAGTTGAAGTAGATGAAGGTTAGTATTATCTTTGCCATATCTGATGTTTGGTAGAGTATTTGATATGAAACAAGTTTCTACACTTACTATAATTACAGAGATTAAGTACAGTCAGTCGAACCAAGTGTTATCTTTGATCTAACCGTTATAAATGGCCCAAACAAGTTGAAGAAGATGAAGGCTAGTATTATATTTGCCCTATCTAATGTTTGGTAGAGTCTACATAAGTAGAGAGATGTTGTGAAAAACTTAAAATTTCATTGACAAGTTCAGAATTTACTTTGGATGGAAATGAAAATCTCACTTTTGGAATTGAAAAACAAAATAACAAAAACGAGGAAAGGAAATTAAGTAGTAAGACGCTTAACGATAGTACCGTTTTAGTCACCTAGTATTCCCAGGATTTGAAATGGGGATTCCCTCTTCTGTCATGAGATAATATGATCCCAGACCTGAGAGACATGTGATAATGAATGGACCCTCCCAATTGTCGGCTAATTTTCTAGCGTGAGGCTCTTTGCGATGTTGAGGAATTTCTCTGAGGATGAGATCTTTGATTTGGAAGGCACGGCTTCTGACTTGGTTGTTGTACTATCTGGCAAGCATATAATGATATCAACCTAGGCTAGCGATGGCGCGTTCCCTAGTTTCCTCTATCATATTGAGGTTGTAAGCCAACTCGAGCTCATTTCCCTCATCAGTTAGCTCATGGTCACAAACTGGATGATGATATTCATAAGGAATGACGACCTCAGTGCCATAAGCTAGGAGGAATGGGGTACACCCAGTTAATTATTGGGGAGTGTTATGATAGGCCCATAGGACATGAGGAAGCTCACGAACCCAATTCCCTTATTTCTGTGAGTGAAGTCACTTTTTGAGTCTATCTACAAAAGTTTTGTTAGTGATTTCGGTTTGGCCATTGCCTTGAGGATAGTAAGGATTGGATGGTGAGTAGATGATATTACGGTGGTTTAGGAACGTTACGACTTCCTCTCCTAAAAATTGAGGCCCGTTATCGATACGAATTAGTTCTGACGTAAACGACAACCCTTTTGTTTCCGTGTGGAGTAAAAAGGATAGTTTTATTTCAGGAAAGTGTAATTATTGCTGGCTTTTCTTTTTGTTGCTTTGGTTTATTGTTAGCCTTCCTTGTGTGGATTGAGCTTGTTGGCTTTTGCCTTGGTCTGTAAATCTTTATCTTTTTTTATATATCATAGGGGTTAGTCCCCCAGCTTGCCTTTCAAAAAAAAAAAAGGGGGGTACCCAAACCGAGTGATTATGTGGTTTAAGATAAAAGAGATGACCTCTTCTTCTCTGGTTCGACATAGTAGAACTTCTTCTACCCATTTTGTAAAATAATCGGTAGCTACGAGTAGATAACGGCGGTTACCTGAAGAGTTAGGGAATTCACCGACGAGATCAAGTGCCCATCTTTTGAAAGGCCAACCTTGCTTGCATGGAGTTCAAGCGTAGGGGCGCGAATCATACGTCCATGCCTTTGGCAGCTGTCGCATCTACGGGAGTACTCCTCTACTTGCTTGCGTATGCCAGGCCAGAATACTCCTTGAGTGATAGCTTTATTTGTTAATGACCGACCTGCGGCATAAGAGCCACAAGTCCCTTCATGTAATTCGCGGAGTAGTTCATCTACTTTTAATTTGGAGAGGCACTTGAGGTAAGGCCCTGTGACAGACAAGTGGTGTAGCATACCATTTTGATTAGTGTAGCACTTCGAGTTGTTGATCAGCTGTCGACACTCATTTGGATCGGCTGGGAGTGGTTTGCTGCAATTGTTGTCGACACCGAGGTAGACAAAGAAAAGCTTTCGTCAATCGTCGGCTCACCCTTAATCACCCCCGGTGTTAATCGTGCATAAAGAAATGCGATTAATACTTGGGGTTGAAATGATTTTGATCTGAAGATATCAAGCTTCTGTACCCAAGACCCTAGCTAGATTTTCCAAGGAATCAGCGTGTCTGTTTTTACCTCGAGGAAGATAATCGAGAGTTGCTTTCGCAAACTTGTTCATCCTATCTACAACGAGGGCTACGCATTTTATCATCTTCCCATTCTTCTAGTATTGCTCTGAATTGTGGTAGACGGTGAGTAGTGAATCTGTGTAAACTGAGAGTTCGGGGACATCGAGCTCAAGAGCGAGGTCAAGTCCAAGAATGAGAGCTTCATACACTGTGACATTATTTGAGGCCTCAAAATCCAAGCGGATTGATTTCTCAATTCTGTCATTGGAAGGGGTAATCAAAATGATCTCGATTCCTGACCCTGCGGATCCTACTGATCCATCTATGAGAAGTCTCCACCCCGATCTAGTGATCCATTCAGTACATTCGTCGACTGGCTCGAGGGGTGAATCTGCGGGTGTTTCTCCAGTAGGGTCAGGGTCAGCTCCTCCCACTCGGGATCTTCCACTGGAAAATCTGTGAGAAAATCAGCAACGGCCTGACCTCTTTTGGAATGATGTTGTTCGAACTTGATATCATGTTCTCCTAAACTGATTGACTATTATTGCACTCTTCATGATTTTTCTTTCATGGATAGAACTTCCGGATGTGGAAAATCAGCAACGGCCTGACCTTTTTAAGAATGGCGTTGTTCAAACTTGATATCATGTTATCCCAAACTGACTGACCACTGTTGCACTCTTCTTAATTTTTCTTTCATGGATAGAACTTTCCGAAGTGGGTAGTTCGTTGCGACTTTGACTAAATGAGCTTAGAAGTAGTGCTTGAGTTTCTGTGAAGTGTAAACAAGAGTGAGAAGAAGTTTTTTAATTTTAGAGTACCTTGTTTCCACTGGTGTGAGGGTCCTACTGATGAAAAAGACTGATTTCTCTATTTTCCCTTCCAGGCGAATGAGAACCGAGCTGAGGGAAGTATCGGTGGCTGCTAGGTAGATAATCAGTTCATCATTATCTACTGAGGTGCTCATTATGGGAGACCTCCCCAAATAAGTTTTGAGATCCTGAAAAGCTCCTTCGAATTCTGGTGTCCATGTGACCTCTACATTTGGCTGAACTTTTCCTTATTTGGTACACCCACGGAGTAATAGGAATAGCCAATGGCAGCGGTCTGATGATTTAAAAACAAAATGGTTGATAGCGGCAATCTTGCCGGTAAGTTTTTGAACGCCTTTTGTTGTTTTAGGAGAGGGCAAGTCGAGGAGAGCCCGAATCTGATCTAGATCAGCCTCAATCCCCTTCTTGCTGATGAGGTGACCAAAAAATCTACCATAATGGACCCCTAATTAATATTTATCAGGGCTGAGACGCATCCTGTAAGATCAAAGAATGTTGAATATAGAGTTGAGATATGAGATGTGATTGGCTGACTAAACGCTCTTGCCCAAGAGATCGTCGAGATAGACTTCAATGACTTTCCCTAGGTGTGTTTTGAACATAGTAGTCATCAACCGTTGATATGTGGCACCCGCGTTCATGAGTTCGAAGGGCATGACTTTGTAATAATAAAGACCTCTTTCAGTGATGAAAGTTATCTTCTCTTGATCTTCTTTTAAAAGTGGAATTTAATTATACCCCGAAGCAGCGCCTATCATTGATAGGAGGTCATGGCCTGCTGTGGAATCGAGGATCTGATAAATATTGGGAAGAGGGAAACTGACCCTTGGAATATGTTTGTTTAGATCTGTGAAATCTACGTAAACTTGAACTTTTCCGTTCTTCTTTAAAACAGTGACAATGTTGGATATCCAGTCTGGATATTTGGCTTCTCGAATGAATCCCACTTTGATTAATTTCTCGATCTCGGTTAACTTAATCTCGAAAACGAGGTGAAAGTCGTTATTGTTTCTATTTGACCGCTGCGGCGTTGATATTGATAGCTAATTTGTGACAGGCCATGGCTGGATCGACCCAAGGCATTTCTTCTAAAGACGATGCAAATACGTCTCGATTGAGTTGTAGGAACTGAATAAGAGAATCTTTTTTGTGTTGAACCAGCTTAGGTCAAATAAAAGTACCTCTGCTAAGTCCATCATTGTTGATATATTTTGTGGGCTCCTCTGTGGATAGTTGATCGTTGAGGTGATCAGCTTCCTGTAATTGCTATGCCGTAAATCTGTCTGAAGTATCTAAAATAGCAGAGACGGTATTTTCACAAGCTTGAGAGAGCTTCTGGCTACCTCTGATCTCATAAATACTGTTGTCGTGTTTGAATCGGAGTGCTTGATGATAGGTGGAAGTGATTGCCTCCATGTTATGTCCCCAGCAGCGGCCCATAATCCTGAGATAACGAGATTTGGCATTGATGACAAAGAAAATGACGTCGATAGTGGTTGGTCCAGTGGTAATAGGTAAGATCATCTTGCTTACCCGTTCTTCCCTAAAATCGTTGAACCCACTGATATTGGTGTCACTCTGAATAACTCTATCGGCCAAACCCATCTTGTCGATCGTACTCTGAAAAAGAATCTCAATACCGCTTCCCGTATCGATCATCATTGTGTGCATGACAAACTTCTTCATCTTAAGTATTATGACTAATACATCATGATGTAGAAACTTGACATGGCTAGTATCACAATCTTCAAAGGAGATCCTGAGTCGGCGATTGCCCGACTCGGGAAGTAGCTTGGCTTCTTTGTCTTGAGGTGTGAGATCGCAGCATTCCGATAGTCTCCTACATTTTGATCAATTATAATTGGTGATCTGATTAATTTTGTTTATGTTACTGTGGTGCATATAGTAGAGATGCTTCTCCTGAGCTCGATCATTGACCTGAATAACTTCAAGCTACTTCTTATAGCTACCATCTTTGTATGACTTCAGATCGACAATGTATTCGAGCATCCGTCCCTCTTTAAAAATGTACTCAAGCAACCGCTGTAGAGCATAGAAATTATTAGTAGTATGTTGATTTACCTTATGATGCAGGCAATATGGTCGACTATCGATTGGTTTCAGTGGTTGAGAGACGCGGTAGAGTGGATCCTTTAATAGCAGTAGAAAAATTACGGAGATTCGGACGTTCAGTTTTGGTAGGATGGGTTTGTTTGGTGGACCGCCTTTCCGAGGGTAACCAGCGTTACCCTTGGTGCGCTTCTGATCTCCCTGTTCCTCCTTAGGTTTGCTGGCTTGATATGTTGATGGGACTTTGGTAGAGAGGACAGATTTAGTAGATTTTTGTCGCTCAGACATCATCCTCTTTAGGTCGACGTAACTGTTGACTTTGGTGATCATCTCCTCCAAGGTCGCTGGTTTGTTAAGGAAGATGTATTCTTTGGCCTTGCAGTCGAGCCAGAGAACATTGGTAAAAGCAGTAACAGCCATTTTCTGATCGAGGTTATCCACTTTTTGTACGGGCACTAAGAATTTCTTTGAGAAATCTTCGAGCTTCTCTCCATACGACTGTTTAAGACCGATAAGAGAATACAAGTTCTCCTCTTTGTCTCTGTTGTGAGCATATGTCTTGATGAACTATTTCTGCAGTTGATCAAATGTGTAGATGGAGTCCTCAGGGAGATAATGGAACCATTGAAGTAGTTCCTCCTATTGACTTGTGGCGAACATACGGCAGAGGATGTGGTTGAGATTGAAGTACAACCCCAATGAATCATGGTATTGTAAAATATGCTCCTTCGGGTCAGTACCTTTGTATTTGTAAATTTTTGGAGTATGGAAACCTTTTGGTATCTCCATATGGAATAGTTCCTTGGTAATCAGACTTCATTGTAACTTTGTAGTGTTGCCAGTAGTACCCATAACCTGTGCTTCGATCAACTCCTTAATCCGTTGGTCCATATGCTCTTTTGTGACGTAATGACGTGTTGGTTGAATTGCTGGATGAGCTAACTGTGGATGATGAGTGCCCGTACCTTCACTTAGATGATCTCGTACTGGAACTAGATATTGAGGTCACTGCTCTTTCTCCTAGCGGATGGGAATTCGGTAACCTCGACTGATTTCAGATTAAACTTCTCCCCCCCCCCAAATGTATGGAGGGTTGTGGTTAGTATTGTAGATTCCTAGAAATTGCTTTACTGGCGACTCCTCAAGGTCCTAATCTTTCTCTTGCTGAGACGCGAGAGGTCTCTAGAAGCTGATCGTGATCTATGGCTGGAGGAGCCTGCTAAATATTTTATAGAGCCTCTAGGGCAATCTGTATTGTTGTCATCTGATCTTCATGCCGTTTAAGTACTGTCAAACAAGCTTGTCGTTCTGTATCGAGCTCTTTTTCCTGGAGCTCCTGATCCTTTGTTAACTAAAGTTTGAGTTCGGTACATTTCTCTGTCTCAGCGTTGAGATTCGCCCATAACTCAGTGAGCTGCCCCGGCTCAATGGAAACTTTGATTTGAGTCCCTATAGTTAGTCGTCTGGAAGTAACCATGATTGAAAGTCGTAGTCAAATACTGCCTTAGGATATCGTAGAAATGCAATCCTTCCCACAGACGGTGCCAAATGTAATGGCCAAATTCCATAAGCTCAAAATAGCTTAGAACTCACTATCACACCAATGAACCTATAACAATATTCTAATGGAAAGTAAGAAATGAAACAGGTGATTTTAGGGTAGAAAACCTCTAAATAGGTAAAAAAACCACGACCTCGTGTGGAAGATTTTTGTTGAAAGTATCTTTATTGCTTGAGATGGATATCTTATTACAAATGCTCTCTAAAAATATAAATGCTTGAATCTTGTAACTAAGAAGTTTTGATGATTATCGAGAATCTAGAACAAGTAGTTTCTATGTGATCTCTTCTATATTTTTTCCCCTTCTATGTCTCTTCTGGAACTTTTTCTTTATATAGGCCTTCTCCGTAGTTCTTCATCATGCTGAGGCACGTTCTCCGAACAATGTGGTTAGTGGCGGTTGATTGAGTAACTGATGAGTTCGTGTGAGACAGGTGTCCTTAAACTAGATAAGGTTTTTCAGTTTAAGTTCTGCCTACGTTTTTGACCAGTTCGTGAGGTAGGTTGGAATGTTGACTGGGGAAATGTGTTAAAAGTCATGAGTCTGAGATTGAGGTAATTTGAACTTGGTGAGCTCGACTTTGGGTGAGATCGAGGGATAGGTCCCTACACAATCCTTAGAACACCATGCAGTTAGTCTCATACAATAGCCACGGCCTCTACCATGTTCAACTGATGTCAATACAGTATAATCAATAAACATATTTTTTTCCCTCAAAACTTCGTATCCCGTCTTCCAATAAATGGCGTAGACAAACCTAAGTATCATGTCAACTCTTCGACCCAACTGATACTTGGGGGCGACCTCGAAGTTTTTCAAGTCTTCATTCGAGCAAACTCGAGGCACATAAATGGTCGACAGACCAGACCCTCGGAAATGCATTAGAGACGATCGCATAATGCTTTGTTAAGGCCAAGGCCTTTGAAATCCAGTGAATTTATTGGCCTAATTTAAGTATCATGTCATCCCTCCAACCAGACTGATACTTGGGGGCGACCTTGAAGTTTTTCAAGTCTTCATTCGAGAAAACTCGAGGGGTATGAATGGTTGACAGACCGGACCCTCTTGAATGCACTGTGGGCGAACACATAATGTTTCGCTTAGGCTTAATCCCGCGGACAGACCCAGGAGCGACCATCGAAGTCCAGTGAATTTTTTGGTCTAACTCAAGTATCATGTCAAGTATTCGACCCGACTGATACTTGGGGGCGACCTCGAAATTTAAGTCTCCAATTCAAGCAAACCGATGGGCATGAATGGTCGATAGACTGGACCCTCAGGAATGCATTGAGGGCGAACACATAATGTTTTACTTAGGCTCAATCTCGCGGAAAGACCTGATGGCGATCTTCGAAGTCCAGTAAATTTCTTGGTATAACCGAAGTATCATGCTCATCCCTCGACTAGACTGATACTTGGGGATGACCCCGAAGCTCTTCAAGGTTCTAGTTTAAACCCTGCTACAAACATTCTATACTTTGCAACGTACACAAATGCAAACATATAGGAATATCAACAATTCAGCTCTATTACAATACATATCAACAACTCAAGTTTAATATACTAGAGCAAATCAAATCAATCAACAACAGACATCTCAAGCTCAAATAAGTTACAAAGTATTCGAATGCCAACCATCAATCCAAATATTCCAATACTGCAACAAGATAAGATAAAAGAGTTCGCTACAGAAAGAAGACAACTATAATACCTCATACAGGAGTGGCCACATCACCTCCTCCCACAGGCTCTTCTTCAGCAATACCTCCAGCACCTTCAACAGTAAGATTCGGCCCCAAAGCGTCGGCCACCCCATCAACTACCACACCAGCAGCAACATCTTTGGACACAGGAGCTTTCATGCCCTCCCCTACAGCTCCAGCAGAAGGATCTACTTCCATCTCTTCTAATCATACACCACCATCGGCAGAAGGCCCTTCGGGTACAGGAAAGGGTTTGAGGGTTATGGGATCATACCCCAAACTCTCGATAAAGATCTTCAAGTTTGTGGATGTCTCACACTCCTCATTAAATTTCCTTTGGGAGGTTTCCCTCTGTTCTTCAATTTCCATCACCTTTTCAGTAAGCTTCGACTCCAGTATCTTCCATATCTAAGTGTCGTTGTCACGATCAGCTTCGAATTCCCTCGCACATTTAGCTCTGATATTTAACTTCACTCGCTTTAGCGCATTAACCTCGGACTCCAGCAACATCTTGGTCCCTCGAGCGAGCTCCAGACTATCCAGCGCCTATTTCAGTTTCCTCGTCATTACCTTATGGGCTTTGGCATAAGCTTGGGCCCAAGCATGCACCTACTAGAATACTCGAACCATCAGTACTTATCGAAACATATGGAATGTTACAAAAAATATAGAGTCCCAAAAATTAGCTACCAGATAGAGTGCCTTACTCATCTGCTTCGTAGCTTTGTCTGGATTATTTCCACAAAGAGTAGCCATCGATGTGGTTGTGGCTTGAGCATGTTCCTCTAGTTTTTCTTTGTGACGTGCTTCGTTGACACCATTCACTTCATCAGTACCCTGCTCTCGAGGCCTCTTACGTGAAGTAGTCTTCGGTTGTGGGATGTTCGAAGGTTCAGGAACGACCTTGCCCTTACCCTTGGAAGCACGCCTCGGCACCTCGGGCACTACTTCGGCCACACTCGGTGATATAGTACCTGACCCTCCTTGCCCACCCCTGGGAACATAGTTTACTTTCCGAACCAATCTTACTTTTTCCATTTCTTTGACCCCTCTCGAAGTACCTTCTTCTCCTCTCTTCTTTGCTGGCCTAGAAACAACAGGAACATTTCAAAGTAATGAATTTGTCCTCATCCTTTTGATACCTAGCTTCCTGAATACCCAGTTTACCCACTCCTCATCCAAATCGATCAACTCTTCAATATATATCCCCGGATTCGTTAAAGTTTGGTTACCAGGTTCTGCAAAACAACAAAAACATGTTTATCAATCTATTCTATCAATATTTCAAAAAAAAAACATTCGACCGTTAACTTACTTGGATTATAGATCCTATGTTGCAGCTTATAAACGTCCCCCCCTTCGGCATTCTCATAATTACCTCGCACCACAACCAAGTTGTTATCCCACCCTCAACCCGTTGAGCAAAAATCAAATAGCTATGGTTTATCTGTATGATATTGGATGTGGTACGTATCCACCTTCTTATTGGCTTTTTTTGAGTAGAACGATACAATATCGAACCACTCGATCAAACCCCTATTTTCAAGTCTCAATTCTACGTTCATACCCTCGGCCACCTTCATAATTTCATATAATTTACCATTCATCTGTCACGGGACAACTTCCCAGAAGTTCAATACCTCCTTCACCAGCCTTCAAAGGGGCAGTTGCATCCCTAGCCGAATTTGGCCTCTAAATGCCATGAAACTCTCTCAAGGGATAGCCTTGAACATATACTCAGACCCTACTGTAATTAATACCACCTCTACCTTCAACAATTCTAACTTAGCCGTAAATCGATCAAGTCTCGCCTTCTCTTGAGCCGAGACTGACCCCACAACTCCCCTCAAACCAGTCGAACTCTCACTACTGTCACTCTGCTCCCCTTCTTCTCTTTCATCCCCTGAAGGCTTGACACTACCATTGTGTCCCTTCCCACTCCTCCCTCCATCTTCTCTCTAACACTCTCCCCGATCACTCAAGCCTTACCGCGTCTCTTACTTGAAGCCCCACCTTCTGGTACTACCATAGCCAGAGGGACATCTGTTGTAATGTCTTATACCTCTACGTCGTTGCTTTCATCCCTTGAGCCACGACCAGACACACTTATCTCATTTACTTCGATCTCCTCATCTATTAACCTCAGCCTCGAAGATTGACGGGTACGCATTATACCCAACAAAAGAAGAGGCACACAATTAGATCGATATATTTGACTATTACGTTTCGATTTCATATTTTATCATATCCCTCATCCAACCCATAGTCGAATGTTCAACTACAACCCTAGTCACCATATCAATATCCCTAAATGTCCCACTGGGCTGTACCTCCAGCCACTTGGGTTACCCTCTCTCTCAGCCAGGCCTTCCCCAACATAAACCCTAACAGTACCTACCCCTTAATACCTTCACGGCAGATGAAACTATAGAGGAGAACTACAAATAAAATATTTATGAAGAAAGTTAAAATAGTACCTATTCATCTTATTCATACTGCAACAACGATGATCCCATCTCTACTCTCTACCAAGTACCACTTCAGCAATGTTGTATGTCTGCTCACTCTCTTTGTTTTCTCTTTATGAGTACTTCATTGTTTGAGTATTTGGGGAACAATTCCTCCCTCACCCCTTTAAATACCTCAGACAAAACTGCCTCGATTTCCGTACTGATATTATTACCACTCCTCCACTCCCCCTCATTTTTCGACTGAGTTACATATTTACCATTTTACCCTTCAACTGCCCTCACGTGCGAATCACACGCCCCCCATTAAATTCTTTTATAGGCCTTTCGAACCTTCAAGCATAATGCTCGAAACTGGCAATTCAAAACCCACCTGTCACTTCTACCATTTTCCCATAACCCGAGGTAACATTAAGATGACTTGCAGGGTACTCTGCCCTAGGAACAGTACCACTTCTGACATGCCATCTATATCGGCTGTCAGGATTTGCAGTCGAAGCCTATTTATATTTGACAAAACAAAGTTTCAAACCTCTCCTGATCTAGTCTGTGAACCATCGTCTACACTCTACGCTGAACATTCATCCATACATACATGACATTCGATACGTCGGCCTAAATTTTTCGTTTATTCAACTTTACCTTAATTGCTTACAGTTTTCTAATGGTCGCTCCTAAAATTTTAACATACGAGAAAGGGTTACCGTGCCTAAATTACCGTTGTCTACTGTGTTTGTCACACTTATACACAAACAGTTCAATATCACACTTTGACAATTGTTTCAAAAGATTCTCATTTCATTCGAGCAACTGTCCTTACACCAATTCAAAAAATAATAATAATAACAATGACAAAACAAATAGCATCAACAGAAAACTAAAAACCTTCTTAACCACCACCATCCCACACCTGCACTTTTACCACAAACAAGAATCCCCTATTTGCAGACAGGACAATTTTTGCAGAGCCCAGCCTCCTCGTCATCAACTCGGTCTTCTTCATTTATCAGATCTTTAGCCATATACTTAAGAAGTAGAACCGGTTACAGGCAAGTGGGTTCATCCATTGCAAAACCCTCCACCAGTGAGCATACGGCATCCTAGATATTAGTTTTTTTGGCTCTAGTTTGACCAAGTCAGGCATAACCCAGTTCAACTAATGGTCCCCGAGAATTTCTCAATCAGCTCATTCGCCTTCTCCTTTATCCGATGCTCTCTGGCCTCCATTCTCTTCTGATATCTCATATTCGGTATAGCGCTCATGACTTCGATTACTTGGACAGGAAGATGAGGGTACTCTGAAAGTTTCCTCCCACCCCTTATTTATACTTGAATGCCAATGCATTTAACCCATCTTTAATCAACACCTGTATTAATCACAGTATTTAGTTACCCTTCTCGGAAATGCAACAATCACTCAGTCAAACTTTCCAACATCCCAAGCCCAACCGTTTCCTCAGCACGCGCCCTCTACGCCAATTTATGAGGCCCCTGTTGAGAGGGGGCGAATGTAGTAGTCTACCGCTGCCTTCTAGCTACAATCGAATACTCAAAGGTTCCATCGAAGCCTACCTAGAAATCAGAAGCCCAGTAAGACGATAGCTGTGTCCACGAGGCCTTCCGAGACTAATCGAACACTCGAAGGAACCATCAAAGCCAACCACTGGAGGTGAAGATAGATGACCAACGCATGAACGCCACATCAGTACCATAAATACTTTAACCATGGTCGTACATGGCCGAAGAAAGATACCTTAGGCAGCCAGATAACCAGACAGAATAGAAAAACAAGCCGCTCGACGACTGCAGTGCCAGGTCCAACTGCCTCTGTACCAGATCCAATAACCACAGTGTCAGAACCAACAGCTGCAGTATCAGAATCGACAGCTACAGTGTCAAAACCGACTCTAGGTACAAGTCAGTTGTCCCCGGAGGATAATCATGTAACTTGACCCCCCATGGTGACTCAGCCCTTTCTATATCCTATAAATAGGGGGAAGAGACACTATGAAGGGGTTAGAAAATCACTCCCAACAGACCTTATAAGTTTACCTTTGAATACCCTGTAACAACCCAGTTCTCGATACTTCGACTACTCTACATATATAACAATACTCTAAAAATTCCTTACCAAAGGTTGCGGAGTAACCCATTCTAGGCCTTTACGCAGGTGTATAATCTCTATAGTAGGTCTTGTTATTATTGATTGTATGCTTGAAACCCCTGGATCGAAGATAAAACTCATAGTGTAAGAGACAGCTTCCCCCCTCGGGAAGCTTGCCCCCTACAATCCAAGCATGTTGTCGGTCAAAACAAAACACTTAAAATGGTCTAACCACTCAAATAAATTACTGGGAGCCAAGCTTCTCAAAATTACGATCTAAACCATCAGAGATGTACGAAATCTGTACCAGTTAAAAATTCTAACCGAGAGTAGTATAATTCATTTGGTAATAATCCTAACATGTTGTCAGTTAAAACAAAACTCTTGAAGTGATCCAACATCCCAAACAAGTTGCCGGTAGCAAAGTTTTTCATAATTGCGATCTAAAGCATCAAAGAGGTTCGAAATCTATACCAGTCAAAAATTCAAACTGGTAGAATTGCAATTCATTTAATAGTTATCCTAACGTGTTGTCAGTCGAAAATAAACACTTAACCACGATCCAACCAATGAAATGAGTTAGCGCTAGCCAAACTTTTCAGAATTGCGTTCTAAAGTATCTAATAGGTAAGAAATCCGTACCGATGAAAAATTCAAACTGGGAGTATTGCGATTCATTTGGTAACTATCCTAGCATATTGTCGGTGGAAACAAAACTATTAAAGATGATCAAACCTCTCAAACGAGTTACTTGTAGCCAAGCTTCTCAAAATTTCAATCTAAACCATCTAAGAGGTACGAAATCCGTACAGGTCAAAAATTCAAACTGAGAGTATTATGATTCATTTGGTAACTATCGTAGCATTTTGTCGGCCGAAACGAAACTCTTCAAAATGATTCAACCTCTTAAAAGAGTAGCTGGTAGCCAAGCTTCTCAATATTGTGATCTAAAGCATCGGAGTAGTACGAAATCCGTACAGTTCAAATATTCAAACTGGGAGTATTGCAATTCATTTAGAAACTATCCTTGCATGTTGTTGATAGAAAAGGCACTCCTAAAAATGAACCAACCCCTCAAACGAGTTACCGGTAGCCAAGCTTCTCATAATTGTGATATAAACCATCGGAGAGGTATGAAATACGTACCGGTCAAAATTTCAAACCGGGAGTATTGCGATTCATTTGGTAACTATCCTAGTATGTTGTCGGTCAAAACGGATGTTTTAAAAATAACCCAACCTCTTAAACGAGTTTCCAGTAGCCAAGCTTCTCAAAATTGCGATCTAAAGCATCGGAAAGGTACGAAATCCATACCGGTCAAAATTCATACCGGGAGTATTGCGTTTTATTTGGTAACTATCCTAGCATGCTTTCGATCAAAACAAAACTCTTTGAGATGATCCAACCTCTCAAACGAGTTATTGGTAGCCAAGCTTCAATGAATTGCAATCAAAAGTATCGGAGTGGTACAAAATCCTTTCAAATCAAATAATCAAACCGGGATTATTGTGATTCATTTGGTAACTATCTTAGTATGTCGGTCAAAATAAAAATCTTTAAAACGATCCAACCTTCCAAACGAGTTACCGGTATCCAAGTTTCTCAGAATTACGATCTAAAGCATCAAAGATGTACGAAATCCGTACGGGTCAAATATTCAAACCGGTAGTATTGCAATTCATTTGGTAACTATCCTAGCATGCTATCGGTTGAAAATAAACTCTTATCCACGATTTAACCTTTGAAACGAGTAAGCGCTAACCAAATTTATCAGTATTACGTTTTAAAGCTTCGAAGAGGTACGAAATCCATACATATCAAAAATTCAAATTGGGAGTATTGCGATTAATATGGTAACTATCCTAGCATGTTGTCGGTCAAAAGGAAACTCTTAAAAATGATTCAACCTCTCAAACGAGTTACCGGTAGCCAAACTTCTCAAAATTTTGGTCTAAAGCATCGGAGAGGTACAAAATCCGTATCGGTCAAAAATTCAAATCGGGTGTATTACGATTTATTTGGCAACTATCTTAGCATATTGTTGGTCGAAACAAAACTCTTAAAAATGATCCAACCTCACATACGAGTTACCGGTGGCCAAGCATCTTAAAATTACGATCTAAAATATCGGAGAGTTACAAAATCCGTACCGGTCAAAATTTTAAACTGGGTGTATTGCGATTCAATTGGTAACTATCCCTATCGGTCAAAATGAAACTCTTAATAATGATCTAAACTCTCAAACGAGTTACCGGTAGCCAAGTTTCTCAAAATTATGATCTAAAGCATCAAAGAAGTACGAAATCTATACCGGTAAAAACTTTAAACCGAGAGTATTGCAATTCATTTGGTAACTATATTAGCATGTTGTTGGTCGAAACGAACCTCTTAAAAATGATCTAACCTCTCAAACAAGTTATCGGCAGCCAAGCTTCTCAGAATTGTGATCTAAACTATCGGAAAGGTACGAAATCCGTATTGGTCAAAAATTCAAACCGGGAGTATTGCAATTCATTTGGTAACTATCCTAGCATATTGGTGGTCAAAACGAAACTCTTAAAAGTGATTCAACCTCTTAAACTAGTTTCAGGTAGCCAAGCTTCTCATAATTACGATCTAAAGCATCGGAAAGGTATGAAATCTGTACCGGTCAAAAGTTAAAATCGGGAGTATTGCGATTCATTTGGTAACCATCCTAGCATGTTGTCGGTTGAAACGAAACTCTTACAAATGATCCAGCCTCTTAAACGAGTTGCAGGTAGCCAAGCTTCTAAGCATTGCAATCTAAAGCATCATAGTGGTATAAAATCCGTACAGGTCAAATATTTAAACCGGGAGTATTGCGATTCATTTGGTAACTATCCTAGTATGTTTTCGGTCAAAACAAAATTCTTAAAACTATCCAACCTCCCAAACGAGCTTTCGGTAGTCAAGTTTCACAAAATTTCGATATAAAGCATTGAAGATGTACAAAATCCGTACCGTTCAAATATTCAAACCGGTAGTATTACAATTCATTTGGCAACTATCTTAGCATGTTGTCGGTCGAAAATAAACTCTTAACCATGATCCAACCTTTGAAACGAGTAAGCGCTAGCCAAACTTATCAGAATTGTGTTCTAAAAGCATCGAAGAGGTACGAAATCCGTACCAGTCAAAAATTCAAACTGGGAGTATTGCGATTAATTTCATAACTATCGAAGTATTTTGTCAGTCGAAAAGAAACTCTTAAAAATGATCCAATCTCTCAAACGAGTTACTAGTAGCCAAACTTCTCAAAATTCCGATATAAAGCATCATAAAGGCACGAAATCCGTACCGGTCAAAAATTTAAACCAGGAGTATTGCGATTCATTTGGAAACTATCTTAATATATTGTTGGTCAAAATAAAGCTCTTAAAAATGATCTAACCTCACAAACGAGTTACCGGTAGCCAAGCTTCTTAAAATTATGATCTAAAGCATCGGAGTGTTACGAAATCCGTACCGATCAAAAATTTAAAGTGGGAGTATTGCGATTCATTTGGAAACTATCCTAGCATGTTGTCGGTCGAAGCAAAACTCTTAAAAGCGATCTAACCTCTCAAACGGGTTTTTGGTAGCCAAGCTTCCCAGAATTACGATCTAAAGCATCGGAGAGGTACAAAATCTGTACCGGTCAAAAATTCAAACCGGGAAGTATTGTGAAAAATTGAGTAACTATCTTTGCATGTTATCGGTCGAAAAGAAACTCTTAAGCACGATACAACCTTTTGAACGATTTACCGCTATCAAAACTTTTTAGAATAGCGTTCTAAAGCAACGGAGAGGTTAGAAATCCGTATCGGTTTAAAATTTAAACTGGGAGTATTACGATTTATTTCTGAACTATCCTAGCATGTTGTTGATCGAAATAAAACTCTTAAAAGCGATCCAACCTCTCAAACGAGTTACAAGGAACCAAGTTTCTATGAATTGCAATCTAAATCATCAGAAAGGTAGGAAATCCGTACCGATCAAAAGTTCAAACTGGAAGTATTCCGATTTATTTGGTAACTATCCTACCATGTTGTCGATCGAAATTAAAATCTTAGAAATGATCGAACCTCCCAAACGAGTTGTCGGTAGCCAAGTTTCTCATAATTGCGATTTAAAACGTTGGAGAGGTACGAAATCCGTACCGGTCAAAAATTCAAACCGGTAATATTGCAATTCATTTGGTAATTATCCTAGCATGTTGTCAGGCAAAAGTAAACTCTTACCACGATCCAACCTTTGAAACTAGTTATCACTAGCCAAACTTATCAGAATTGTGTTTTAAAGCATTCAAGAGGTACGAAATCCGTACCGGCCAAAAATTCAAACTGGAAGTATTTTGTTTCATTTGGAAATTATCCTAGCATGTTGTTGGTCAAAACAAAACAATTAAAAATGATCCGGCCACTCAAACGAGTTACCAATAGCCAAGCTTCTAAAAATTGTAATCTAAAGCATCGGAGATGTACGAAATCTGTACCGGTCAGAAATTGAAACTGGGAGTATCACTGGAGGGTTAATATATTCTCTCAGGGGAATTTTCGTTGCCCAACAGTTTCTCCATAAGTTAATTTTTTCTCCATTGCCAATCCCCAAACCCATGTGTTGTCCTGCCAGATATTCTGCAGCTTGTATCCCCCTCAAAATGGATGATTTCTTGTAGTATGTGATCACCTCTCCGTGGCTATTTTTGTATTTAGCATTCATGAAGCATACCCAGTCTTCGCTTTGTTGAATGAATGCCCAGTAAAGTTTGTAGAGTAACACATTGTTAACTTCCCCTATTTTATGAATGCATATGCCGCCCTCCTGTATGGGTTTACACACCTTTTCCCATTTAAGAGCAATGCCCTTTCTTTTTTATGGGTCTCCAGACCAAACAAAATTTTGAATAATAGTTCCGCCCTCTTTGATCAAAGATTGAGGCCTCTTTTTATATTTTTCTTTTTTTGTATATAGGTGTGTTGTTTAGGACTGATCTTGCTAAAACCACCATTCCTTGGAAAGACAGAAGTCTTCCTACCCATCCATTCGCCCGCTTTCTAATTTTCTCTACAAAAGATCACAGTATATTATTTGTAGCCCTCCCTTGGAAGAGGGGTATCCCCAAATACGTTTCTGGTAGTCTCCCTTCCTGGAACCCGAAAGCGTCAAGAATCACCCATCTTCTGGTGAGCGGAACTCCCCCCATAAAAGTCTTGCTCTTCTCCAAACTCATAACTTTTCCAGAAGCTTCTTGATATTTAAGGAGGAGCTTTTTCAGGTGTTTGAGGTCTCTAGTATCCCCGTTGAGGAATATGATGATGTCAACTACGAAAAAAAGGTGTGTTGGAGCTTGTATGTGACCATGGTGTGGATTTTTCCTTGGTCCCTCAATTTTTGCAGGTTAATGCCCAGAATATCTTCAGCGAGTACACATAGTAGCGAAGAGAGAGGGTCCCTTGTTTAAGGCCTCTTCCACGGCTGACGTACCCTGTTTAAGGCCACAACCCAATTTGTATTAAGTGTAAATGAATTGTTTTAGTTGTTTTATAATCGAAATGTCGGCGATCTTAATTTAGTAGACACGAGCTAATACTAAGATCTATCTAGTTTAACCAAAAACTTAGAAAAATGTCTAGAAGTCAGCCAATTTAGACTTCCCACATACATTGAGAAAACTCTATAATTCATGGAGACAGACAACCCGCTATTATTGTGTGATAATCAAGTCATACTCTATGTATTCCACATAAGAATTAGCCAATACACCTCCAAACAAAACATTCTTTTAAACCAAATCTTCAATGCTTACCCATTAATGATTTCTAATATTTACAGGTCCCAAAAATGGAATAAAGTTGATGGACAAGCACTAACGTAACGTAAGCTTTATGCAACTAAGGCAGACTATGGAAAATGACAGGGTGAAACATAACCCAGCCCTGGCACCATGCAACCGGTTGTTTATAGGGGTACGTGCATTTTAACTATGTAAACTCTAGTTTCAAAATTGATGTTATCTTCTCCGGTGAATCTTAGACGATAGTCATGAACGATATTGAGCGTGCTCTAAAGGTAGGAGTTGCTCCAATTTAATTTAAACATGAGGTACTGTCATAAGAGAGTTCATTGTAAATTCTCTCTAGCCAAGTGTCATTGAAGCCTAAGTCAAATGCATAAGTTAGATAGATTTTTTTTATAGAACGGCCTACTTATAGTATTGTTTATTTATTTACTCAGTTATTCACTGTAAAAGTTTAAATCTGTCAAATATTATTTGTTTATCTATATTGTATATTGTATCTTGCTCCGATTTGGGGTTTGCTCACCCAATCTAGTTGTCATTTTTCCAGATCTAGATGATAAATCGACAGGAGTCGAGCTTGTAGAGTTCGACGACAGTGGAGATGGGTCAGGACCTAGTAGTTCTACTAGAGTTTAAGAAGAGTATTTCGTAGAGTGGTTTGAGGTAGTTGGTGCAGAGTTTATGGTTAGTGTTTAGCAGTGTTGGAGTCCTCTCTTGTGATATATATTCTATATATTCGTTAGGTTTGAGACACTTGTGAGTATTTTATATTAGTAGTGTTTTCACTTATCTTTATGTAATACTATCGCAACTATTTTAGGTTTTGAAACATGTTAGTACTAATTTACACAGATAGGCTAGTGGGTGCATTTTCGATGTGTGCTGAGCGGGGTTCCGACCTACGATCTGGTGTGCAACTCTGAGGGTCAGGGCATTCCATCTGGCTTAGTTAGTAGGGGTGTCACAATATACTTCACTATCAACCATTTCTTCTCTAACATATGTACCTTCATCTTTGTTGCACCTTTAAACTCTTTTGCCCTTGTTTTGATGGCAGCATCGCTTTGAACATTGGAAGAACTTTGGCACCATCAACTTCATCTATGTGATGTGGAGATACGTCTTGGGGTTCATCTAAATGAAGACTTGCCTTCCATTCTGAGAGAAATTTAGTTATATCTTTCTCGTCCTCACGCGCTTCATTTTCACGCCTACAAGAAGCATGTATGTACCTTCCTCTATATTCTTCAAGAATAACCAATCATTTTGTTTCCAAAGGTTGCGAGGCTTCCTGGCTGTGGATAATAATACCCCCAACTACTTCTTCGTTGGGATGTATGGATTGGAGAAAGACGCGGCGGGCACTTCCATGTGGGTGAAGACCCAAAATATTCTGCTTGGCTTTTTTTCTGGCCGAAAGAAACTTCATTCGTAATCTCAGTTAATGCGGGATGAGATATAGTCAGGAAGTAGGATTATTCATTCCTACATTTTGAACCACATTAATTTTAACTGCGCCAATAGTGAATGCATGATTAAGGGAAATAGTAGCCAATTTAGAGAAAGAGATCGGGAGATAACAATGTGTACCTCAACAATGGTGAACAACCCGCCAACCCGAGGTATCGATTTCACACTAACGAATCAAACTTTTGCAACTTCAATTACTCCAATTGGATGGGGGAAATAAGAGAGAGAGAGAGAGAGAGAGAGTTAGCTACAAAAGAGTGAGAAGGAGAGCAATTTCAAAATGGTTAGTTAGGTTTGTTTTCTTGAAGGGTTATGTGGTTTAATGTCGATGTATTATGTGGTTAAAAATGTCATTTACTTTTAATAGGGGAAACGTGCTTTAAAGCTTAAGTCACATCGCCAGCCAACGAGCGTTAATCAGGCAAGTACAACTTAGGGATATCCTTTGACTGCAAACATATGCTAGAAAATAGGCGTTAATATACATATCGTGATGTTTGGGGTTTAGGGTCTAGGGTCTAGGTACCATCGCCTTCCAATAAGTGTTAATCAGGCTAATACAACATAGGAATATCCTTTGATTGCAAACTCAATGCCAAAGAACAGGCGGTTAACACAAGAATTATCACAATGGTTTGGTCACAATGAAAAGGCTAGAGAACGTTATGTTTAGCGTAGCAATGGCAGAATCACAAAATTTTCAAATAAAGAAGTGATCATGATGATAAAACAAATGCGTTGCTTGACAATTGTTTAACATCACACTCTTTGAAGTTTCAATACATCGATAAAGTTACATCAGTTGTAAACAAAAACTTACAACAACCACACCCAAAATATTACATCACCTACACCCCCTTCTCAGAGTACATCAAATTCGAAGTTTGCCCCCTCCTTACTATTTACACGCTCATGTGAAGGATAAGTTCAATTTATTTCATTCCATAACATATTTTTTAAAACAAATAGTGTGGCATACGATTCAACACTTCAATGACGGGCATCCTTCCATCCAGAAGTGATATGTGGACTGGGACACCCACCATCCTTCAAATCAATCGCAACAAAATGATTGTTTTCAAGGCTAGTAAGAGCAAACGCAGCAGTGTGTGGGTTTGAGTTGGGTTTGCAAACCCACACTTTGAGTCTCCCAGCAGCAACTGTTTGGGTGTGAGTTGGGTGACCTGGCGCTACAGTTACTCAATCGAGTATGAGGATTTCACACTCAAAAAATTTGAGTTTGGCGGTGTTTAGATTACCGCGCGGTATCCCTTTTACCGCCCAGATTTTCCGCGCGGTAAAAGAAATACCGCACGGTAATCTAAACTCCTCTAATCTCAATTATTTTGATCAACACTCCCTAGCTACTTCTTCCCCAAAACAAATTGCAATTCCAGAGTAGAGGAGAACCTCTACACTCTCCCCAAATGGCAAACTTCGGCACCAGTAGTAATAACTCTACACCATCGACCCCATCCTCCCATAACCCACCTTCAACACCATTCGCTCAACACCCATCATCACAATTCAGTCCATACCTCTACCAAAACCCATCGTAATTTCAACCTCAATTCCAACCACAGACCCCACCTCCGTTTACCATATCGCAAGGGGATCCCAGTTATGAACAATATCAAAGTCCATTTACACTCTCTCAACCGTAACCTCAGGCGTTTATCCCGTACTATCAACCCTATCCGCTCACTCAACCTCAAGATTTTCAACCTCCAAATTACTTTCAAAACTACCTATTTCATGGTGAATCTACTCAGCACAGTCAAAGTGACGTAAATTCATCAAAACATGTTGAAGCGGCGGCACCTTAGAAAGAAAAAGGAAAAGGAAGAAAGAATAGAGCACCCGCAAAACAAAGACAAAGCGTGCAAGTGCCAGAAGATGCTGAGTTTTTGGACGAGATAGATGATACTGGAATACATTGGATAGAAGCAAACTTTACGAATGGCAGCAGGAAAATAGAAGAAGATCGGGTACGTTCTAATTTTCTTTAACTCCGTTTCATTTATTTCTCGCGGATATACACGTTATTTATTTGTATTAAGTAATTTTGTGAATTATAAGAAAACGGTGCACATAAAATCTATCAAGGCTTTAATAGCGGCAATGACTTTAAATACCGTGAAACGTATAAGATTTTGGCGCGAGAACCGCGATGGGCCAACCTAAGAGATGATGGGTTGAACCATGCGGTGAATATACCAAGAAATATAGCCAGGAGAACATTGGACAATTCTTCTTCAGGGAACTCGGTCGGATCAAACAATCTATCGGAGGACCCCGATGACCCACCTACACCTTAATTTGTGGGCCTAAATTTTGACTTAAATGGTTCGTTGTATGAGGGTAGAAGTAGGCCCATTGGACAAAAACTCCATAGAAAGAACATTGCAGCACAAAAAGTAATGGATGGTGTTGCTGCATCTGGTAGCGGTATCCAAACAATGTTGGATAAACTACAGTTGGAGAAGAAACAAGCGAAAGAAGAAAAGGAAAGAAGAAGAACAGAAGCAATGCAACACTGGCAAGCCAAAATGGATTTCGAGCAAGCAAAAGAAGATCCCAAAATCATGGAGAAAGACCTGAGTACTCTTTCTGGACATCAATTGTAATACTATCTGCAAAGGCAAGCTGAGATCATGGAATGTCTGGTCAAGAGAGACAGACCAAGTACTTGAAGTGGTGATGAAATGTAATTTAACTTTGTTGTATATATAAGTTCTCTTTCTAAGAATGAAGTTTACCTTCCAATAATGTAATCGTTTAAATAATGTACTTTGCTATTGAAGAATGCAATTTTGTTTTCAAAATGTTTATTGTCGATAATATTACGTTAAGAAAAATACAAGATTAATGCAATATCAAAAACATGTTTAATAAACTTGTACGACTTAGAAGCATTAAATTACATCAAGAACACGCATATAATACAAGAAATAAAGTACTAAGATTGAAGATTTCCCTTCACGGCCTACAAATGCTCAATTAGATTATCATTTAAATCAAAGTGAAGTTCTCAACTTCGAATTCGGTTCATTTTCGATATAAAAAATTCAATTGTTCCGCGTTCGCGTACAATATTAAACCGTTCTCCTTTGATAGTTGAGGGCTTGGAATTTCAACTTAAAAGCGAGGAATTTTAGCTAAAAAGATCTGCCACAACACCGTAGCTTATGAAACGTAGTGCTGCGACTACCATTTGGTACGCTGATAACCCCATAGCACCAGCGTTGTTGGGTTTCTGGACAAAGTAATGATCATGTGCAGCGACTGCATCGAATAGACGCATAAACATGTCTTTACTCATACGAAAATGTCGCCGAAAATACATTGGCTCATATGTGCAATTTGGCTTGAAGTAGTCCCGTATAATGCTGCAATGCCTCAATTGGTGGTCTCGCTTCTTTCTCTTATCCTTACGGCCCATGACACTCCCGCCATAACTCGAAGTTGCATCCTGCACTACTATGTTTATTGCAGCTTGGTGCATAATGCAAATTACCATCGCACAATCAAAGATAAGATCGTTAGAAGAGGGCGACGACGATAAATTTGGAGGATCGGGTATGGATGAATCGGATGATGAAGAAGACATTTGAGGCTGTAGAGTTGAAAAAAGGGTATAATACCAGATGGTGAATAAGTTTTCAATGAAAGAGTAAAAGGGAGAAATGTAAAAGGGGAAGAAGATGTGGGTCTTCGAGATTTGGCGGTGAAATAAACACCGCGCGGTGTTTATTTCACCGCCAAATCTCTTTTTCTATTCGAATAAAATTGTTCAGTAACAAATTGTTCAAACAGAATTTGGTTATATTCGAATAAAACTGCTCAGTGACAAATTGTTCGAACAGAATTTGGTTATATTCGAATAAAACTGCTCAATGAAAAATTGTGCAAAATTGTGGAAATTTATTCGAATAGACAAATAATCTGTTTGAATAGACATTGAAAAAACTCAACCAAAAACCTATAAACTTCAATCAATTTCAATATTAAATAGTTATGGCTAATGAACATCACACAAACTCTCCCAAAAACCTTTCTAACTAAAATTCAACTTAGATTACAAAAAATAAATAAAGGAAAACAGAACATAAACACGAGAAAATAAATATTAATAGTTATAGCTGAGCTTCTACATCGTCTACAAAAACATCAAAAACACATATATCTACTCAGAATCATCACTAGTACCCCGCCCCCTGCGGCTACTACCGCCTCCCTTGGTTCACGGAGCAGATTCACGCTGCCTCGTCCTCGTGCTACCTCCAAGGTGGTAGTGGCACCACCCGTACGTCACGCTCCCTCCTCAGCTGTAGGTCTAGAACGGGATAAAGAAAATTTATAAATATTTTGACAAAATAAATATGACATTAAGAAAAAAAAATACATAAATAAATTACTTACATGGGGATATAGCTGATGATCTATACTGTCAATTTGCCTGAGAGCAATAGCAAGCTCATCCTCTAACTCCTTGAACCTTTGTGCGTCCCGCGCAGACTCTGGAGGACGAGTCGTCGCATACCATGAGTCAGGTGTCACAGCTTCTCTACGCCATAGGAGGAAGACATAGGTGGCAGGTCCCTCAAGCGGGTGATGGGGAGCATCTCACGTCGCCCTGTCCATTTCATGTGCCACCCCGAGTCTGGCCCCTCTGCCTTGCCAGGTAAACTGAAGTCCTGAGATAAGCTATGAACCGACGCTGACGTAACCACCATGGGTGTAATACCAGCTTTGAGTGCAGTCGGTCCGAACAAATCTATATTCCCCATCCTTTGAGAATCTGTCAACATGTGGCCTACCTCTGAAGTTTGTTCAGCCCAGTATGAGGCGTAAGTCTCTCGCTCCTCCCCTACCACAAACTGCTCACAGTCAAGGAACCCAGCCTATCTCATCTCCTGTAAAGCCGCTGGACTAATATATGGCGACATGCTAAGCGGAGGATCCAAAGGAATACGCGCCTCGCCAACCAACTGCCTCCAGCATCTATCTCCTAAGTAATATTTGCAGTTTCCATTTAGTACCTGAAGTGGCATCTTCTTACGGGATAAGAGTTTTGTAGTCAGTACGTCATCTATCTCAGACACTGCAGATTCTAACCAGGGTTCCTAGGTGATCGTGTCAACAGTACAGTGGTCAATGTGGTATCTACCTAGAATAAACATATTTGTTGCGTAGTCATTTGTTTTCCTCTTATTCCCCCTCTCCCATGCTCTGAGACGCAGATAGGCCAGGAACTTATCAACTTCCTTGACAATAGGGTGACCAACCCCACAATACTCGTAGAACCAATACTGCATTTTGGAACAACATAAAAAATAATAAGAATTTATATTTAAGACGTTTATTAGAAGATATTTGATTTGTAAAAGAAAAAAGTGTTAGTGTACCAAAAGAAGTTGGATAAATCCAGCGATGGCACCCCTGGTCACGACTGTAGTATCCAAACCATGGTACAGGGAAGTAAAAATAGCAGAACCCCTGTCATATTGGGCAGCCGAGTCCAAATCGGCCGCGGCTGCGAGATATCTAAGCGGGACGGTGTCGTTGGCCATTTGAAACCATAAATGTCCCATCATAAAGAGGATAAAAGCACAAGCATTAGTAATATCATCCTCCCGATCATCTGCGATGGTCAAGTACGTCCTCAAATGTGAAATGCTAACGTTCCCACTCCTTATATGGTTAGAATCAATATTGGGGAGCAATTGCCTCGCATTGGATAAAATATATCATGTGTCGCCATACGACACCTGTGTCGGATATCGGCCGATGGACAATGATGTCAGCATAGTAAAATCGAGAGGAGTGACCCCTATCTCCGTACACAGGAAGAGAAACATCTGTTTGGTCTGATACCAATGCTCTGTAAGCACCTGAATTAGCCGATTATCTTGCCCAACCGTATATCCATAAACTGCCCGAAAATATTCACCACATAGTCCCTTACAGGTAGAATTGTGGAAATCTTCTTCCACACTTTGATCACCGCAGTGAATGTGCCGTTCACATGCATCGAATCCCGATTCTGTTCATTGAGGCATTTTGTCAAACACTTGATTTATGGGAAAAACAAATTCATAATTACACTAAAACTTACCATAAGTTCCTTTCCCGTGTAATAGATGTGGCTGACTCCGTCTGGGAGTTGGGTAATACACCTCAGCCGAAAGTTTTCTTGGGTTGGGTTTGGTATAGATTGGGGTTGGACATCTTCAAATTTCACTCGTTTTTTCTTCTTTCCGGACCTCGAGCGAGTTACGGAACGCTCTGGATCTCTTGTTCCTCTAAACCCAAGCATAGTACTGGGGTATGGGTCTCCCACTGGCATATGCATTTTTATTTTGTTGGAATCATAATTTTTTTACCAGGGATTTTGAGAGAGAGCAAGAAGTAAAATGGAGAATAGTCGAGTTGGGAATGTAGTGTTACAAATAGTTGAAGCGGCAGTGTTTGGAACCCCGCGCGGTGTTTTAATCTCCTCAAAATTAAAAAAAAAATTAAAAATCCACGTTGGCAACTCACACTGGCTACTGGAAGAGGTCGGGTGCGAGTTGTGAGTTTGGTGGGCCAGGGTGTCAGAATTCACACCTGAGCTCACACTCGCTGCTAGAGATGCTCTAAGACCAATACAAACAACTTTAAGATTACTTTATTTAACAAGTGGATGCGTATCAGTTTGAGAAAGGTCAACCCTATCGATCGACAAAACTATCAAACATTGGATCTTACTGAGTGAAACGAAAGCTACGTTGCACCGAAGTGTGGTAATGTACCCCATTTTAGGTGTATCGAACCATTACACTTTATCAGTCCACAGAGGCTCGTAATAGTTCATTCCATTCTTATAGTATCAATATATTTCTTCTCCATCCTCACTAAGCAATGAAAACAACACCGTGTACTTATCTTTCTTATTGACAAGCTCTACGTGCATTTCCTATCTTACCATCCACCAAGCACCTTGACCCCGGCCGGCCGAGTACATGAGCAAAAGCACGGAACCCACATTTTACATCAGCTCTCACATTGTCTATGATGGATATTAAATGTTCGCGGCAGAGCCTGGGGAAGAAGTACATAAAACTATATATCGACACTTGCAATATATGAGGTATAAGATTGTTAACAACCTCAAACCACAATTACAATATAGATATTCTTAGGACATACTATGGTGCTTAAAGAAGCTATCCATCTGAACTCTTGTACTCCTCCTAGTAACGAAAATGGGTATCAACACCTTACGCGGACGCTTCTTCAAAACGTGTATTTGTAAAGTAGACCACATATCTTCCTTGGAGGACTCCAATTTAGGAATACACACTGAATCATATTTAGTATCTGCACTCGGATGAAGATCATTATTTCTCTTGAGTGGACTTCTCCACTTTGACTTGGAAAAAAACAATATATCTGTATTCGGATCAAATTTCCTACTTTCCTCGGGATAAGAGCCGTCAGCCCCATTCTCTTCATGCTCTCCAGGAATAGGTGCTCTACATAACATCCAATTGTAAGGATGGAAATACTTTGAAAACATTTTATTTCGGCATGTCTAGCCGACCTTTTATCGGTAAAGCTAAACACGACTTCCCAACGGTGGTCCAAAGCTTCAGCCTTTATTAGTTTTTGCGAGACGAGATAATATAATACTAATATGAATAACAAGTGATTTACTACATATTTGCATACAAAATTAATGTCAATATGTACAAGTTCAGATTTCTTCGATTTCAGTTTTGCAATCATAGACTCCATTAATCATGGATATAATGCCTATTTAGGGGATGGCCCCACTCGTGCAAGGGGATTCTAAGCACGAAGTTGTAAGTGACACTCGTACTGTAGTAGCCTACTCGCAGCCTTCGAAGACGAGCCGAACACTCGAAGGCTACGTCGATTCCTACCGCAAGACATGAAACCTATTGGGTACTAGTCTATTCAAAGCCTTCTAAGACAAACCAAATACTCCAGAGCTACATTGAAGCCTACCGCGAGATTCGAAGCCTAATGCACTCACAAATCTACCAAAACATACAATGAACCGACATTCAAATCCAATAAAGCTTTGACCATGTTCCGGTCCATCTCAGCATATGGTCGAAGGCAGACAACCCAGCAGACAATTATGGCAGAACCAACTTCCGTACAAGACAGTTGCCAAAAAAGATACACGTGTAACTTAACCTTTTCACGGTGTCTCACCTTTCTAATCTCCTATAAATAGGGGAGGAGAACCACCATGAGGGCATTTGAAAAACTTAGTCCAAAACCCCTTATAAGAGTTCAGAAGAACCTTCGAGAACCGGAGAAGCTTGATGTTTGGGTCATCTCGTACTCGAAATCTGTAACCCCGTCTACATATACATCATATCTTTCAAATCCTCGCTTGAGGTCGTGGAGAATACACATTCATGAACTCCAAGAAAGTATGTTTGTATAGTATATTCTCTTATTTCTGCCCTAGATACTTGTGAAACCCCCTAGTCGAGCCTAATCCCTACGGTGTAAGAGCTCGGTATCCCTCCTACGAGATTAATCCCCTATATTTGGCGTCGTCTGTGCTATACCACCATTTATCCTCTACACACCTTCCTCAATACAGCCTACCTCCAATAGCTCCCACCCTCCGTTCTACCTCAGCCATAGTTGGTACCCTCGCTGATGGCATCGCCGCTCAGTTGGCCCTAATAAGCAAACAGTTTGCTCAAGCAGAAGACCATCACACAAACCAACTTTGCTTCGAGCGCAAAGATCAACGTAAAGAAATTGAAGCTGAATGACAATGTTGTATTGGAAAAACTGACAGACAGCACCGAGCCCTCGACAAGCTGTGCCACTCGGTTTGGGGACTCTAGCAGGCATACAATCAGGAGGCTCTTGTTCTATCTTAAGTCCTGATTCCTTCGCGCATATTTGCTAGTCAGTGGTTAGGTCCTCACCCCCAGACTGAGGTACATCAGTCCACCTCGGTGCCGAAGGTGCCCCCATTCCTCTGCTCAAAGGCTCGATCTACCTCGGCATCCCTATTTTAAAAGATTCAACCGATTCTACACTCCTAACGCCCTATCAACCTATTCGGTGTCCAGCCCGAGAATGAATAGGAGAACGCAATGCTTAACACGCCCACAACACACGACCCTATCACTTGTGACCACATCGATCTCCCCCTCAAGCAGCCTATCTCACACAACAGGAACTCGACAAGTAAATTAAATCCACCATCCGCATCAATTCCAATCCCACCCCGAACTCTTAGAGTCACCTTAATAATCCCCTCTACCCAAAGCTTCTCACCATCGACGTGTTCTTAAACTTTCATACCAACAAAATTTGCAAATACCGAAATACAGACCCCTGATCCCACGTCCTCGAGTTCCAAAACTCATTAAGCCTTCACTTATCGGTCAATCATATTCTCTGTCGAATGTTTTCTACTAGCCTCACCGGCTACCCCCTCAAATGGTACCATATCCTACCAAATGGTCCATTCAAAGCTTCGAGGAGCTGTCCAGTTTGTCCATATTTCGCTTTGCCTTTAATAAAACCGTAAAGTCAAGGTCGAAGCCCTTTTTAACTTTCAAAAAATCTCGACTAAAATACCCGAAACCTTTACAAAATAGTTTTTAGACGAATCACATAAAGTTGAGATCCTTAATTGCGCAAACACCATTCTCGCCTACTCAAACACCCTCCCAGACCATAGCCGAGTCAAGGAGTATATTTTCCTCCTGAAACCCAGAACCCTTGAGGAGATGATGTTCAAGGTCAACGGCTACATCGACCTCAAGCATCTCCGCAAAAGTAATCGCCATGGACAACCCCAAACCACCAATCACAACAGACCACGACAGTCGAGTACTACTATGGTCACCTCCGTCTGTACCAAAAACCAAAAGTGTAACAATCAAGACGATCCATCTAATCGGCCTCGCAATAAATGGCTAATGCCCTCCCCAAACTCAATGTTTCTCTCAACACTCTTTAAACAATCATTCAAGACAACCCTATTTGGCGCACTTCTTACCTGATTGAAGTCAAAAAAGGACGAACCCTATTGTCATAACCACAAGTCTAATTGTCATCCAACCAACAACTGTTATGCTTTACAACGTTCACTCGAGATGATACTCAAATTCGGACGACTTCATCAATATATAATCGACCTCCCCAGTTACCTCAATGGTTAGTACATCAAACCCCAGGCAGCCCCGAACAACGGGCAAAATGAAGTGCCCATCATCCAGGCTCATATAATCAAAGTCAATAATAATAACAGCGGTCACGCCTAAAGTAAGAGGAAATAGGTCGAAGAGTGTTGCAAGCTCACCTACCAATAAAAACTCCCAGTTCTCTCACCCGAAACAAGTTACCTTCCCCGACCCGAAGGTATATCCTTCATCGATTGTGACATATCCCATGTCTGCTTTCCCCATTTCGATCCTTTGGTCAACATGGTTAAGATAGAGCACATCGTCCTCCATATAATGCTTGTTGACACTGGGAGCACAGCCGACATACTTTTTCTCCAAATATTCAAAGCCATGAAAATGACTGGTCAGATCACCCCGGCTAACGTTGAACTCAAGGGATTCAACAGATCAATAGAGGTCACAATCGAATGCATTAGCCTCCCTATCACCACCGGCCCGATGGTAATACAAACCATCTTCTTAGTCATTGACAAAAAATTAGAATACCTCGGCATCTTGGGCTGCGATTGGCTTTATGCCATAAAAGCAATCCCCTCGACTTCTGCAAAGTTTTGTGATTGACCACCCCAAGTGGCATATAGGACATGAAGGGCACCCAAAGGTTAGCTCGATCTAGCGAGTACCCGGAGATTGATCTTACTCAAAAGTTGGTAAACCCCAGAACAATCACAGCACCTCTCCATCATCACACCTTCGACTACCTCCATCGAGCCACCAACCATTGAACCCGCTATATATATCAAGCTTGACGGCCCCAGCCGAGGAACATTCATTGGAGGTTCCTTGACAGGCGAAGAAAAATACCATCTTACCATATTCTTTCGATCCAACAAAGACGTCTTCACATAGACTTTCCATAAGATGCCCGGAGTCGACCCTACCCCCGTCTGCCACTGGCTCAACCTCATGCCCAAGTCCACAACAGTCAAACAAAATAAATGCACCCTGGCCCTGAGGATTTTATATGCAGTTAACCTCGAAGTCGATAAGCTTCTAGCCATAGGTTTCATTCGAGAGGCTAAATATGCTTATTAGATCTCGAACATCATCGTCGTACCCTAAAAGAAAGGTAAGATCAGAATTTTTGTCGACTACACTGACCTCAATAAGCATACCCCAAAAGATAGTTTTCTCCTCCCCATTATTTTAGTACTCCTTGATGCAACAGCTTGCCACGGATGCCTTTCGATGATGGATGCTGCATCAAGCAACAATCAGGTACCCCTTCTCCCTAAAGATCAAATCAAAACCTTCTTTATTACTAAACAAGGGCTATATTGTTTTAATGTCATGCCCTTCGGGTTTAAAAATGTGGGCACCACTTACCAGCGTCTGGTTACCACCAAGTTCAAATTATTGCTTGGCAAGTCAGTCGAAGTTTATATCAACGACGTGCGTGCAAGAGTCTCCACAAAAATACCCATATACAGGACCTAACCGAAGTTTTTTTCATCCTTCGATCATGCAAAATGAAGATAAACTTATATAAATACTAGTTCGGCGTATCGTCAGGAAAATTCCGTGTCCACCTCATTAGTAAATGGGGGATCGAGATCGACCTTTCTCAAATTTGAGCTCTCATCGATATGCCTTATCCCCGAACAAAGAAAGACGTATAGAAGGTCGCAGGAAAAATAGTAGCCCTTAATCGATTCATTTCAAAATCATCTGACCAATGCGCCTGGCTATTCTGCCTCCTACGTGATCAAGGTGCCCTTGAACCAAGAAGAAAAACTCTAACATCGATTGGATACCCGAATGCGAACAAGCTTTCCACAAACTCAAGATTTACATCTGCCAGGCAACTGTAATGAGTACCCCGATCGAAGGCGAGTTACTTTCCCTCTACCTCGTAGTTACAAAAAAATCTATTAGTTCAGTCCTTATTTGAATAGATGAAGGCATCGAAAAACTAGTATACTTCATCAGTAAAACTTTAACTCCAGCCGAAGCCCGATATACCAAACTTGAAAGACTCTTCCTTACACTCATCTACACTTCCAAAAAACTAAAACCATACTTCCAGGCATATCGCATATGGCTGATCACGAATCACAGCAATGATCCATCTACCTCGGTATAGCAATGACTTCACTTTCGTGAAGCAGATATCCCAAAAAGGCCAAGTAGTTATCGACTATTTAGCTGAATTTCCAGTCGAAGACACAGCGTGGGAGGAGTATGAAGATAAACTACCCAAAGACCAACCAGAGCAAAATGACCCCAAAAACCCTAACACAGGATGGCAACTATTCACTGATGGGCCAGCAGACCCGAATAGTTCCAGAATAGGTATTGTACTAGTCGCACCATCTAATAATTGCATAGAAAAGGCAATCAAACTAAACTTTGAGTGTACCAATAACAAAATTGAATATGAAGCTTTAATATATGGGCTCGATCTAGCCCTTAAGCAGAGGGTCCCAAAATTAGCCATTTTTACTAACTCTTAACTGATCCAACGATAATATACTAACAAAAAATAGGCGAATGGTCGCATGGCCAAATACACAGCGCTCGTTTGCCAACGCATGGATCATTTCCCTAAAAAATCTTTGATAAGACATTACTCTCGAGGCAAGAACAAACATACCAATGTTCTTGCCTACATCGTAGTAATACTAGGACAGTCCGAACAATAAAAGCTCAATATTGAAGTACTCGAATGCCCAAGTATCAGCCGGATGGAAATTTATACCATCAATACTGAGGGCGAGAGTCTCAATCTCAAAGATTGACGCACACCTTTCCTTTCATATTTTAATAGCTCGATACTACCCGTAGACTCGAAGACAAAGCGTTCATTATTGGAAAATTGCCAAAGCTACACCATTCTTAAAGGCGGCCTACATCAGAAATCACCAAATGGATTACACCTCAAATACATATCTCAGCAAGAAGCTAACACCATCATCACATTTAGCTGACAGATCTATGGCGCTTTACGCGATCACTCAAGGACTATTTTGGCTGAATATGAAGAAATAGGCAAAAGAGTACTTGAAGCACTGTGACAAGTGCTAATGCCACATATATGATCAAAAGCCCTCACAAGACCTTTACTGTAGCCAGGTTTCTTGGCCTTTTAAATGATAGGACATCGACCTGGTAGGCCCTTTCCCAAAAACTTTGGGTAAAAGAAAGCACATACCCGTAGTCACAGACTATTTTACTAAATGGGTCGAAGCCGTACCACTATGCCGAACCAGAGAAAATGAATTCATTAAATTCCTTTGGGAGAACATCATTATATGCTTCGGTTGTCCCTATATGATTCAATACGACAACGGACCACAGTTTGTAGGCAACAAGGTCCGTACATTCCTCAAAAAGTATAATGTCATCATCTCCCCCTCCACGCCTTATTACCCACAAGGCAATGGCCAGGTTGAAGCCATCAATAAAACCATTGTCGATAGTCTTAAAAAATACATCGACGACAAGAAGGGAAGATAGGTTCAAGAGTTACAACACATCATCTGGGCTTATCGAACAATACCAAGGAAAGTGGCAGACTATACTCCTTTCCTATTGGCATACAGAACCAAGGCAGTTCTACCAACTCAGTTTAAAGTTCTGACCAGAGACCCCGACCTCCCTGATGGAGAAAATGAATTTCAACTCGCCTACAACATAGGGATTGATGAAACACGAGATCACGACCTGGCTAACCTGGGATGTTACCAAATATCTTTAAAGAAATCCTACAATAAAAGGGTTTGACCTTGAAGCTTCAACATTGATAATCTAGTCCTTCCAAGAATCACCCATCCCCGAAGCCTAGCAACGCAGGAAAGTTGACCGAGTCTTGGGAAGGTCCATACGTCGTTTATGATAAAACTGATAAAGGATCCTACTATCTCATGATCGAAGCTAAACAACCACTGCCAAACCCCTGGAATACGATGCAATTAGTTTCCTACAACAGAAAATGACCAAAGATATCTACCACAGTTGTAACCAATATATCGTAAATATATAAAAAGATTTTACTTACAACTCTTATTGTACTTACTTTTTTACCATATACCTTCTTTTGAACTTCTTGAGTTGGTCAAACCTAAGTAACAAGTAAACCTTTCAACACGACTGATACTTGGAGGTGACCTAAAGTTTCTCAAGGCTCCTGATTAAGGCAAACCCAAGTGACATAAATAGTTGACTGACTAAACACTTGGAAGCGACCTCGGAGCTGACCATGTGTGGTTTTGTATAAATCAAACCTGCTGATTGAAATACTTGAGGGTGGCCTCAAAGCTCACCAAACTTCTTGAGTTGGTCAAACATAAGCTTCCAATCAACCCTTCGACCCGACTGATACTTGAGGGCGACCTCGAAGTTCTTCAAGGCTTTTGATTGGGTAAACCTAAGTAGCATTAATAGTCGACTATCTAAACACTTGGAGGCGACCTCAAAGCTGACCACGTCCAATTTCATATAGATCAAACCTGCGGATAGAAATACCCGGGGGCGACCTTGAAGCTCACCAAACTTCTTGAGTTGGTCATACTTAAGTATCAAGTCAATCCTTCGACCCGGCTAATACTTGGTAGCGACCTCAAAGTTCCTCAAGGTTCCTGATTTGGGTTAACCTAAGTAGCATGAATAGTCGGCCAGCTAAATACTTGGGGGTGTCCTCGGAGCTGACCACGCCTGGTTTCATATATAATCAAACCCGTAGATAGAAATACCTGCGGCAGCCTCGAAGCTTACCATACTTCTTCAATTGGTCAACCTAAGTATCAAGTCAACCCTTCCACTCGATTGACACTTAGGGGCGATCTCGAAGATCTTCAATATTTACTGATTCATGTAGGCTCAACCAATTGCTTGAATAAGTCACACTTCAATCACAACATTTTAGACAAAAGAAGCCAACAACCATAATCGAAGAGTATCAGAATACATAAGCATAAAAAAAATTCAACAGCAGCCCCTCCAAATACAGAAGAAGAAAAGTTTAACAAAAACTTAACAAAATACAATAACAAAAAAAACAAGTTCTCACACAGTTATTCACTACAGCAGACTAGAATAAGAATCACAGTTTCCAACAATCTCACAACAACTCATTACACGGGGGGATTACTTCGATTCTCCTCCTGGGTAGAAACAGCAGTAGCAGTAGGTGAGTTCTCACCAGCATTAAGCATAGTGACCTCGTTCTCCACATTCGCATCCCTGACCATAGTACTTGGCTCTACCCCTTCTGCTTGCACCATGCCTTCGCCACTAGGGATGGAGCCGAGTACTCACTCTCACCATGGTTATTTTTCAACTTCGCGTCACACCGTTCAACCATGGCCAGGTTCTCCCTCGCTATATCAGATCGGGCTTAAAACAACTAACGCTCTACTTCGGCCATCCTAGTATTCATGACATGATTGTACCCTTCAACAACTCCTCCTCATCTATCGGCACTTTTAATATCTTACTAGACCCCTTCTGGGCCTTCCTAAAAGAAAATAGCCAAGCCTGCATCTACACAACAAACAACAAAAATACTTCGAGCATTCAGTAACACAATAACCAAGATTTTCTTTTGAAAAGACATTAAGAGTTACCTAGTGCATCACCAACAATAGTCGACGCCCAACTTTATCAGGATTCGTAGCACACAGATTCACCTTCTACTTGGTCGTAGCTCTAGCAGCGTCTTCTGCTCAGCTGTGAATCGTGCATCTTAAGACATAGTAGGCACCTCCTTCATTTTTTCATATGTCCTTTTGCGAGGCCCAGCTACTTGCACACTTGAGCCTTCTCCCACCATCTTAGCTTTCCCCTTTTGAGTTACTCGAGTGACCTCTTGGGATGGGTCGAACTTGGCCTACCACTTTTGGGCAGATCCCCTGTACTTGTACTCCCACGTCAAGCCATTGGCACAAAAGTTGTCTTTAGCCTTGTCAGATTATTATAGTCCATCTTACTCCCAGCTTTCAGAGGAGCAGACTTTTTTCTCTTCTTCGAGGGTCCAACTGAATTGGAAGACCCTTTGAGTAGCATATTAGTTTTCTTCCTCCTCCTTCTCAATACCTTCAACCTTCTAAACACCTTCTTTATTCGCTCGTCGCTCTCATTGATCAAATCGTCTAGATAGTATCGAGCGTTATCCAGTGCGCTACTTACGGGACCTATAACACACACATATTCATGATCAGAACATTGCAAAGGACTAAAGCCTTACAAGGAACTCAAATCAAACTTACTCAACTTAACAACTCTATTTTTCAAAGCCAGATCTTCTTCGCCATCAAGGTACTCGAAACACCCCTCCACTATAACCAGATCTTTATCCCATCCACGACGAGTTAAACACAGGTCGAATAGCCAAGGTTTCTTATGATGACATTGTATGTGATATGTCCCCACCTTCGGATTCCCTTTCCTTGAGTAAAATGTTATGATATCTTGGCATCCCACAAGAGACCTACCTTCACCTAACAACTCACTATTAAAACCCTCAATCACCCTCATCATCTCATAAAAATTTCCATTCATCTAGCTGGGTGCCACATCCCAGAAATTCAGTACCTCCTTCACCAGCCGTTGAAGGGGTAGCTGCATACCCAACCGAATATGACCTCTGAACGCCATCATCCCTTCGCTTGATACATCCTCAAGGGTATACTCTGAACCACAAGGAATCAGGTAAATTCTTGCTCCAAAAAGCTTGTGTTTCACCATGAATCGATCAACTCTTGCTCGCTCATACGAAGAGACATCTCCAAAAAAGATGTCATCCTCCTCCTCTGTTTCTTTACCACCCTCCTCTTCACTGTCACCCTCCCCATCTTCCTCATCCTCTTTCTTTTCGTCATCTCCTTCATCCCCAGTCTGACTGGTCCCCATGCTCTCCTCCTCCTCATCGCTCTCCCTGACTACTCACACCCTTTGCCAGCTTTGCCTAACCAAATTAATATCAGGTACCATTACCGTAAGAGGAACATCAATTACGATATGCAGCTCCTCGATATCACTCCTCCTCCTCTCGTCCATAAATACTTGGCACATTTAGCAAATCATCAATTTCGTCTATTAGCCTTATCTTCAAAGCTTTGCAGATACTCATTATACCCTACATAAGAAGAGGGAACCAGTCAGCTCGATATGTTCGAGTAAAAACTCAAGTCTATGTACCATTGAAAACTAATTCACTATTACTCACCCGACATACCACAATCTAGACTCAAAGTCTAATACACGCATATAAACCACCCACTCTTCTACTCCTAACCCAAACACAACCTCGAAGTCGAACTTCAAAGGATCTCCAACTAACCTATACCAATCACTATCCCATCCCCCCACATAAACACCATTAATGGCAGACACCAAGTTTTTTTCATATTACCACCGCAAACTATCATCTCATAAACAACAAAAAGAAAGGAAAGAAGAAGAGCCAAAAGACTTACCTACAATAATGGAGTCTCCCCATAGCAGCAATGGAACCTTCAAGTAATCAAGATCCAATTCTACATCAATTCCCCTCCTCATAACAGATGTAATGATAAAGTTAGTCTTTTTATCCCTTTTCTCTCTTATCCTTTTTTGTCCTCTCTCTCTCTCTCTTTCTTACTCCTCTTAAATAAACTATATCAGTTCCCTAAACTATCATCATTATACCCACTAACCCCACTCTCTCACCTCTCCCATTTCCCTCCACAATTTTGGGTAACCATTTGTTACAAAATCCTCCCTACCTATTCGAATGTTCAGTAGCCAAACATTCACAAGTTTCGAGCTTCATTTTTACCTTCGACCAACCTAAAAAATAAGAATACCTAAGCAGGAACAATCGACCACCATTGCCTCTCTCATCAACCCTGCACTTTTTTCTAGCGCATCGAAGGTCAAATCTCTGGTATGCAATACACATCGTGTCCAGCCCCTACCCATACGTGGACTTATTTGAGCCTTCCACATGGAAAACAATCATATTCTACCCATCCTCACATAAAATGACTACTATCTACTCAGCATACTGCTCAAGACACACACGGTCCAACATGTCAGCTCTACAAGTACAGGTGTCAGATCCTTACAGTCAAAGCAAGCAATCAGCTTTAAAGTCAAAAGCAACAACAGTTGAGCCTATGTTATTTTGGTTATGAACATTTGAGCCTATTTCTTTTTCGGTTATGAGCAATCGGACCTATTATATTTTTAAATCCAACCAATTATGTCCGTTTTCCCACTCATTTTCGTTTACTTTCTACCTTCGCCCACTTATTTTTGTTCGACCATGCAATTTTTATTCGAGTAAAAGGACAGTGAATAGAAATTTAGTCACAATTTATTCCTTTTCATTACCAAAAAAGGGGGGGAAATAATAAATTCATGTTCTATTAAGAAAAGGTATAAGAAATAGCAATAATAACCACCAAAACAACCATCAAAGAAACCAACACCCCTACCGCATTACTTGCAGACCAGTTAGTTCCTTCAATACCATGAACATTTCTCAATATCGCCCTCCACTTTCACCAGTCGCCGTGTCAGAGCCCTCAAGGAAGATGAGCGTTCCATAGCACTCAAGAGGTGATGCTGGAACATTCCCCAGTAGAAGGTAAATGACTCCACCTCCTCTTGTTCACGGTTGGTTAGTTCTTCCCTATGCAAGTCTACTAGGTTGGGCAGTGGCACCCCCATGTCCCTTCGTCTAATGTACTTTTGTGTCAGCACGACATACTTGGCATCCACCATTGCCTCTGTATCCTCTAACTGCTGCTGGTAGTGAGTCTTCATCCTTTATCTAGTTATGAAGTGTCAATTTGAGGAAGAAGATGAATAGGAGTAAAAGAAATCTACCCTTCCACAACCTTGTATAGCATGATTAAGAGGGCATTAATGATCCCATGATCAACATAATCACAAGTAAAGCTCTACAAAATGGGCACATTCACACTGGTCAACCATCCAAATTTCCATACATAACAGTTTTTCTCAGCACGAACCATCTACAGTAATTTCTGAGGCCCCAGCTGAGAGGGGGCGAATGTAGTAGCCTACTCGCAGTATTCCAAGATGAGCTAAACACTCGAAGGCTACATCGATGCCTACCGCAAGACACAAAGCCTATTATATACTAGTTTACTCGAAGCTTTCCAAGATGAGCCGAATACTTGAGGGCTACATCGAAGCCTACCGTGAGATTCAAAGCCTACTACACTCACAAATCAGCCAAGATACACAATGAACCGACATTCAAATCCAATAATGCTTTGACCATGTTCTGTTTTAGCTCAGCATATGGTCGAAGGCAAGTAATCCAGCAAACAATTCTGGTAGAGCCAACTTTCGTACAAGACAGCTACCAAAAAAGATATACGTGTAACTTGACCCTTTTATGGTGACTCACCTTTCCTATCTCCTATAAATAGGAGAGGAGGGCCACCATGAGGGGGTTAGAAAAACTTAGTTCAAAATCACTTATAAGAGTTTAGAAGAACTTTCGAGCACTGGAGAAGCTTGATGTTTGTGTCATCTCTGACTCAAAATCTGTAACCCCGTCTACATATACATCATATCTTTCAAATCCTCGCTAGAGGTCGTGGAGAATATACCCCACGCAAGTATTTTTGATAGTATATTCACTTATTTTTGCCCTAGGTACTTGTGAAACCCCTAGTCGAGCCTAATCCCTATGGTGTAAGAGCTTGGTCTCCCTTCTACGAGATTAAGCCCCTATACATACTACTCACGGTATCAGTCAATACAATCCCAAAGTTTGACCATATGCCTGATACCCCCCCCCCGACGCCCACTGCGCATGGAAATTTTCACCACCTTTTTTTTTTTTTATCGTTGGTGGTTCTTTGCTTCCACTCATAAGAAGCACAGACCGAGAGATAAATATCAACCAGAAAGCCAGGGTGGGCATCACTCCTATGTATATGGCCACTATGCAACCTTTAGATTAAGTTTCTCTCAGTACCATGCCACAAAGCATTAACAAGAACATGATTGAACCATTCATCGAAGTTGTACGGTTCATCCCAAAGTTTATGCTTCTAACTAGGGTTAGAATAAGACATTAAAGACTCCTGCGAGATTTCTTGTACCTTCCTTAATTATCAAAACCCTATCAGGTTGGTGAGCTGCAAATACCTCAAAACAATGCAATAAGCCCCTATAAAATGATATTGGGTGTATGGGCCTCACGTAATACTCCATCACATATGGATCCTATCGGGCCAATAATGCCACGATTCAACAATAAGTACCCAAGTGACTAAAATAATTATTAAGTTGTCAATTAAGTTAAACCAATCATACAAAACTTACATAATACTCACTCATGTCGTTCAACGCCTACCTATAGGTAATCAAAGCTTCTTTAGTCTGACCCACGCCTGGGGCCGATATCCATTGCATGGCTCGAGGTGATGGCACCTCATTTACCTAGTCCAAATCACGGGGGCTAGACTAGGCATAATGAAGTGCTCGTATACCTAGCATGCACACATTTTCTTAGTACCACCACACATACCAATTAATAGGTTAAACCATCTAATCACTATGGATGGCTACACATCCAATTCCAGTTACCAGCATTGGCCTCACTTACCAAACAATTCATAAAATTTATTGTGTAGACCTATATAGCGCTACTAAAATGGAGTCAACTATTCAGACATGAAAGAAAATAATCTACATATTGTTCAACTAATACGCCATTAATATGGCATTATCTTACCACATCTAATGCTTTTGTAAAAAAATTAGCCAACCATACCACATACCAATGGTATAGCGTTCGTTGGAAGATCAAAAAAGTTGTTAATAAGACAGAATAAATGTTCAAGGAAGATAATTGGTGCCTGGAAAATATTCTCTCTAGAAGGCCCATAAACCAAGCGATGTATTTGTTATTATGACAAGAAGTAGCTCTGAGTTCATCGTACGGATTGGCCAGTATAGTTGTACCCCATAAGTACTTGGAAATTTTGCCTAGGTTAGCGAGGCAATGTAAGTACTTTACCGAGACTTGCCCACCCCGACATTAGGGAAATAAATACATCCTGCAAATATAAAATAACAACTTCATATGTTGCCAAATATAAAAATGACATTAAAATACAAAGAAAACATCAATAGCCTCATTTAAACTGCATACCTAGTACACAGAGAATGTACGCTTTTACTACGCACTCACACGATTCAATACTTTTCCCACCACCCCCTAATAAAAATATTACGCGGATCCTTAAACTGAATCATGGTTCCCCCTTGCTTGAATCTAGTAGACAACAATTCCACTACATCTTTCACCGAAATACCCAAGACTCTATTAACTAAAGTTGCAGCACTGGTATGATTGCTGACAGGTGGGTCATCCACTGCCATCCCCATGACTGGAAAATCAGTAATATGCACCATATCATTGAGACTAATAGGCATCTCTCCAAAAGGCATGTGAAACAAACTTGTTTCTAGTTACCATTTTCCACAAGCCCATTAACAATTGCTTTGTTAACCTACGGGTAGGTAATATCTTCAGCAATGTGGAACCCTGTCACTTCCAAAATGTTATGAAACTCGCCATATTCTTGTCTTAAGGACCATCTAGCGAGTATTACACTGTGTTGCCTCAGGGGAAGATGGGGAGGATCGGTACTTTGGGCTTCCCATATTAAAAGAGCTCTATGGGTGTCGTCGAGGCAAACAAGATGCAAATTTCTAGGCCCTCCCCCATATTCAGCAAATCCATCTTAATTTAATTTCTGGCTTTCTTTTCTTCAACCTCTCCTTTTTGCCATCTCTCTATATTACATAAGCATTTCAAGAAGGGTTTTACACATATTTCACTCAAATGCGTAAGCAGTAGTATTATTTTATTTTTTTGCCCAAACAATGCTACCCAATGCACTGGTACAGTCGTTATGCGCAGAAACCCTAAAAACAACAATTTCATGGGTACCCTAATTTGATTTAATTGTAACCATGACTAAAAATTCTCAATATGTGAAATTAACAAAATCTAAGGAAAATTAGGAAAATAATCGTGGTCGATTTAATTTCATGTAAAGTGATTAAACAGAACTAATAGAATCTATGCATGTAATACTTATGGAGAACAATTGAAGAAAAATCATACTTGTTATAATATTTATGAGAGAAATTGAAAAGGAGACAAAGATGTGGAGAGTATGAGGGAGAAATTGAGATAGAAAGAGAAGAGGAGATATAGGTTTTTGGCGGGTTTTTTTTAAAGATGAGAGCGACACCGCTTCAAAAACTATATGGTTATCTTATATACTCTACCCAAACGTTGATAGCAAAATGTTCATGGGATTACACTCTGTAACTGAACTAGTAAGAACTACCTACAGCGACAACGTTGTAGATTGGGTGCTAGAGTAAATCTTGAGAGACAAAGTGAATGCGCTTTCGTCACTCCATCAACGCTACCATATTGCCGATAAGATTACAGAAGATAAAATTAACAAATTAGTTAATCTAGAGATCAAATGCCAATGTGGGGGCGTCAGATTAATTTGGTAAATCACGATTCAAAGCATTAGACATGGCAAGGAAACGCTCATCCATGGGCGTGAGTGTGACAAACACTGATAACTCATTGTTTAGTAACTGTAAGAGACAGGCTTGCATCCAGAGCCAATATTTTCAAATTTTAAAAAAAAATTAAGTGAATTCATCCAGCCAAAAATAAGACAAAATTCAACTAAAAGCAAATTCTTTCATTTAATTTAATTTGTATACATGTGTCGATTATAGAAAATGAGGTGCTTCCTTGTTCAAAAAACCAAAAGTGTCATATACATACTTCATCAGCACGATAGTGAGTTTACGAAAAAAACATTGTCCAAGTCATCACTCACCAGTATTCATTATCATAGCCTCTTCCATTGCTTGAAGATCATAAAAGAGTTCAACTTGACTGCTAACATCAGGACCTAGATGAGTTATAATCACATCATAGTAGACAGGTCAAGAAGGGTACAATTTCCATAATGAACAACACACAAAGAATCTGAAGCTAAAAATGATCGTTGAACACAAAACCTATTCAATCAACGTCTTCTATGGGCGATACTTCAGAACAATACTTCAAAGACAAGAAAGTTATATCAACATCCTTTACTTTGTTGTCTTTACCAGCAAGCAAAATAATGATCTTACCAGAAACAGTAGTGGCCACGTGTAGCATATCTGAAAAAATAAATTGCTTCTCAAATAGGGCTATAATTGTCCCAACGTACCAATCCAAACGATATTTCAAGTCATTGTATATGATGTCGATGTTAAACAAAGACACATAAAACTTTTCATTCCTTATTAACTCGTCGGCCAAATATGTCTGAGCCATGGGTCACTCATGTTCATTAGTCGACAAGACCTTAGCCAATGATCGGTACCCACAATTTCCCTCGGGAATGATCCCGTATGTGTGCACAATTGTTGGGCTATCATGAAGTTGTATAAAAACGTGAAAGTAATCCATCAATGGAATACTGGTTAGGCATTTGGGATACCTATGATCATCGGGGTAAACCTTCTTCTTCCCAAGGGTCATCGCGTATTTGGTGTCATGTACGTCATTCATGGCATTGAGCTTACTGGCTAACAAATCCAAAGCAGCATCTTAAAGGTCTAAACCAATATCTTCTATTCCCAAAAAATCATCCATGGGCCACTAAATTTTTCTACGCGGTTATATGTTCAATTTTCTCAAAATCTGTGTCTTGTCTTCCCAAGGGCTACTCGAGAATTCTTCGAGGTGGTTTTCCACCAATTCAATTTTTCTAACTATATTTGTTTTCTTAACCCGAGGTTGGGCCGATACTTTTATAGCTGGTTTAACCTGAGCTTTTCTCAGTAGTTAATTATGAGTCTCTTTTGCAGTCACGCTCTCATGGGACTTAAGTAGTTGATATTCCCAACATGAAGGGTCCCTCTTATTGCTCGTTTCTAATACTCTTTTATCTTTTTTTAATCCTTGTTCTCTTTTTCTAGCCTCTTGATCCGCCAACCCTACTTAGTTCAAGCAACAACGTCGAGTCAAAAAAAGCGAGCTCTAATATTTCTCTCACCATAGCCGGTCGTTCCATGGTGCTTCGTTCAGTCCACTTCTATGTCACCATCTCTGTAAGGGAATATTTCTAATCCTCATACTGAGTCTGATATTCGAGCTCACACAGTTTGAATAAATACACTGATAACCAACCAAGGATTGAGGGCAAGCATATTGCAATACAGATTTCCTCATCTACAATTCGAGGATATTGAAGCATCCAGTAACATCGCACTATAGAAGATACTCAGATATCCATCAACAGTTCGTATACATACGAACATCGTTAGAGATCGTATCTTCACCAACAGTCCAAAGTTAAGGTCATAAAGAGATCCGTTACAAGATCAACAATTATTAGATAGCAAGACATTACAAAAGACCTCATAAAAGGCTCATCAAACTCATATATTGTAATGTTCCTCATTAAAAGAATAACGGTCATATTATAAGACCTATAAATAGGACTAGAGATCTATAGATTTAGGAGAGCTTCTCTGACACATCTTTTGAGAGACCTTTTCGAACATCTCTCTCTCTCTCTTTATAATAGCTAGCAATCTATAAACATTTCTCTTTTGCTAAATCTATAGGAGAGGTCGTGGTTTTTAACCCATTCAAGGGTTTTCCATGCTAAATCTCGTGTTAGTTACTTTCAGTTTCTAGCTAACATTCTATATTTCAAAGGTGTAAGGCACTATCTTCGTCCAATACGAAAATAGGTTATTACATTTGGCACCGTCTGTGGAAATCGAAGCATACACTCAGCGTTCTCCGATCCAGTTTTCATATTCATTTTTTGAAGGATGGGAAATCAAGAAAAATTACCTAACGTCCTGCCTGACGCTACTGAGGGAGTAACGGATCTGCGAACTACTATACAAGCAGAAACCGAACGATGAATAGAACTAGAGAAACAGCTAGCTAGCATGTAGAGCACGATCAGAGCACTTCAAGATCAATTAACAGCAAATCCGAGACCACGGAACGCTCTGCCCTTAACCTCGAGGGTATCAGTCCATGATCGCTTGGGAAATCGAGGCCAAAATCTAGTACTACCTAGAATTCCATAAGTACCAGTTCTACCTCAGGGTCACGTCAATCCACAATTACCTACTGGAGCGATAATTAATCTGCAACAACCAGAGAAACAAAACAAAGAAAAACCTTGAATTTCAGTCTATGACCGCATAGGTGAAGCAACAGGAGAGCATAATCCACCAGGAGGACAAACAACCAGACGAGCTGTCACGTCTCGACAGCATCTCACTCCAGAGCAGGTGGACAAACGCATCAAGGAGCTGTTAGACACTTAAATACTCACTAGAAGAAACAACTATACTAAATTACAGAAGAGCCCACTCGCACAAGAGTTGCTAGACGAGGAAGTACCCATCAGTTTTTACACTCCAAAAATTTAGAAATACAAGGGGGGGAGATCCTGTGGAGCATGTCCAAGAATTTTAGGATTCTTTGGGACTGCATTCGACGTCCAACCACATCCTCTGCCATCTCTTCCTGACCAGTTTAAAAGGAGAACTTCTACGATGGTTTCACACACTCAATGAAGGATCTATCTTCACTTTCGAGCAACTTCTCGAATTGTTTATCAAGAACTATTCGCACAATAAAGACAAAGAGGATAGATAGTCTTTACTCTTTATTCAGCCTCAAGCAGGCACCAGGTGAAAAGTTAGAGACATTCACCTGGAATTTTTTCGAGTTATCTCGAAAATTGACAACCTCGATAAGAAAATCACAATCTCCGCTTTCACCAATGTTCTACTCGTGGATGGGCGAATCAAGGAGCACCTGATCCTCAACAAACTACTGACGTTAGAGGATATGATTGAGAAGGTCAACAATTTTATCGACCTTGAACGACTGACAGCTAATAAACCAAAACCTTAACGCATCACTCTATCCACCAAAGATCATCCCGAAGAGCGTGCTCATAACAGCAGTAAAGACTATGGGGGTGATAAGAAACGCTTCAAGTCCTATGACGATCGAGCGTTCCAAGGATGAAAAAAATCAATTCCATGCATACCACAGTTAACAACTACTCTTGCGAACTTATACCTACTGCTACAAAAAGATGAATTCTTCAGAAATGTCAATATTATTCCACCAATAAAGGGAAAGCCGTACTGTATTCACCACAAGATTCAACATCATGACACGAAGCAGTGTTTCGCACTAAAATTTATTCTCCAAAGTAAATTTGCACATGGTCGAATGCTTGAGTACATTGTTGGCATCGAAAGTTACAAAGATGGCAGCTATAAGACTGATACCACGATCATCCAAGTTGATGAAACAAATGAAGAAAAACACATGTACTTCATCGAGGCTTAGACGATCAACAACTTCAACAGATCCAAACGTAGGCGCGTTGGACAATGCCATGATTTGATGATGGTAGATAAAGAAGCTCGTTTCTTGCCAGAATCCAGCAATCGACGAGCTGGGATTTCTTTCGAAGACTGTGACGTTCGTCACATCAGCTTTCCGCACCACGATACTCTCGTCATTATGTTAAAGATGAAGAACATAGTTCTACATACAATGATGGTAGATACTAGCAGGAGCATCGAACTATTATTCTAGAGCATAATCGACCAAATGAGCTTAGCAGACAAGGTTGAACCGAGTGACATCAATGTCTCTGGATTCACCGGCTCTAAGGAAGAACGAGTGGGAAAAATCACACCTCCTATCACAGCCGGGCCAGTCACACTTGACGTAGTTTTTTACGTCATCAATAGCAAATCCCATTATCTGGGCATCATGGGACGACCATGGTTGCATAACATGAAAGCTATTCCCTCCACATATTATCAGACATTATGATTTGACTAGAAAGGAGGGATTTACGAAATCAAAGGCAGCCATAAATTGGATCGAACTTGCGATAATACTACATCCATTGAAGCTGAGTCAGCTATAACAACTCCAGCATAGCAATTACAGCAGTCAATTCCAGTAAAACTTTAGTTAACAAGCGTCGAACCAACAGAGTAAATCGAGATCAGTGGCATGCAAAGAGGAACTCACATTAGAACTCTCTTGAGCACGGAGGAATGCTCAAATCTCATACAATTCCTCACAGATAACAGTAACATCTTTGCATGGACGTTTCACAAAATGCCAGGGATCGATCCAGCTATGGCATGCCACAAGCTAAAGCTGAAAGATAAAATAGAACCGCTTAAACAAAAGCAACAAACTCTAACACCAAAACTGCGAGATGAAGTGAATAAAGAGATCGACAAATTGATTGAGGTTGGTTTTATTCGCAAAGTTATTTACCCAGAATGGATCTCGAACATTGTCGCACTCCCAAAGAAGAATGGCAAAATCAGAATCTGCGTTGATTTCACAGATCTCAACCGATATACTTCGAAAGATAGCTTTCCACTTCCAATCATCAATCATCTGCTCGATTCCACAGTAGGGAACAAACTTCTCTCTATGAGGGACATTGCATCAGGATATAATCAGATGCCACTTTTTCCTGAAGATCAAGACAAGACTGTGTTCATCACTGAACAAGGTCTATATTGTTATAAAGTCATTCCTTTTGGCCTGAAAAATGCCAGTGCTACCTATTAGAGATTGATGACACAAATGTTCAAAGACCATCTCAGCAAAATTATGGAGGTCTACATTGACGATATGCTCTGCAAATGTCTCAAGAAAGAATGCCATCTTACAGATTTACAAACAACTTTCGAGATTTTGTGATCTTACAAGATGCGTTTAAATCCTTATAAATGCCAGTTCGGAGTACAATCTAGAAAGTTTTTGGGCCATCTAATTAGCAAAAGAGGCATTAAAGCTGATCCATCACGCATATGAGCTCTCTTGGCTATGCCTTCACCAAAGACAAAGAAGGACATTTAGAAGCTAGTCAGGAAGATTGTAGCACTCAACAGATTTGTATCCAAATCATCAGACAGATGTCGACCTCTATTCAATCTTTTAAGACAGGGTACATCACGAGGAAAACCAAAGAAAGATTCAGAGAATGAATGGACAGACAAATATGAAGCAGCTTTCCTCGAACTGAAAAGTTATTTGGGAAAACCACCAGTAATGAGCACACCAGTAGATGGAGAAGAACTCACAGTATACCTAGTTGTCACAGATACATCTCTCAGCTCCGTTCTTCTCCGACTCGACGAAAAGACTGAGAAACTAGTATATTTTATCAGCAAGACTTTGACTCCCACTGAAACAAGATACACCAAGATCAAGAAGCTTCTTCTAGCTCTCGTCAATACAACACATAAATTGAAGCAGTATTTCCAAGTTCATACTATTCGTGACTTGACGAACTATCCACTCTGCAAAATCTTATCCAAACACAAAAAATCTCGACATATTCAGCAATGGTCAGTAACGTTTGGGGAACACGATATCCAATTTGAACCACGTCACTTCATAAAGGGTCAAGCTATAGCAGATTTTCTAGCAAACTTTCTAGTAGACGATCCGGATTGGGAAGAAGATTTTATTGGTAAAGCAGATAAACCGCTCACAGACTAGTTCGAAGATAAATCAGATTAGGCAACAAAGAAAGGTTGACGACTTTTGACTGACAGCTTCGTCGGACCAGCCAGATCAGGAATTAGAATTCTCCTTATTACCCCATCCAATGATCAGCTCGAAAAATCCATTCACCTCAATTTTGAAACAACCAATAATGAAGCAGAATATGTGGCATTAATTCATGGCTTGGACATGGCATTCATACTGGGTGTAGCAGAGCTCTCTGTCTACATAGATTCATTACTAATCATCAACTATTACACAGGCGTATATCAAACCAATGGGAGAATGGTCGACTATGTTGCTGCAGTGGTCGAACGAATGAACAAATTTCAGACAATTTCTATAGAACATTTTCGAAGGGGAGAAAATAGACATTCAGATGCACTCGCTTACCTTACTGGTGTCCTTGGATCAGAAGCTCGTTACTTAAAAATCGATGTCATTTCTAACCCCAACATTAATGCCATCGTGTCCAATACCATTAATACTGGGGGCAGTGAGGAGATTGAAGATGATTGGAGACAGCCTTTCATTACATACATCGGACCTCAAAATATATTTGACGATCCACTTCCAGAGGATCCTACAGAACGACGGAGATTAATTGACAATTCTCGAAGATACATTGTTCAGGACAATCTTAAATACAAAATTTTGGTCACTGGTCCATACCTCTTTTGTCTCTCTGACAAAGAAGCACAACAATTCTTACACGATCTACACGAAGGCATGTGCGGATCCTATGTAGCAGGAAGATCTCTTGCAAACAAAGCTTTAACTCAAGGAATGTTTTGGTCTAAGATAAAAGTACAGGCAATCGAATATGCTCGTAAGTGTGACGCTTGTCAATGGCATGGCCCTAAAATATGAGCTCTAGCACTCGAACTACATTCAAGCTAAGCCACTTGTCCATTCAGACGATGGGCTCTCGATCTCGTAGGAGAGTTTCCTACAGCACCAGGAAAACAAAAATATTTGTTGGTCGCTATAGATTACTTCACTAAATGGGTAGAAGCAGTCTCGCTGTGCCGAACACAAGAAGAAGAAGTCATCAGATTTATTTGGGATAGCATTATTATTCAGTTCGGCAGACCACATCTTAACAGAATTGATAATGGACCACAGTTTGTTGGCTCCAAAATCGTGGCATTCCTCAATGAGCACAACATCATTCATTCCTCATCCAATCCTTATTATCCTCAAGGAAACGGACAAGCTGAGATTACTAATCGAACTATTGTAGATGGCACCAAGAAGCGTTTAGACGACAAAAAGGGGAAATGGGTGAATGAGTTACCACACGTACTTTGGGCCTACTGAACAACTCCTAGAACAACAACAGATTGTACTCCATTCTAACTAGCCTACGGGACTGAAGCCATCATTCCCACTTAATATCATCATCCAGTACATGATCACGAGATGACAGATGAAGAAAATGAATTTCAGATCGCATACAATCTAAATTTGATCGAAGAAATACGTAGCAGAGCCATTGTTAATCTGATAAGATATCATCTTGCTTTGTCCCAATCCTATAACAAGCTCGTTCGACACCGAGAATTCAAAGTTAATGACGTCGTTCTTAGATAAATCCCACAATATCGCAAAGCACCTAATGCTGGAAAGTTAGCAGACAATTGGGAAGGTCCTTTTATCATAACTGGCACAAGTGGTTTAGGATCCTACGATCTCAGTACACATGAAGGCGTACCTGTACCTAATCCATGGAATACCCGCCGATTGAAGCTGTATCGAAGATAGAAATGCTGTAACATCATATAATATTCAATAAATCACTTTTTCATCATCATCCCGCAAGTCTATTCAATTCAAGCATTCTATCTATCTTCGTATGGTTCGCTCAGTTCGACCTATACCGGAGAATTACTACAACAATTACTACAACATTCAATATATCTCATTACGGTTACTTATTGATATGCTCAATTCGACCTTTAACTGATATCTACAACATAGCTCTTCAAGTATACACGCTCTCCCGAGGGTCGCTTATTGAGTCAATCAATTCGACCTGGCCGAGACACGCTGTACAGCTATTCAACATTCAATATATCTCATTACGGTTGCTTATTGATACGCTCAATTCGACCTTTAACTGAGACCTTCAATATAGCACTTCAAGTATACACGCTCTCCTGAGGGTCGCTTATTAAGTCAATCAATTTGACCTGGCTAAGACACGCTATACAGCTATTCAACATTCAATATATCTCATTACGGTCGCTTATTAATACGCTTAATTCGACCTTTAACTGTGACCTACAACATAGCTCTTCAAGTATGCACGCTCTCTTGAGGGTCGCTTATTGAGTTAATCAATTCGACCTGGCTGAGACACACTATACAGCTATTCAACATTCAATATATCTCATTACGGTCGCTTATTGATTCGTTCAATTCGACCTTTAACTGAGACATGCATTACTATTTCAACAAACAAACATCTCTTAACAGTTGATTATTGACTTGTTCAATTCGACCTATACACAAGATAATACAACATCACTATAATCATATATCTCGATATATCTCTATACGATCATTTATTGGTTTACCCAATTCGACTATACATAGAGATAACAAGACAAAAACTCTTTTTTAATCAACAATTGACATTTTTTCTACAGCAAAGACATATTTACACTTTGTCTTATTACAATATAAGCAATTTAACTATCTTTCACGCTGTGGGCGTACAATATTCAAACTTTACCCAGGCCCAGACGAAGGTAAGACAGGGAAAGATATAGCAGCATCAATCATAGTAGAAGACGCATTCAGCAGTTTCGTAACTCTCGGCATCAGATTATCTATATAATGTAACTGTACTATCTACATATCATACTCCATACCGTGCTCAGCTGAAGCAGCCAAGATCGAATCACGCTCTTGCTGCAATTTCTTTACATCAGCATACACCATAGCCATAGTGCGCAATGTAGCATTCTCTGCAGTCAACAGCATAGCTTCACCAAGTTCGGTCTTCACTTTGGTTAGCTCGTCATCAAGATCCTAGTATCGATCTACCAGATACTCTTTCTCCTTCAGCAACGAAGCCCTATACTGCTTCGTTATCTGCACACTACAATCCATCTCCTGCTTTATAAGTTGCAACTTCTCACACAACTCCAGACAATACTCGTTATCGTTATCTACTGCATCCACCAACTTTTGCAACTTCTTATACTTCAGATCGAGCTCCTCATAAACCACATTACCTTGCATACACTCTATTTCCAAAGCTTTTTTTTCCCACTCTAGATCGGCGATCCGTGTGTTACACTTATTGATGGCTACGTTCAGCTCTTCATCTCTCTTTTTACATGCTTCTTCGTGCGTTCTGGCAAGGTTACTTTTTCTTAGACAAGAATCATGAGCCTCACGTAAATCCCAGCTCAACTTTTTCAGACGATCTCGCATATTATGGAGTTCAACATCTTGCTTCTTAAAACGATTAGCATTATCTATTACTGCTAATTTATGATACAACAGATCAGACTTTTGTTTTTCAATCGTACTTGACAGATCCAGCACTTGTTGGTTCGCACGGTCTTCAGCACCTGCCATCAACACCTCCAAGGCCGATTCCCACGCAACAGACAACTACACCACAAGTACAACGTAGGAGAATTATCAAGCAAATCATTTCTCAAACACAGATAATCAAGCAACAACATCATACATACCTGTGACATGCTGAATTTAATCTCAGCATTCAAGCGTTGTGGATCATGTTTCGCCAGCTCCCGTAACTACAGTGCCCATAGCCAAATCTCTATCTGTGATGATAACCCTAGGGTATTTACCAGGTTTCAATTATGACTTAAAATATTCAAATGCCCACTAATATGTTCTACTAGTCTCGTTGTCCATATAACATGCACTATGAAGAAATGTCATACCCGTAAAGGCCACCCCGATAATCTCCAATAATGGTTTGTCAAACTAATTTGTCTTGTATGTGCAGTCTATCAAAAATACGAGCGGGAAGCATTTTCCCATAATCAACACTTCATAACTCCAAAATATATAACCCACCTCCTCCGTTGGATTGGTAGTATGATACTTAACGTATTTTTTTCATCCAAGCTTCCTAAAAGATGACGCATCTCTGTTTTGCCACCCAATACTTCATTTTTTCACTTTGCATGTGCATTGTAAACGTATTTTCTTCATCTCTCTTTGTACATGTTTCTTCGTGCGTTCTGGCAATGTCACTTTTTCTCAGACAAGAATCACGAGCCTCACGCAAATCCCAGCTCAACTTTTTCAGACGATCTCGCATATTATGGAGTTCAACATCTTGCTTCTTAAACAGATTAGCATTATCTATTACTGCTAATTTATGATACAACAAATCAGACTTTTGTTTTTCAATCGTACTTGACAGATCCAGCACTTGTTGGTTCGCAGTCATGGCTTCCAATTTTTTCTTCCTTAAAAATCTTTCCACAATTCAGCTTCGTTATTAGCAGCTTGTATCTCTGCATCCTCACATGACAACTCTACAGTCACAACATTTAGCCGACTCTGTAGTTCCTACATATCCGCCTCCAGCTTTAAGTTCAAAAAGGTTGTATTTTCAACCGCCAAGAAACACTGCTGCAATTCTGCAGTCAATTCATTATTTGATGCGGATAAAGCAGATAGTTCATTTTGTTTATTGACTTCATCCTAGAAGAATATATTACAAATGACATACATCTATCAACAGATATTCATACAAGCAAGACATATCATTCAAGCAACATTTATTAAGATATGATGTTATTTCCATAACTACATACATAGATCAACTGCATTATGCAAAGCATAATTATATGCCACAGTTTAGTTGGCTTATGGTTGAACCCTACTACTACTCACATTTACTTGCAAAGGTTCATTGAAAATTACGACCTCTTGATGACGAGTCTTATGTCGTATGTGAGGTAACAAATCTTCAAACTCCTCCCCCTCAGACTCTTCAGCTCGCGGTCTCGAGGTTGAAGCACCTCCACCTTCATTACCTTTTGCAAACCACATATTTTCGACCTTATAATTCTCTACGAGAGCATCTTTACCACAGCTCAAGATATAACTTCTAAATTCATTCTCTACTCTCTCGAGCTCGCCCCCATAAAACTTGATCACATCGGCTATTTGATGTTCATGATCTGATTTACCAGCACGTTTTCCCCGCTTTGGAGTAAGATACCTCTTCAAACGCGATTGGGATACTTGCAGATGTTTTTGCATATCTAGTAAACTCACTTCTAACAACTTCACTCTCTTCTTTGAACTCTGCAACAACTTATTACATTCTACCTTTTCCCTCTTCAGACACGCATTATGTTTTTTACATCGCTCCAGTTCATTACGAGCATGCTTCAGATCATTTACTAAACGTGTCTGGACCCTTCTATCTTCCTTCTTTATATTGAAGAAAAGGATCCTCATCATTCTTCGCCCCTACAAAAGTTAAGCTCATTAGGCAATGAACCTACACTACCCCATATGATTAATACACCAACCCAAGCTGAACATCTTTTCGCCTCTATACTATGGCGATTACGCACCTCTTGCGCTAAGAATTTCACCCGAGCTGGATCTGGCACTACACCTCTCTTAGTTAACAGTTCTAAATAGGCCTCCTTCAATCCCCGCTCACTATCAACTTCGGTCTCAAAGTAAAGCGTCAGTAAAACGTCAAAGACAATAACGACCTTTGACACTTTAACTTATCACTCTCATCTACGAACTGTTTATCCTTAAGGGATTTTTAGAATATGACAAACCTATCACTCTCTTTTCGTAAAATCTTATCCTTCTCAATTTGTATCTCCCCATATCTACATTGAAGCTCGAATAACTCCTTAAAGGTATTATCAATGTTGGACTTATGAAAACGTCTCTTATATTTAAGTTTACTGTGTACCTGTTAAGTACGATTGATGGAATCTCTTGCTTGACTCAAGGCCTTCTCCATCTCGCTCACTTTCCCCCTCAAACAAACTACCTCCTACATACAAATTATACATTCACCATCAAACAGCATATATCAACAGCAACCACAAAAATTCAATTCTCAGTAAGATATATTTATCACCAATGACAAATTCAACCATACAGTCTAAAAAATATGTTACAACTACATAATCAAGAATTAGCTCCTGCTACCTCCTTAGTCATAACATCAGCCGATGTAGAAGCCGGGATCTGTTTAGAAGGTTGATCAACCACTGGAGAGGCATCATCCTCTAAGAAGATTATCTCGCCATACTTCTCAGCAATAGCAAGATTGACATCATGTTTAGTCAACCCCCAGGAGTAAAATACTTGAATCAGACTATTTCGAGCAGCCAGCACAGTGTCGAAAGTCTTCTTTGCAGCATCTTTGATCTCTTTCTTCAGCACAACAGTTTCTGCCTCGAACTGCTCCTTCTACACAACTTTCTCCATCTCCATCTGATCCTTCAACCGCTCAGACAATACAGTTTGCTCTTTCTCGAACTGTTCCCTTAGTGCAACTTTCTCTGCATCATGTTGCCGAACAAGTTCAGCACGGTCTTCTACACCTGCCATCAACACCTCCAAGGCCGATTCCCACACAACAGACAACTACACCACAAGTACAACGTAGGAGAATTATCAAACAAATCATTTCTCAAACACAGATAATCAAACAACAACATCATACATACCTGTGATGATAACCCTAGGGTATTCACCAGATTTCAATTATGACTTAAAATATTCAAATGCCCACTAATATGTTCTACTAGTCTCGTTGTCCATATAACATGCACTATGGAGATATGTCATACCCGTAGAGGCCACCCCGATAATCTCCAATAATGGTTTGTCAAACTAATTTGTCTTGTATGTGTAGTCTATCAAAAATGCGAGCGGGAAGCATTTTCCCATAATCAACACTCCATAACTCCAAAATATAGAACCCACCTCCTCCGTTGGATTGGTAGCATGATACTCAACGTAATTTTTTCATCCAAGCTTCCTAAAAGATGACGCATCTCTGTTTTTCCACCTAGTACTTCATTTTTTCACTTTGTATGTGCATTGTAAATGTTTTTCATACTAGAAATATTTTATAGGAATTTAACCTTGATTAGAAACAAAATCTCCTTCGGCTTCATACCCGACTTTGTCAATTTAATGAGGCAAGCAGTCTCCTCCTTGGTACGTCGAGCTAGGTATGCTTGACCTTCACGACTATTAACAATTACATGGTTATGCCATCCGTGGTTCACTTGAACGCGCCACAGTTCCAGTGTAACCTTCAAAAATCAAGTTAAATTTTTTAAAATTAAACAAACAAAATGTTATCATCCAAGCGTTTGCGATGTACAACTAATGATATACCAAGATCATCCTAGATAAAGTAAAATGTTTTCCTCTTAGCATCATGGTAACAGACAAATCATAAATATGGCGAGTTATGAACGCTAGTATTGGGGCGAAAAAGTTATATGGTGAACAAAAATTATGAAAGTGTTCAACTTCAATCATAACAAAGGCTGAGTGGCATCCAAATAAAGAACTCATCAAAACAAATATATGTTTGTACTTGAGTGTGAACTCAACAGGGTGAAGTGGATAAGATTTTAAGAGCCATATATGCTAATACAAATAAATAGAACCGTTTTTTACCTAACTACTGCTGGGTTGTACCTTCGTTATAAGATCCCGTACTACTCCAATCACACCAAGGGAGTTGAAACCTTCTTGACTCTAATGAATAACAAATTCTTGGTTTTCAAACAATGGGTACTTGGTTTCAGCTTGATTAAACTTGCTTTCATCCGCCGAGATGTCAACATAAATCTCGAGCTAAATGGAGAATAAAAAGCACCAATTAGATAACCATTATAAAAAACAACAATGTGGTGGTTGTGGAGATGAAAGGAAGAATGGGGAATCATTTCCTATATGGTTTTTGATTTCAAGAAAACCAAATCAAAACCAAAATAAACCGTTTTCAACTATTTTCAAAACTAAACCAACTAATTAAGGTAGTGTTCTTAGCAAATGGGAATTTGAAAAAGTTGTAATGTCCAACCTAAGTTAGGGGTGTTTAAGTAAGTAGCCATGCGTAGTGAGAGAGAAGCTAAATTGCGTAGTGAATTTAGAATCACCCTTTTTTGTTTAGAAATGCATTTACAAATTTTTTTTTGGGTGAGGTGCTCCTCATGTACAATGTTATTAACCTTTCACATTTTGGGGTGCACAAACGACCCATTGGCAAAGGATTATTCTATCTTCATACCCTCTTTTACATCGAGGAGTCCTCCCTTGGGTATATAACTCAAAATAAGGAGAACTCCAATCATAATAAAAAAAATTTCACTCTTATGGGTTTCTTTCCCTCTCTCTAGAAATTTTTCTTACTCTTTCTGTGATTTTTCTCTCTTTCTCTCCATGATTTTCCTCTTCCTTGAATTTGTTCTTCAAACTTTGATGAAGTACTAGGACCCTACTTGATATTTTCTTTGTCATCATCGTCTCTCTTCTGTCCTCTTTCTTCATCTCTCTTTCTTTCTCTTTCTCTCTTTAGCCATATCTCAACTTAAAATTTAAAAGTAACGACAAAGCTAATTATAATCAAAATTAAACTTGAGAGAGAATGATTAAGTCAATTTGGGTATGCGATTGTTAGAAATTTTGTTAAAAGTCATATTTGGATGAGATTTCGAGAAGAAATTTACAAAAATAATTTTTAGTGTTTTTCCCCATCAACACTAGAACCCTATGTTTTGTATGTTATAGAAACGCTAGGCCAATAACTTTTAATATTACCCAACAACGTTAGGCCCTTAGCTTTGGAAACTCGCGAGTATTTTTTCTTTTTCAAGTTTTTTTCCCCATCTTTTACCCCACCAATGCTACCAACCTAGCATTTTGTATATTATGGAAATGCAAGGCCAACAACTTTCAATATTACCTACCAACGCTAGGACCCTAGCATTTTGCATGTTATAGAAACGCAATGCCAACAGCTTTCAATATTACCCATCAACGCTGGACCCTAGCGTTAGGAACTCAAAAGTTTTTCATTCCCAACTTTTTTTTTCATGAACGCTAGGTCTCTAGTGTTGAAAATTTTAAAAAAAATATTTTTAACCAAAATGCTGACTAGGCAAAGTTTTTGTTAGGTGGTCATCTATTAAAGAAAAAGACTACAAGTGTAGTAAGATTAACGAAACATGTTTTATTGGGGTTCTCCTCTTTTTAAAGAGGAGGACTACCATGCATGGTGAGATTAGCAAAACAACGTAGTGAAGTTAGAACGACCCGTTGGCAAATTAAGTTTTTACTTGGGTGTGGCAGTAATGTTGCCATTAATTTCACTCTCCAATTCAGATAAGGGTCATTCCATATTCACTACATTTTATTGCTAGATCTCACTATGCTGAGTAGTCATCCCCTTTTTAAAGAGGAACACTCCATCACCAAACTCTTCTTACCTGTTCTTACTCATACCACTAGGCAGAGTAGTCATCCCATTTTTTGAAAGGAACACTCAATGCAAAACACCAATGCACCAGCATTGTTGCATTTTTTTTTCCTTTTCAATTTTTAAAAAAATTAGAAATGCATTTTGACTAGCATTTCTAACTAATGGCCAACAATTACTTAATAGCGTTGGGGACTCAGTATTTTTTTTTTATACGATAAAACTCAAATTTATTGGTGTTAGAAACTCATAACATTTTAAAATTTGAACATTTTTGGAGATTCGATTGAGATTTTATTAAGATGTATTGGCTTACGCGTTTCGCTACCTAATGAATATAAAGATTGGCATCGGAGACTTAGCAAATTTTTGCATATAAAGATTTTTGATGATTTATTTGGGATTTTATTAGGATGCACATGTAAATGCATTTTGATATCTAATGAATAAATTTGTGATTGGCGTTGGAGACTCAATACCTTTTTAGAGATTCATTTGGGATTTTATTCGTACGTAATAGGAAGTGCATTTTACAACCCAACAAAGTAATTTTGATTGGCGTTAGAGACTCAAACCTTTGGAGATTTTGTTGATTTCTTATCTTCATAACCCATTGAAGCCAATGCTCAATTATGGATCAAAAAATGCAAAGAATTCTTCTATATGAGAAAATTTTGTTGAATCCAAAATGTGTTTAATAGGATCAAGAAAACAACACATCTAAATAAAGAGAGACTAAAACCTTGAAAACCAAATCAAAAGCTAAAATTGTAAATCCTCAAAAGTGAAATTGATATTCTAATCCGATCAGTCCTTCAACAGAATGATTATACCAATCACTAAATACGGCAATTCCCGATTCAAACCCTTAAAAATGAGAAATTCCCCCAATCACAAGCACTAAAAGTTTTAACAGCAAATCGTGACGTTCTGCAATTTGATTAGATCTGGATACTTCACTCCAAAACATAAAGGTTCAGTTTAGTTCAATGAAAATCCATTGCAAATACAAATGTGTTGTAATACTAATCATGAAGTGGAAAAGTAACACTTTTCAATTGCATTTCAACCATTTACCTTGAATTTAATTCCCTTGCATTTACACACGATTTGCATTGCAAAACATTGGTTACAATGCAAGACAAATGAATTACATTTGCAATGTGTTGCAAGTAATGCAATGCAACTTGTTAGCATGTGTTTGGTTTACAGTAACACATGTGAAGTGGAAACAAATGTTCATGTTTGGTTAGAGGCATTGTAAGCAAATGCAAGTTGATTATTTTAAATAGAACTTTTATTCTTCATTGATTAACATAATCAACTACATTATTATCTCTAACAATGTCCAACAGAAAAAAAAAAAATCTAAATGATCGACTTGATCAATTATAATTACTAATATTTGACTAAACCACCCTAAGCCTTTAACTAAACATCTCCAATACTTTCTCTCAATTTATTTAGGCATATTTTCCAATCTATAGCATCACCAGTAAGGAAAAATTGTGTCTCAATGGGAGAGTTCATTATCTTGTACCATGCAGCTCGTAAATAAGTGTTACTATATCCTTCTGTCTTCATAATTTCTTCTCATAGAGTGAATCTTTTTTTGTGATCAGTTAAGGCATGAACCCACCGATAATGACTGAAACACCTTCAAGTAGTTCTTCTAACTTATCTGTCTTCTTTACCATAGTTCCATGTTGTCGTTTTTCCAATGGAAGAGGAGGAGCCGATCTTTTCCTAGTATAATCAGTTAGGGAAACGCTTAGTTCTCTTATATATCTTAAAGGTGCTCATCTTTATCTACTAACCTGCTCATATCATGATGATAAACATTACTTATGTCCTCAGTATCTGCTCCACCAATTGAATAATTTCATGTAGCGTAATTAGTACCACATATCATAGTCAAGTTATCCAAATTCCACTATGGACCCTGAAATCGAAAGTTTTTGAACTTATCAATAGCTTTTTGAATCAAGAAAGAGTTTAAATTCATTAGTGATAAAATTGAGTTACTTATCACAGTACATTTACGAGCAGAGAAAAAGGATGTATAAGATAGGGACAGAACCCCCTAACAATCAAAGGTGCAAGCCTTACATCAACAACAAGAGAAAGACTAAAAATAAAGGGCACTGTTACACATATCAACCCCTACACCAACAATACAAACACATCAAAAGCTGACCAGACACCCTACCTTACAAAGTCATACACAACAAAGACTAGCAAAAAAATCAGTCTCTAAAGTAGACTCTATCCATCATCAAAATATGTATATAAGCATATACAACATATATATACTCCCATTAAATAATATTATGTTCATACTTCAAATTACTTTAGTTTGAAAAATTGATCATATTAATTATGAAAATATATAAACATTGTAGGGGCCTAACTTCGTGCTGAGGGGAAGTCGGCTCTTACATCACGGGTTTATCTTCTATCAAAGGATTCAAGCATATAATCTATAAAGTGAGTAACATATTGACAATATACTTGCGTGGAAGCCTAAAATGGGTCTCTCCACGACTTCTGATGAAGATTTTTAAGAGATTGTATATTACTGTCGAGTAGTCAAAGGTTCGAGTACTGTATGTTTTACAGGTAGGTTGAAGGTAAACTGCAAGGGTTCAAAGGAGAGATTTCGTAAACCCTCCTTGATTCCCCTTCCCTCCTATTTATAGAATATAAGAAGGGCTGAGTCATCAAGGTAGGTCACATTACAAGTGTACCCTCTGGGTATCGAGTGGGTATCCCAGAGTTGGTGTTGATGCTAGAAATATCAGGTCTGATACTGTGCTCTGACACTGTAGCTGTTGTTGGTTCTGTCACTATAGCTGTAAGGACCAACAACGGCGTCATTCTTGTCTGGTGAGCAGGCTGTCTGACATGTCTGCCTTCGACCACGTATGAATATGGTCGAAGTGTTTCTGATGCTGATGTGGAGTTTGTGTACTGACGGATTTGTCTTTGTCTTCAAGGTCTATTAGTAGTCGAGGCTTCATCTTCATGTAGTCTTACAAGGCTTGTTTATGGATTGAGTGGGCTTCGAGGTAGCCTTCGAGTGTTCGGTTGGAGCTAGAAGGCTGTGAATAGGCTACTACATTCGCCCCCTCTCAACAGAGGCCTCAAAAATAGGTGTAGAGGCATTTGCTGAGAAAGACTATTGGTTATTGGGATTTGAAAAGTTGGCTATTGCATATTGGAGTTCTGAGAGGGGTAATAAAGGAGGGTAATTAAGAAATGTTGGTGGTTATGGAGTAATAAATGAGCTTAATGAGGCTTATAAATATGGGTTATAAAGGTGGTAGCGCTATACAGTCTTCTTCTTATCTTTCTTCTCCTTCCTCTGTATTTACTGAAGAGCATCATGGACATCACTCCCAATAGCCGCTACCAGAAGAGGATGGAATTTGCCAAAGATCGTCGTATAGGGCGAAAAACTGCTTAGTTGAAGTTGAAGTTCTTCGGCTCCCATGAGCTTGACTGGGACATACCTGACCTGGTAGAGTTGGAGCCTGGGGAGCCCATCAATGGAGAATCATATGCTTACTTGTGGGGGTAGATACGGTGGAGGTTTACAACAGCTGAAGAACGTTATCTCTATCTGTCGAGCTTGGTCGAATGTCTTGTACAGGCAGAGGATCATTTAGTGGAGGAGCAGGGTTCTGCAGGAGGATTTGGCCTGTCTGAAAATAGGGCGGGTTCTTCTTAATATGGTGGCAAGGTGGTGGTGATGAATTTCTTTTAGTGGGACTATCATTGAAGGTTTCCGTTGTTGTTTTGCTGATCTTCGTAGATTTGTGTATGATTGTACTTGTAGGTCTCCTCTTTCTTTTGTATTTTGAAGTAATACAATGAGAACAACCGTTACTAAAATTGTAGGTTTGTATCTTCGGGGGAAAATTGAATTCGAAGCATAATAAAATGATTTGAAGACATTGGTCAACATTTGGCCTTAACTAAATAATTGACTCTATATTGTCGAGACTCGATAAAAGAGGTGTAAGACGATGTATAAAAGGGGCCGATGGTTCGAGGCTGGGGATTTGTCGATTATAAAATCTCAGGAATAAGTGTAAGGTGAGCATGCTGATGAAACGGTTGAGTCTGGGAATTTGGAAAGGTTTGACTGTTAAATTTCTGAGGGAAACGTTTGAAGACTATTATCAATGCGGTTCTGATTAAGGAAGGGTTAAATGTACCTATTTTTCAGTATAAATAGGGTGTTTTTGGGAGAACTTCACACATCTTTTCCTTCTTCTCCGAGCACAATGTATGCGTCTTCGTCCCAAAGCAACGGAAGTGCTATAGACACCAAGTACCAGAACCGGGTGGTGACAAGGGTTCTTCATATATGGGAGAAGACCCTGGAGTTTATACAAAGGTTTTTTGGTGATCAAGGCCTAGATTGGGAGATGCCGGATTTGTTTGAAGTGGAGCCGGGGGAACCTATTAGTGGGATACCCTATGCGTACTGGTGGGGGGTGCTACAAATGATGGGCTCAATTCTCAGCGACCGGTTGGCCTTGCTGGAGTCTTTTGCTGAGAAGGTGGTGGATAAGGAAGATGTTGAGGCTGAGTCTTAGAAGAACAGTCCTGTCTGTAAATAGAGGTTGCTTTATTGTTGGGATGTTTGTATTTTCTGTTGATCGTAATTGTTTGTTCTATGTTTTTTGTTAGGGAATCTGCCCAAATTAAATTAAAAATTTATAAGATAACTGTCAAAGTAAAATACTGGTCTTTTTGTAAGTAGGACAAATATAGTACTCGAAGGTAATTTAGGCGCGAAAAACATCTTGTCGAATGCCGAAGATGAAAGCCATCGAATGATTGGCATATTTTGAAATCGAGAATCAGGTTGTCTGAGGACGAGTGTTCGAGACACGATATAGACGATTACTCATGTACGAGAAGAAGGAATGTCAAAGGTCTGTTGGCTTCGACTGGAAAAACTGACAGCCAAATAGCTGGCCTGTCTGAGCGGTACTGTAGTGTCTCAGATTTATATATATATATATATATCATCATGGACCATTTTTCATTATCATTTTGATTCATACCATTGTGCATCCATTTTATATATATATATATATATCATCATCATCATGGATCATTTTTCATTATCATTTTGATTCATACCATTATGCATCTATTTTATTTCCTATCATCTTGTCTTGTGTTACATTATCTCCTTAGGTTCTGTTGTTGTTGAGTAGAGGAGGTGTGTGGCTTCAGGAGACAAGGAGTTGGTTTTCCTTTGAGGGTGCTTAGATTTTTCCCAGTGTCATTCGAACGAGTTGGCTAGTCTCCTAGAATTTTTGTCTTGGATGGAAAATTCGTTCGAACGAGTTGTGACTCATTCGAACAACTTGTCGTTGTCTATATAAATACCACACATCTTTATTTCTTTCTCTTCATTTCATTTCTCTCACCGACTCTCTTACCGACTCTCTTGCTGACTCAAACCCTAACAAAATCCTCTCCCCCACCCTTCACTCCCTTCACCTCCTTTGCTACCCTTGTTTGATTTGGGATGAGAAATCATCACCTCCGGCTACCTTAATTAAATTCTAGAGAGAGAGAGAGAGAGGCTTCCTTACCCGTTTTCGATCGCCGAATTGTTGTCATTCCTTTGTCGATCGCAGTCGCACCTTTTCGGTGAGTTTTTCTTTAATTCCTCTTCCATTTGATTTCAGCTTGGCTTAAAACCCATGTAGATTGGGCTGATTTAGGGCTTGTGTTTGATTTGGGCTTGATTATTGGTGATTGGGGGTATTGTTGAGCTGTGGCTTATGGTTTATGATTATCGCAGGTGTTGGGGTTGGTTGCGATTAATTATTGGACGGCGGTGATAATTGTTTGTGTTGCTGATTCGGGTGTGGTGCTGATTAGAATTCAGTTTAGGGTAAGAATCCCTTGTTGGATTTATGATTGGGTTATGGTCCTTGGTAGTGGTTGATGTTGTGGAATTCCTGTTCCTTTCAGTGACTCATTCGGGTTCCGGAAGTCAATTCGCGGAGCACATTACCGTTGGAGTGCTGTTAGGATATTTTTTGCCAGGTTCATTATTATCAAACTTGGTATATCAAGGCGAGTGTCCCTTCATGTCTAAATTCCTTACTAATATTACCTATGTTGATTTAGAGAGACACTAAAGACATAGATGTTATTTTTTCCTAGTATATAGTCTAGATTGCATTTCTCTTTGAAGTTAGTTATTATTTATGTTAGATATGTTAGTGTAGTTATTTAATTATGCATATTTGGACTTCAAGAATGGGTTAGGAGTTGTTACGCTAGTTCTCGCAGCTTCGTCCTTGAACACTAACGGCGTAATTACTCTTGATTTGTTCTATGAGTTGTTTATCATCAGGGCTTGGTATCCTAAGGCATGTAAAGTTGAATTTCTTTATTATCGTTTAAGGAGTCGTGCATGTTTTGTATTCTCGTAGCTTGTCCTTGAATACCGCTTTGTCTCTTAGAGACTGATTATGCTTTGATGTTGTCACTTGTTAGTCACTGTTCATCTGTTATGTTGACGTGTGACTGGTAAGTCATTGGCCATCTAGTTAGATGTTGTGACTGGTTAGTCACTGTTGTTTTATGTGTAGATGTGCAACTGGGTCACTATTCGTCTGTGTTAGGATTGTTTGCCACTCACTAAGGTAGATGGTTATCCTATGTGTGCTTGTCGTGTTAGTGGCTACAACATTTTGATCTCTGGTGGATCTGTAGATCATATAATCATTTCTTCTTATATTGCTGGGATCGGATACATAAATTCACTCCAAATCGGCTGACCCCCGATAGGTTAGGAGGATTCCTAGCTCAGGTTGAAATAGTATGGTGAGTTCTGGCTGAGATGCTATCATACCTGAATACCCATCCTGGAGTATGGGATGGTATGAGATAGTTCCCCTCTGGTGCCAGCACTATCCTAAGAGGTTGAAATACCTTAGAATTTGAATAGTATGAGGGCGATAGCTCCTCGGGTTGAAACCCCTATTCACTCTGATCAAGTGGTAATATCCTAGCCTGGTCGAATTTGAAACAAATCGAACCCCTTATATCCAACAACAATCTCTCATATGTCTGAGACTTTGTGCTAGTGATTGATCAACCAATTATAATAAGATTGAGCCCATCAGTTTAACTTCATACATCATTCCAACATTGAGCATCTACATCATCATATCACTTCCTCGCATATTATATTAATCTTCGCTTAGTAAGACTACATTTACTTCATTTCTTGCTACTTAAATATGTTATATTTTTACTATGCTTCACCATGTTCATTGTTTCATATTCTTATTAGCATTAGTTGTATTAGTACAATTTTTAGCCTTGTTGGGTATAGTGAGTTGTGGTTTGTTCACTCTCACTTTTTAACATTTCAGAGGTGGAGTAGCTGCAGAGTAGTTGTTGTGGACTACAGCGGAGCTCAGAGTTTAGATTATCTATTATTATAGGTCCTTAGTTGTATATTATTGTTTAGTTATATTCAGACTTTGTTGTTGTATAGTTCTGAGATATTATATCACATTTTAGCCTTGATATGTATATTTATGTCGTTTGCTTCCGTTATTTTATTCTTTTTACTCTGATGAATTGCTATAAGTGAATAACTGAGCCTGAACTTGTTGATTTGATATAAGGGTCTGATTTGACAGCTTCGAGTAGGGACTAGAAGGTTCGACTTGGATGATATAGAAAGTTGTATAAATATTAGCGTGGAACACGCACGTGTGGGTAATGAAGGGTAAAATCGTCAAAATACATCTTAGCCGAAAAGCAGAGGTAGTGGTAATGATAACGGTTTGAGGAATCGAGACAATTTTTTGCAATTTTGAGGAGGTATAAATAGGTGTGAGTGTAAAGTCACTGTTCCCGGTGACCCATTTTCAAAAACTAGAGAGTTAGAAGAGGAGAACGTACGCTATTGTTTCGTGAAGCTTGAGAGAAGTTACCAGGTTGCTGCTGAGGGATCGGCTGACTTGCTGTTTCAAGAGTACTTCCGTTCACCCAGGTATGTCGATTGACTTTTGTCTAATTTTGTTTGTCTTTGCCTTCTGTATCTGTATGTAGAGTCCTCTAGGTTTGTAGTTGTGAGGATATGATCAAGGGCAGGGGGAAACTATGTGTCTGGGGGTCTAGCCCATTTGAGATTATGAGGGTATTGATGGCAAGACTGGGATTGGGGTCAAATATTCGACTGCGTTTGTATCAGTTGGAGAGGGTAGATAAAAATGAGTTATTGACACGTAATAGTCGAATATATAGATCTAATTGCGTGCCTCTTTTCTATAGGGTAAAATACGTACTTGTCGATCTTTGAAAATGAAGCTGATAGATGAAGAGATCGAAGAGGATGAGGCAAGTGTTTCTAGTCGTGCTCCCATGGATGAGGGTAGTGACGTAGAGGTGTTAGATGTTACAACCGATGCCCCTTTAGTTGTGGTAGTGCCAGCAGGTGGGGATTCGAGTAGTAGACGTCATAAGACGGTAGTGACCGAGGAGAGCGGTGAGGAAGAGATAGAGGGAGAAGAGAGAGAAAGAGGTAAAGGTAGTGTCGAGCCTTTGGGTGATGAAAGGGAAGAAGGGGATCAGAGTGATCATAGTGAGGAGTCGACTGAGTCGGAAGAGGTCGCGGGTTCTGTCTCGACTAGCGAGAAGCTAAGACTAGATCGATTTGCTACAAAATTGGGTTTGTCGAAGGTAGGAGTGGTGTTAAATGCAGCGGGATCAGGGTTTACCTTCAGGTTAAAGCTGCGAGAGGGTATTATGGTATATAGAGGCCAAATCTGGCTAGGGATGCAATTATCTCTCCGACGGCTAGTGAAGGAGGTGCTGAATTTTTGGGAAGTTTCTCTGTATCGGATGAACGGGAACTTTTATGAAATGATGAAGGTAATCGAGGGCATGAATATAAAATTGGGGAGTGAGGGAAGGAGCTTAATCGAATGGTACGATATTGTATCGTTCTACTCACGGAAAGCAAACTAGATGGTAGACACGAATCACATCCAGTGTCACGTAGATAATCCCTGGTTATTTGATATGCGCTCGACGGGTCGAGGATGGGATAAAGACTTAGTTATAGTACGGGGTAATTATGAGAATGTCGAAGGGGAGGATCCTTATAGGTTATAACATAAAGTCTATAATCCAAGTAAGTTATTTGTCAAAGATTTTTTTTGACGTATTGATCGAATAGGTGAATAAACGTGTCTCTGTTTGTTTTGCAGGTCCCACCATTCAAACTTGGGCAAATTCGAGGGATTATATTGAAGCCTTGATCAACTCGGACGAGAAGTGGGTAAAATCTGTGTTCATGAAGCTTGGTATCAAGAGGAAGAGGCAGAAAAGGATTGATTCCCTGCTTCAAAACGTACCCATTATGCCGAAGCCATCAAAGAAGAAGAAGAAGAAGGGAGGCGAAGGTGCCGCGAAAGTGGTCGAAGGCATGGAGAAAGGGAAATTGACAAGGAAGGTAAAGTATGTTCCAAAGGGGCAACAGGCGTCGAAGCAGGCAGCCACAGTGCTCGAAGTAGCTTGTAATGCTTCGAGACAGAGGCCAAAGTAGGCATCAACACAGGCTGAGAAAGGGAAGGGCAAGGTCTTTCTCGAGTCTCCGAGGATACATAAGCCGAAGGTAACCCACCGCAAAAGGCGCAGGGCACTGGGGGAAGACGATAAGGAAGATATGGACGAAGAACTGACCATGTCCGAATGGGAGGAGCAGGCTCGAGCTAAGGCTACTTCGATGGCGGAACTCTGTGGCACTAATCCAGACGAGGCTTAGAGGCAGATGAAGAAGAGTATGTATCAGGTACCTATTTTTATTTTTTGTGAAATTCTGAAGAAAAAAAATTAAGTGCACCATGCTTCGAGAGATACTGACAGCTCGAATATTCTAGCAGACAGATGCTTGGGCGCAGGCTTTCAACAAGGCACAGAAGGTAGCAATAAGAAAGTTAAAAAAGGTTGTTGACAATCTGGAGCTTGCTCGAGGTACCAAAGCATTGCTGGTTTTAGAAATTGGTGTTTTGAGGTAAGATTTGGGGACTATCAAGGATGAATGTGAGAGGAGACTTGAAGCTCAATGTTACAATCATATGCGGTTATTGGAGGCGAAGCTTGCTGAGAAGGATAAGGTTATTGCGGAACAAAAGAAAACCTTCCAAGGGCAGTATGATGATGAATGTGCTGATAATGTCAGGCTGAAGGAGTTCATAAAGGATTTAGGGTATAATCCTAAAACTTTGCAACGTTTCCCCACTACCCAAGATCTTGTCATTGACGATGCTGCCCAGGCTAATGGGGTAGAAGGAGATGTTGCTGCTACGGGTTCGGGAGGTGCCTTATAGACCCCAACAATGGAAGAAACTGTTGTTGGGAATGCGATGGATGTGGTCGTGGATGCTGCTGGGTCGAATCCTTTGGCTGAGGGTTCTGGACGTGTTGACGAGGAGCCTGTAGGAGGAGATGGTGTAGACACTCCGATAGGAGATATTGAACTGGGAATTCCAGAGTGTTTTTTCTAATTTTTTTGTTGGGTTGTAATATGTGAACAATATTGAGCTTGTTTTGCACTTAATCTTTGAACCTGTGAATGCTTTGAATTGCTGATATAGACTATACTAAAACTGGCTTGTGTTAACTTTATTTGTACTGAATTGTTGTTCTAGATTCCTGATGTATGCTCTGAACTGGATTTAAATTGATTTTTGTTTAACCTGATTCTCTGATATATACTGTACTGAAACATCTTATTGAAATTTATGTATGCTTGTATCTGCATATGTTGTAAGTGTAGAATGATTGTAAAGTGATCGAACCTTGAAGAGCTTCGAGACGGTATCCCGAGAGTTCAAGGAATTAACTGGACTTCGAACGTCGGATCTAGGTCTAAGTGGAATGTGGTCGCCCCGAATGCATTCTCGAGGGTCTAGTCTCTTGACCATTGGTGCCCCTCGAGTTTGCTCGAATATCAAAGACTTAAAAAATTTCAAGGTCGCCCCCAAATATCAATCGGGTCGAAGGTTGACGTGACAGTTAGGATAAACCAGGAAATTCGCTCGACTTCGAAGGCCTGAACCTATTTGAAGTAGAACGTATTCACCCCCAATGTATTCCCAAGGGTTCGGTCTCTCAACCATTTGTGCCCCTCGAGTTTGCTTGAATATTGGAGACTTGAAAATTTTCAAGGTCTCCCCCAAGTATCAGCCGGGTCGAAGGTTGACATGATACTTAGAGTAAACAAGGAAATTTACTAGACTTCACAGGCCTGATCCTAATCGAAGTAGAACATGTTTGCCCCCAATGTATTCCCGAGGGTCCGGTCTATTGACCATCCTTGCCCCTTAAGTTTGCTCAAAATTGGGAGTTTGAAAATTTTCAAGGTCGCCCAAGTATCAGTCGGGTCGAAGGATTGACACGATACTTAGGCTTAACCAAGAAATTCACTGGAAAATAGGAGATGAGGTTCAGAGGGAAAAAACTATTTATTAATTAGTTTGTGTTTACATCAGGTGAACAAGGTTGAGGCCGTAGCCGATTGTATGAGACTAGCTGCATTGTATTCTATGGATTTGGTAGATGCTCCTCGTCTTCTGTCATGAGGTAATACAAACCCTTGTCGGCTTTATCATATACAACATAAGGTCCTTCCTAGGACTCGGCTAGCTTGCCGGCATTCCGAAACTTTGAGGATTGTGTGACCCGTCGAAGTACAAGATCTCCAATGTTGAAACTTTGAGGTCGAACTCTCTTGTTGTATGACTTCTACAGTGATAGACGGTAACGGCTGAGGTTGGCAATGGCTCGGTCTCTGGTTTCATCGATCCATAACATGTTGCATCCGAGTTTAAACTCATTATCTTCGTCCAGGAGGTTGGGGTCTTGTGTGGGCACTTTGACTTGAGTAGGGAGCACTGCTTCAGTACCATAGGCTTGAAGGAAAGAGGTACAGCCTGTAGCTTTTCTTGGAGTTGTTTGATAAGCCCAAAAGATATGTTATAACTCCTGAACCAATCGTCCTTTCTTTGCATCGACATATTTTTTGAGACCGACGACTATTGTTTTATTGATCGCTTCAACCAGACCGTTCCCTTGGGGGTAGTAAGGTGTTGAGGGGGAGAAGATGATGTTGTACTTCTTGAGGAAATTTTTGACTTTGTTCCCGACAAACTATGGACCATTGTCACATCGAATCATATGAGGGCATCCAAAGAGTGTAATGATGTTTTCCCATAGGAATTTGATGACTTCTTCTTCTCTGGTTCGACACAAAGGTACGGCTTCGACCCATTTGGTAAAATAATCTATTGTAACAAGGATACTCTCTCGGCTGCCCGAAGCTTTGGGAAAAGGACCAATGAGATCCATGGCCCAGCATTTGAATGGCCAAGAGACTTGACTGAAATGGAGGTCTTGTGAAGGGCTATGGATTTTATGGGCATGACGCTGACATTTGTCGTAGTATTTGGCGTATTCTTCGGCTTGTATTTTCATATTGAGCCAGAATAATCCTTGGGAGACTGCTCGAAGGGTCATCGATCTACCGGCAGTATAAGCATTGTAAGTACCTTCATGGAGTTCAAACAAGATTGTAGAGGCTTCGTTTTAAGATATGCATCAAAGGAGGACGCCATTTGGGGATTTGCGATGTAACTCAGTTTAAGGATAGTGTATCTTCGGCAGTTCTCTAATAATGACCGTTTGACATTGGGATCATCCGGGAGGATAGCATTGTTGAAGTAGTCGAGGAATGGTGTTCGCCAGTCATCTAGATCAAGACTCTCGCCCCCTGTATTGATGGCATTGACTTCCATCTAGTCGATACTTGGAGTTCGATCAAAATGCAGAAAGAATTGTTCAATAAAAGCATGCATCGCGTAGGAATACAATTGAGCGAGCGTTTGGAATATTAAAGAACTGCATTCCATTGTTGCACTGTCGTTGTTCCCATACAAAAATCAAGAAGGTAGGAGAACCCTTGCGTGTTTGGGGGTGTGCTAATCATATAAGGAGGGTTGATCCAAAAAACAACCGAAGAAATGAGAAGCTAGTAATGATGATCAAGCTCAATCCAATATACGATTCCAAATACCTACTGTCTAGTAGCTAATTAACTACGTTTAGAGAGAAAACAGGAAATGTGGGGGGCGGAACGTAGAGCTAAATTGTGACCACAAAATGTGGTAACGGTTGGATGACGACCCGAAGAGAAACCAATAAAATGCCGCATAGTGGCATTTTATGGTAGGTCTAGTAATATTATTGGTAATAATGTCAATAAAATGTTGGATTGTGCATTATATGAAAGGAAGCTTGACATAAATTTTGTCCGTCTTGTAATTCTTATAAAATTATCATGGTAAATATCTTTCTGATTGTCTAATTTATTTGTCAATCACTTAAATCTTAGAAACTAGATTATTGATGAATTTTCTATTAGTTTACTCATATCATCTTATAAACATAGATGACCGGACGAGTGAATGGGGCTCAAATATGAAGAATGGTCTGATTGAGTCTTGAGTGGGAGTTATTCAAGGTTGGGAAAAAAAGTGGCAGAAGTTGGGAGTATGAACGGTTTGGGAACCTAGGAAATGTGATTCAACAAGTCTCAAAAAGGTCTTAGGAAGTCCCAAAGGAAGAGTCAGTCTGCGTACGGTGTAGAAGGAGAGAGGGATTCAATGAGTTGGTGAACAAAAGTGATTGGATGAGACGACATAAGAATACGTGACTGCATATGTACATGGGGAGATGAGCTGCTCCTGATAAAGGTCGGTCTTATTCTAAGGTTCGGGTTATTTAAGTAAACATTATTGAGGGGATTAGTCGTGAGGGTGTTGAAGCTCCTACTTATAAAAAAAACTACCAGTAATACTAATTAATACTGAGAACGTCTGATTATAAATAAGAGTAAGATCATGAGGAAAAGGAGTACTGGAAAATATTTGTGAGTTAACCTTTATCTGCGGGCCAGGTTGGCCGGGTAGATAGGGTGGCTTTAAAAAATCGATATGACAGCCTATAGGGATCAGGAAGCAATACATAGCGTAGCAAATAATGTTGGTAATAGGGCTATGACGATCCAAAGAGAGGTTCTCTTTCACCAAATAGTCAATGATGTATGCTGGAAGAAGTTAGAAGTATGAACAAGATATGATTGAATGGGGTTGCCAATATGAAAAGTGTTAAAATGATGGAAAACAAATAGTAGTAGAATGTGATGGTCTGGAGATTAAAGGAACAGGTTCTAATGGTAACTGATGATGGTGAAAAAAAGGAAAGAAAAATATTTAGAAAGATAGTATTATATGCTTGGTAATAGCCTAAGCGAGGCCTTCTGGCTCCAGCCGAACATCGAAAGGCTACCTTGAGTACTAGAATACCTCGAAGCCCACTCAATCAATAAAGAAGCCTGCAAGATTACATGAAGACGAAGCCTCGACTACTAACAGACCTCGAAGACAAAGACAGGATGCGTCAGTAACAAATTCAAGATTAGCATTGAATACGTCGACCAGATTCATACGGGTTGAAGGCAGACAGGTTAGACAAACAGATCACAAACCAGAAAGACGACGTTATGGTTCTTAAAGCTTACAGCAACCGAACCAACAGCAATACAGGGGCGCAGAGCACAGGGCCAGAGCGAAATTGGATGCTCAACACCAACTCTGGGAGACCTCCCGCCCGATACCCAAAGGGTTGACACTTGTAAGGTGACTACATTGAGGACTAAGCCATGCCTATGGTCGTTAATAGGAGGGAAGGGGAATCAAGGAGGGGTTTTACGAAACTCTACATTGAAAACTTGCAGTTTACCTTCGACCTACCTGTAACACCGTACTAGAACCTTCGATTACTAGACAAGTAATAACAATTCTTAAAAATCATATCAGAGGTCGTGGAGAGACCCATTATAGGCCTTCACAGCAGTATAATAGGTTACTCGTTCTATCGATGATATGCGTGAAATTCCTTTGATAGGAAGATAAACACGTGGTGGTACGAGCCAATGGCCCGCGGCACAAAGGAGTCCCTAAGTTGGTGTTGTTGGATTGCAAAACCCTACAAATCTCCTGGCCTCATGTTCTCCATGTTTCCTACGCCCTATAGAGCGTTTAAGGCCCCACCCGCTGTTATAATTTCAACCCATGCCGGCAACTACGTCAAACGGAGGGGCGCCCCGCAACAGCTAGCCCTACGTTCCCCAATCGCTCAAGACGAAGGTAAGCGACACCAACCAAAGCACAAGGAACGAGGAAGAGCAACGGCAAAAGGTTAAAGACGAAGGGCCATCGCGTTTGGATGATGCGACGACAAAATACCGCGCCATTCAATGATGTATGCAACACAGTCGGAGAACTACAACGACTAAAGACTCTAGACGATATCATACCGGCCCGAGCACCCGCCACGTCAAGCGTCTCGTTCGAGACCGATTGGGACCCTACAACATATCCAAGCAACTCCGGTCAATCTTGGGCCGAAAGGGGTTGACATATACGGATCAAACATCGTGGCATGCCAACCAACAGAGGGATTCTTTTATCTTACCTGCGGCTCCTCAGACACCCCACGCCGCCCGGCTTGAGAAACGTGTCGGGGAGCACAAGGCCAAAAACATAACGACACGCGCCTATCACCCGCGAACAAATCAATACTCCCGCATCCTGCCTAATGGGCCAAGAGAATTTGACTTACAAAAAGTAACCGGTCATCCGCGCCAGCGCGAACCCAACTCCAAACTCATAGATCGGTTGAAGAACCACTCTGGCACAAGCGCGGCGCTAGCGAATGGTCCCTCCAATTTCTGAGCCCCAAAAATCAGTAAATACCACAGACACGATACCCAATCTACATCCTCAATTTTAAAAATGCCCTAAGCCTTTACTCCAACAAGACTACTGAAGGGGTCACCGGATTATTACAAGCCTCACAAATATGACTAGCTGCGATGGGACATAATCTTCCCAGTGGTTCTATTCAAAGTTTTCGACAACTATCCTAGCTTGTCATTGCCCAATTTGCTCAACAAAGAAGAGAGGTCGAGTCGATGCCCATATTACAATTTTGAGAAAATCCCCAGGTGAAACGCCTTGACGGCCTTCATAAAGAGGTTCCTCGAGAGTCGTGTAAAGTTAAAAAATCGTGACTGCGCGAACCGGGTCGAGCGTATTAGAGCGCTGTACCGGATAACAGGTGTGTGGAAAAGAATACCTGGTCTTCCACAAACGCAAACCCGCGAGGAGATGCTCTCAAGGTCAAGGGCTATATGGACCTGGAGCACCTCCGGAGAATTACATAAACAGGGGAAGCCTTCGATCCACCAACCAAGTAAACCTCGACAATAGGCCCACCTCTACTCCTACCCTATGATCGCTGTCTTACAGGAGACTTAGAGCCGCTAACGCCCTCACTCTGATAATACTGCGTTAGGTGCAAGAAAAAAGACCAAAGCGGGTGACCTTTAGACGCACTGCCACCATCAACACTCTTTTACCCCAGATCCAGGCAGACCCCTATGGCGTATACCTTTCCCCATCGAGGTCAAACCAGACGAAAACCTTTACTCGCACAACAAGTGTAAAATGGCACCACACCCAATAATGTTCTCATTTGAAGTTCGCTCAAAATAATACTTAAGGTCGGGGGGTCTTACATCAGTAGTTGCCGAATCTTCCAAGCTATCTCACGGGTCATAACTCAAACTAAACCCGTCCCGGTTAGGCGGACCTGACGAGGTCCAATCTTACAACTTTATTTCATGGAAGTAAAAATATCGATAGTGGCCGGTTTCATAGAGCAAGCGCCCAGCGTACTGGAAGAATTTTACAAAACACCCACCCCTTTTGCGTACCAGGAGAAGTGAACCGCCTTCCTGCCATAATCAAAGCATTGGTCCCCGACCTGAAGTCATCTCTGTGCATCACCAGCGAAATCGCATGTTCGTTTTCCCTATTCTGACCCTTTAGTCATTATGATTAAGGTCGGAGCACCTCGTACTGAAAACATGTTATGCGATACAGGAAGTACAACCGATGTACTTTTCCTCCAAACCGTCCAAGCCATGAACAAAATAGACCTCATCATGCCACTAATGTCGAAATGAAAGGCTGTAACGGCGGCTACGAAAGGGGCGGTGGTCGAATCAACCTAGCCATGCCACTGGTTAAAGTCATCACTTTTAAACCAGCTGTCTGGCATCGATAAAAAGTTTGCTACTTTGGTCTCCTCGGCGGCGGACTGGCTCCATGCGGTGAGTGCCATACCTTCGACCTAGGTCAGACCCTTCGTTTCAATACCACTGTCGGTACAGGAATTTGAAAAAGGCTCTCAACGGGCGCGTCTGTTCTCGGAGCATCCAGGAAAGATCATCATACTGAAAACTTGTCCAGACCCTATAACATTATGTCTCCTTCTGGCATCATCCAGCGATGACCCTCCATCTCACCAAGAAACCCCACTGTGTAGACGAACTCGACGGTATTAGGCGAGTACATTCATTGGAAACTTTTCTAAATGAGACAGATCGCCTCTTAAGCATACAGACGTCCTTCGGAAACAATACGCTTTGCCATGGATATTCAGAAGATGCCGGTGTCGACACAATTGGCATGTCATCGCCTGACCTTGATCCCCTAGGTTACAGTAGTAAAACAGGAAAAGAAGCGACCATTGGACCAGACTTCGAGAATAGTAAACCTTGGTAGAACAAACTCATAGTGTCGCGGGTTGCATCAGAGAAGTAAGTATATGCTGACGGGATATCCAACATAGTTGCAGTTCCCCCAAAGAACGGCCAATATAAAATCTACGTCAACTTCCAGACATCAAACCAAGCACACACACAGCCAAAGGATAACGTCCCCCTTCCGATCATTCAATACTCGCGATGCCAGGCGGGACACGAGCACCTATCAATGAGTGGAATACGGCTTTTGGGTTCAATCAGGTACCCCTACTCCCGAAAGAGAAAGATCACTTACAACTTCTTGAGCATAACCAAGGCTGTGACTATTTAATGTAGGCCCTTCGGCTTAAAAATGCGGTTGCAACCTACCCACGCCGGTAACAATAGGTTAAACCCTTGCTTGGCAAGTCGGTCGAAGTTTAATTGATGACAAGGTTATGCAAGAGCCTCCAATACAGTAGACCACACATCCAGGGACTGAAACCGAAGTCTTTTCGATACTCAAACATACACATGAGGACTTAACCCAGCATATGCCAGAGTTTGGTATTTTGTCGGTAAATTTTCGGCCATCTTATCAGCCAAACAAGGTAGCGAGATCGCTCTACCCATATCCGAGCCCTATCGACAGGCCTTCCCCGAAGCCAAAAGAGGATGTCCAAAAAGGGGATGGTAAAATAGGGGCCCTAAACGTTGCATTCCAAATCCCAAACCCTTGTGCTGGCTATTTCTCTCTTATGTGACCAAGGGCCTCCCAAAGCTTAAAAAGAAAAACAACCCTGAGATTAACTGGACACCGCGGTGAACATGCATTCCAAGAACGTAAAAACAGACCTTGGGGACTGCCAAGTACAATAGCCTTACGAAGGCGAAACACTCTCCTTATACCTCGCGTGTCACCGATACCTCTATCAGTGCAGTCCACATTCGACTTGAACAATATCGAAAAAGGATTATATTTTATCAGCAAAACCTGATACCAGCGAAAATCGATACACGAAACTTGAGTGTAGATCCTCACCATCGTCACACTCTAGAACTCAAACCATATTTTCAAGCTCCCCATCTGGTTATAACAGCTATCCATGCGAGAGGTACTCGGAGAAAGAGAAAATCAGATGGGTAAAAAGTAGTCCCGTGTAGTCGTGGCGAACAGGGGAACATACATTTGAGAGAGCAGATATCACAGAAAGGCAGCAGCGCCGATTTCCTCGCGGACTTTACGGTCAAGATATCGATGGAGGAAAACGAAGATGGACTAACAGAAGACAAGCCAGAATCAGGCTGGTAACCGTCATGATGATCGCTGGACCCTTAAGGTTCGGGGACCGGGATTGTTTCTGGGTAACACAGATGACCGAATTGAAAAATGGCGGGTCAAAGTTAACGTCGAAGTCAACAAACGAGGGCTGGTATGAAGCTTTGATCCATGGCTCAACCCTCGATCCCAAAATTGCAGCTTTTATAGGTTCCAATTCATCAAAGACAGTACTACGATTGAGAAGCAGATAACGGTGCACCATGGCAAAATTCTCTCCCGTCCGCCAGTGCATGGACTTGTTCCCTTAAAAAATCTTTAGATTACCCACTACCTCGAGGTGAAAACCAGACCGCAGATGCCCCAATCGATAGCAAAGAGATGTGAGGCATGTTGGTTCACGAACCCTAAATATTGAAGTACATCGAACTCCCAATTATCGACTAGATGGAAGTCAATCGCCATCAATACAGGGGGCGAGAGTCTTGATCTAGTGACTGGCGAACCACCATTCCTCGACAGTTCAACTGCTATCCTCCCGGATGATCCCCATGTCAAAACGTCATTATTAGAGACTGCGGTGAAGATACCCTGGGATCCGTAAACGATTACATCGCAATCCCCAAATGGGTCCCTCCTTTGACTGCATATCTTAAACGAGCCTCTAAAATCTTTGGTTTGATCTCCATGAAGACTTACATGCTTATACTGCGTAGATCGTCTTGACCCTTCGAGCATCTCCAAAGGTTTTCTTCTCAGTATTAAAATAACAATCCAATAATCGCCAAATACTACACCAAATGTCAGCGTCTGCCCATACATCCATAGCCTGTCCAAGCACCTCCATTTCAGTCAAGTCTCTTGCCATTCAAATGCTGGGCCATGGATCCATTTGTCCTTTTCCCAAGCTTCGGGCAGCCGAGAGAGTATCCTTGTTCAATAGATTATTTTTAACCAAAATGGGTCGAAGCCGTAACTTTGTGTCTAACCAGAAGAAAGAAGTCATCAAATTCCTATGGGAAAGCATATTAACCCTCGTTGATGCCCTCATC